>JAWWES010000082.1:2846535-2881628 GCA_035583135.1 Lophotriccus pileatus
CTGGTGCTCTTCTCCTCTTTGCAATCCAAACCTTAGCTCTAAGCTATGGAGTTCCTGAGCCGGCTGCTGTGCCAGGTTTTGCACTGATTTTGTGGCGATGCCCTGAGGCAGCTGCACAAGCACATCACGTCCTCTCCGTGACAGCTGCAGTTGGGCAATCTGCAGTGCTTTGCTTTTACATTACAGCAAAGCACGAAGTTTGAAGTGCCTAAGGATGAATCAGTCACCAAGTGACAGCCAGCTGTTTACCCCCAAACTGCTTTATTTAATGGTTATGTCCCTGCAGTGCTGACAGGCCCCAAGAAACAACTGGGACCTCATTGTACTCAGTCCTGTGGAGAAGCAGCACAAAAGGGAACATCTTGGAAAAGCTTACAACTATGAAATGAAGAGAAAAATAAAATCAATTAAGCAGGTGGCAGTGTGGAAACCAGAGACCATATTGGTCCCATGGCAGGAGTTCAGCACATTTCAAGCCTGAGCTGTGGCAGGTTCTTTTAGAGCAGCATGGGAAAGCTGCAGGGTAGATTTTGAGAGGGAAGTTTGTTTTGCAATAGTGTATGCTGTGTTTTCAAGCTCAACGGGCAACTTAGATATGTGTGATTTAAAATATGACAAACTTTCCATCAGTACTGTAAATTCTCAGAGTGAAACTGGGAGGTAAGGTTGGATCGTGAGCTCTTCCCAGTTTTTCTCCCTGCACCGAGTACTCCAGCAGCCCGGTGCTAATACATCAAACCATACTGGTGTCGGGGGAAATGTGGCTTTTCCAGCAAGCAGTTTGGTTCTACAAGTCAGTGCATGGATCTGCTGGTAGTGAAGATAATTCCCCTTTGCTCTCACCCTTTGTCTGCACGAGGGTCACTGGCAAAGGCCTGGGCAGGCACTGCCTCTTGAGGGCAGACAGGGAAGCCAACATCTCCCAACCCACCGGGCACCCCAGCCTTGCCTTGGCAAGGGTGTCCATAAACACTTCAGGACACTGGGATGGCAAATCCCACCAGGCTTTCGATATTGAATTATGTATTTCGCGTGCTGTGTACACGTGAAGTACCACGTTAAAGCCGTCGCCGGGGATGCCCCATCCCAGCTGTTATGGCCTCTTTAGTTTTTAGGGATGCTGGGGGAGATCCGTGCGCCCTCCCTGAGGAAAAAGCGCGGGCTGTGGGTGGTCATGCCCTCCCGAGGGGAATGCATGAGCCAAGGGGAGCTGTTTGCCCTCCCTGAGGGGAAAGCGTGGGCTCAGAGTGATTGTGTGCCCTCTGTGAGGGAATCCGCAGCCTAAGAGGGGCTGTAAGCCCTCCCTGAGGAAAAGGCGTGGGATTGGGGCGCTCATGCTTTCCCCGAGGAGAAATCGAGGGGACCGTGTGCCCTCCCCTCAGGGAAGGTGTGGGCTCAGGGTGGCTGTGAGCCCTCCACGAGGAGAAAACACGGGCTGTGGGTGGTCGTGCCCTTCCTTACAGGGGATCACGCTGGGTATGTGTGGCCGTGCACTCCCTGCCATGCCCTCCGTGAAGGGAAGGCGTGGGCTAAGAGGACCGTGTGCCCTCCCTGCAAGAAAGCGAGAGCTGTGGGTCGCTCTGCCCGCCCTGAGAGGCAGGAGCGGGCGGTGGTGGTTGTGCCCTCCTCGAGGGATGGGCGCTGATCGGCGCCGGCCATGTGCTCTCCCTGAGGGAAAAGGCGGGCTGGGAAGGGTCTGTGTGCTCTCCTGAGGGGAGAACGTGGTCTGGGAAGGGGGTGTGTGCTCTCCCTGAGGGAAAAGTCGATCTGGGAAGGGTCTGTGCGCTCTCCCTGAGGGAAAAGGCGGGCTAGGAAGGGTCTGTGTGGTCTCCGTGAGGGGAGAACGCGGTCTGGGAAGGGTCCGTGCGCTCTCCCTGAGGGAAAAGGCGGGCTGGGAAGGTCTGTGTGCTCTCCTGAGGGGAGAACGCGGTCTGAGAAGGGTCTGTGTGCTCCCCCTGAGGGGGGAACGCGGGCCGTGAGTGCCCCTGCGCCCTTCCCTTGGGAAGAACGCGGGCTGAGGGTGCCCCGTGCTCTCCCCCGGGGCAGGACGCGGGCTCTGAGGGACCCTTCGCCCTCTCCGAGCCCGCCGCCCGCGCAGGCGCGCCCTCGCATCCCGCTTTCCCTTCCGGGACACGGGGGCGTTTCCTGTTGCTGTGGCGGCGGCTCCCGGGACCGGGAGGGAACCGGCGGCTCCCCGGGGAGTCCGGTAAGAGACCGGGCTGTGTCAGTGCGCCCGCCGGCCTCGCCCCCCGGCTCCCCGCGGCCCCAGAGAGCCCCCGGCCACCGGCGCCCCTCCCCGGGGGCCGCGGCGCCCGCCGGTCGCTGTGCGGGCAGCGCGGCCCCCCCGGGGGCTGAGGGGGTCCGGCGGCCCGGGGAGTGGGGGATCCGGAGTTTGGCCGCGGTGCCGGGTTGATCGCCCCTCTGTGACAGCCCCGTGGGTTTTACAGCCGTCCCGACCTTTGCAGCTCAGGGCTTCGGCTGCGGGGCGGGAGGCGGCTTGCAAGACCCGGTGTTTACATTAGAAAGCACTTTTAGAGGGGCTAAAGGAGGAGCGAAACGTTGCTGTGTGGTGTTAGGGAGGCGAGTGGCTGTAGCCTGGTGTGAAGATGGGTCGCTTTCCGCCACGGTTTCAGTGTGAGCATCCCTGCGATCATTAAATCCCGCAGCTCGTCCTGTGGGTGCTCACACACATCGCGGGTACTGGTGTGCCTCCAGAAGTCCGCGATGTGTATGAAAAGACCTTAAATATCGGGGAAAAACCGGTGAAATCTTGTCCTTCTCCTTCTCCATAGTTGCAATGACTGGCCCATTTTAAACACTCCCCAGCCCCGGCACTTTAGGCAGAGGAGCGGGAGATGGTATCGGGTGTGCTGGAAAGGAACCCCCGGCAGGAGGTCAGGGCGGTGATGGGTTTTGGAGGAGGTGGTGGGAAACGGGGAGTGATTTGAACGAATAACTTTCTGAACGGTTCCTATGTCTGGTGTTGCTGCTCTAATAAATAAGCATAATTTCTGAATATTGTTTGAAGATTTTGTGTGTCATCTACGTAAACCCGAGAGGAGAAACGGCAGCTTCTCAGTTCCTTCTCAGTCCCCTCTTTAGAGAGTTCTGGAGGTACCTTAAATTTTAAGTGGCACTTTTTGTTTAAATTCGTGAAATTACAAGTGGTAGTTTCTCTTTGACATGGTAAAAAAAAAAAAAAGGAAACGTGGCTCTCGAACAGGAGCCATCGGACATTGTGTGTTGTAGTTCCACCTCCTGTTTACCTGTGAAATATTTTAAATACCTTTTATGATTGTCATAGTTGCTGCTTCAGTTCTGTAGCGTTCCTGTAAAATGGGGGAAGGGTTCAGCGTGAGGGAATTAAACTGGGACTTATCTTTCTTTAGGATAATATGCAAATTTGACTTGGCGTTGTTTGAAAAACAGAAACTTCAGTTGTTTATGTGTTTTTGTAAAGAAAGCCCCTTGGCCACCAGAACTTGCAGTGTTGGGAACAACACAACCCCTCTCCCCGATTTGTTTTGCTGATATTTTGACAATAAAACCAGATACAGTGAGAAAGTAATTATAGGTTGTTTTGGAGACAAAGTGGAATGCTCTAAGAGGGAGGCTGAAACTTGATAATTTCGTGCTGTTGCTCTCTGGTGTGGAGTGTCTCTGTTTCAGAATGTGAAGTATCTCATCTCCCTGCACCCTTCCAGTTTTTGGTTTCTGCCTCTGCGTAATTAAGCAGGTGAGGAGACGAGTAAACACTGGCCACCAGAGCCACTAGGACAAAGTTAAATCTGCTCCCAGTTCCTAAAGATACCTGACCTGGATTTACCCAGCACAGAAACTTCCTTGTGTTCCGCTGAGGCTCCTCCTCCTCTTTCCTGAGGAGATCTCTCACAAAGTCCCCCTGCTTCTCCTGGAATGCTGTCGTGGTTCAAAATGTTTCTCAGCTGCTGTCTTGTGTGTCTCTGGGTATAAAATCAGATTCTGTGTTCTGGATTAATCATTGATGTGCAGGTTGTTTCCTTTTGTCAGTTCAAGAGGGAGGAGTTCCTTATGTGATGTAAGGGTGAGGAAAGAGGGAAAAGGTTCTCTTTGATCCCTGAAGCATTGGACACTTGAAAACAGGAAAATTATTAATTTCACAAGGAAGCTCTTTTGTCCTGGGTTCTCTTCTGCTGCGTGGATTTAATAGGTGGTGAATAGCATTAAAACAGTGCTTGAACTGCTTTTATCATTGGAATGTTCAAGGTGTCCCTGCTTGAACTTACACTGAGTTTAAGTGTTGTTTGGTTTTTTTTAATCTGTCATTTACAAAACGCACCAGAAAAAATTCCTTGAGGGAAAAAAAAAATCAGTGGTTCAATTTTAGATTAATCACAGTGTTTTTGGGCTTTGGTTGTTTGCAAATGGCCTTTTAAGAGTTATTTTATTGGGCAGTACTGTTTCAGACCAAAGGTCAGGGTCATAGTGCTCATAATGTCTGGTGAGTCATAGATTTGTGCTGGAATCCAGTTCTGGGAGATATTTATAGGACATTGTCAGTGTCTGATCCCCTGGAAGGTATTCTAGCTGGGGAAGAAAATGTATTTGCCTGCTCCTTTCCAGCCTGGTTTGGTGCCTTCTCACATACAGTGAGCGGGGTGATGCTTTTGGGTGTCGTTATGTCTTGCCCAATAAAATACTCCTAAGCTGTAAATTAGTTGCTGTGAGCCTTTGGGAAAACATCTGATTAATAAGAGAAGGTTTTTTAGTTATTCCAGCTATTAAATTCATTACTCTCAGTCGTGAACACGATCTTTTATGGTGTTTATGAGCCTTTTACTCTTAAATATTTCGTTGCTGGTCGAGGCTCCTGTTTCAGTTTCTCTGCCATTAGGTCATCGCTGGCACCAACCCCTGCAAAATGCTTCAGAGGGAGTGACAATCCCTGCAGCAAGCAGACCTGGAATAATGTGATGCTCCCAAAATTGTCAGCCTTAATTCCGAAGCTGTTGATTAAAGACATAAGCATGGTGGGTTTGCTCAGCTCTCACCCTCTGTGAGCTGTCTGTGGCTCTTGTGCCTTCAGCTCTAGGAGTGGTGCTGTTCCCACCCAGTCGAGGTGACCCAAATCCCTGGATCCTCTCGGTGTGTTGGCATTCACCTGGTGTTCTCAGCACTGGCCAAAGCTGTGGCCCTTCTGTCATCCTTCAGAGAATCTGCTTTTCCTTGCCAGATAGCTCTTCCTGCAGTTCCAGGGAGTGATGGAGGGAGAAGACAGGCAAGAGCCTGGCTGCAGCGCTCTGAGTTTTTATCTCTGCCTTTCTCAGGAATGCCTTCTGTGCCTCTCCAGTTTGGGAAGAGCTCGCCAAAAGAACTGTCCATTTAATTTTTGTACGATCCCAAATTCTTGATCTGAGTAAGAATTGCCAGTTACTGATGGGACATGTAAAAAGTATTTTTCTTTGTCAGTTTTGAGTTTAGTGATGCTGCTTTTCTTTGGGTGGCAGGAGAGGGTAAAGTTTTGTTATTTCTATACATCTGTAACAACCCTTCACATTCTTCAACATCCTTAAGCCTCCCTGTGCGTGGGTTCCTGTCACTCCTTCACTGTCCCCTGTCCCTCATTCTTCTCTTCACTGTTCACTGACACGTGCAGTTCTCTGATACCCTGTTCAGAGAGGCTGATTGAGAATGCAGAGTAATGAGAATAAAGAATATAGAGGTCTTAAATGCAGAAAAAGGAAACTGCAGTCGCTGGTATTCAAAAGCTTGTTCTAATCTCAAATTGGGGTGTCCTTCCTTCAGCAGTGACTGCAAAAGTGTGTAGAATAGGGGAAGGTAGAGCATGTCTTATGAAATGAAGTGTGCTTATAAAACAGTCTGATTCTTCTGTCAGATTTCAAATTTGTGGGCAAAAATAATGCCCCTTGGAAATGGTGGAGTAAATGCATTTCAAATAACCTCGTGGATAATCAAGTCCTTGGATTCAGCTGCAGTTTTCTGGGGCTTTTCTGTAGCATTTTCCTGTTTTCTAGCATGTTCTCTCCTGTTGTGTAAAGAATATTCCTGCAGCACAGGAAAGTCATGCACAGCACTATTAGATATGTCAGCTGATTAAGTGAAAAATACCTACTGAGAGCGCTGTAAGCTGTTATCTTTAACTGAGCAAGTGCATGGTTTTAAAATTGAAACCCATTTTTAAGTGAGATCCCTTTTTACAGTTTCCTTAACAAGGTTCCCAAGCTTTTGAACTGGAATCGGTCCCACTAATCTTTGGCAGGAAAAGAATGACTGAATGTAATCACTGAAAATAGGTAAGTGTCAGGGAATATGAATGTCGAGTTGAAGTTTGATAAAATGCATAAAGATGACTATATTCCAGGATTCTAGCTAAATGCAGTGGATTCCAGGGCTGTGTGGGAAGGCAGTGGCTGTAGGAACACTCTGCCCTGAAAGGAACCTGTCTGTGAGCAGGACTCTGATCTCATGGAGAATTTTCTCTGTTTCCTTTTGTGTGGTGATTTTTGTTGTCCAGTTTGTTCCTTTGTCTGGGGAGAAGAGTGGTTTCCATTGTTAACTGCTTGTTTGTTGTTGAGGCACGTCTTCATTTCCTGGTGAGAGGGGGAGGCCTTATCAACGCTGAAATAACAAATACATTTGTTATTCTCTACATGGTTTTAGCAAGTGAATAATTTTGATACATTTTTCTCATGCAGTTGCAGAGGCACTTACGTTGGAAATCGGATGAAGGGCCTTTTGGTTTGTGGTGTGGGGTGTGGTAGTGGTAGGAATATCCCAAATGAGAGAGAAGTCGTGGGAGGTGACTGTTTTTGTGGAATTTTTTTTGTGAGCAGAACTGTACACTTTGTTTCCCACACTCGAGGAAGTTGCATAACGTGTAAGCATCTTGCAGGCCCGTGCACTCAGTCTTTCTCTCAGTCCTGTTTTTGTGCCTTTATTAATTTATTTCTGTTTAAGTATTTTGGCCCTGTTCTCAGAGTCTCTGTGAAATTATGGGAAACACAAGTGAGCATTTCTCTAGGTCAGCCAGGAGCCTTAAAGCAGATCCCCAGTCCTGGCGCCAGGCAGGGGGGATGCTTCTGAAGAGACCTTTAATAGTTTTTCCTCTGTGCTTTAAACATAAACATGCTTTTTTATGGCAGATATGGCGTTCATCTTCCCAGTTTTGTTCAATTTCTCTTTTAACAGGCATGCCTGAACTATATGGGAAAACACAAATCCTAATGTTCTTTACTTAGTTGCTGTGTCCTGCTTTGTTTTTTGTGAGGGATCTTGATTATTAGATGGGCTGAAAGACTGTGGAAAATACCTGACACCACCAATTGCCATTCTGTTTTGTCAAGCAGTACCTATCACAAGGAAAAAAAAGGGATTGGATTTTGCTGCACTATTAATGGGTTTATGGCTTTTGGGTGAGAGGGCTGCTCTGGTTCCTGAATCTGGGAGCAGTTCCTTTGTGAAGCTGAAGGGGGGTAGTGCTGTGGTGCTGGTAATGCTGTGGTGCTGGCAGTGCTCTGGTGATTCTGGGGTGTGTTTTGATCTTTAGTGTACTCGAGTTGCCTCAGCTCCCAACAATACTCCGTGCAGAAAGGCAGCTGTTCCTATGGAGCCAGAGAAATTGCTGCCCTCTTGAATGGTGTCAATTTTGACTGGAGAGACAGGGGAAAATGGCCTTTGCAAAGATGAGGAAGGCTGTGCTCTGAGTGCAGGTCAGGCAGAAAACTGCTCCTGCATTCCAGAGGGGCTCTTTGTGCCTCCATGTGTGACTTGCACTATCAGTGATCCTGAGTCTTACTGGCAAAACTCGAGCATTTGGTATAAAATCAAGACCACAACAAGCACAACAAGGATGCTTGCCAAAACACCTGAGCTTACTCTGCATCTCTTTCAAAATTAAGATCCATTATGTGTCACTTTTCCTTTCCCTTGATGGGAATGACGAGGATAATTAAGACATTTTTTTGTGTGTGTGTTTCAGATTGTGCAGTGAATGTCCATAAGAACTGCAGGAGTTTGCTGGCTGAATGCAGCAGCATCAGACCCAAGGTGGGCTTTGACATTTGTTCTTCTTCTATAATGACAAGGCTTGACATAGTAAGTTTAATTTATGTGAGTGGTTTAGTTTACATCCGTACAGAATCTTGCCCTACATCTTTGAGACATCGAGTAGTTATTAACTTGTCATTATAGTAATTAATGATAATGTATGTAGGGAAAATAAAGTGAAACATTTTATTGCTGTACTGAAAATGACTTACCTTGTGCCTCAGACCTGTGACTAACCCTTATAAGAATGCTCAAACCCATCACTTCTTGGGGGAACATAATAGTTTTGTGCCATCTCAGAGCTGAGGGGTGGAGGGCAATTTGGGCAAAACAGCTGGGTGTTATTTCTAAGCTGGGCAGTGCAGAATAAGTTATTTCATTTGTGAACTGTGATGAACTTTGCCTTGCAAAGCTGTTCGTGTTTGATCTGTGTCACCGTGGTGCCTGTGATTGCATGTTAAGGTCACAGGTTGGTTTCAGAGACATGTCTGTCTGCCGGGGTCTTTTATTCTGGTATTGGTTTGGAAAAGCATTTCCTCCCCCTTATAACTAATAATACTTGAGGGAGTTTTAGTTTGTTTTAACCTGCAAGTGTTGATGATTTCAGAGACTGATAGCAGATTAGGGAGTACTGTGAGGGGGAAAAGAGAGAGCAGAGCAGCTCAGACCTGAGCAATTAGAGGTTAGAGGAAGTGCTTTCAGCTATTGGTGATATAGAATGTAACTCTTATGGGGGCAGAAATGTTCTTGTGGGGTTTTTGATATATAATTTTAAACATCTCGGGCCATTGTGCATTTTCCTTTTAAACCAAAAGGTTCACTTGCTCTGGTGCTTTCATTTCCACTCTCTCTCCCATCACCTAAACTTTTCTGGTGGAATGAGCCCTGACAAACCACTCCTGAAGAGAGCAGAGAGGGAGGGGTGGCACAAAATGGGGTGAGGAAGGAAGTCAGAAATGAGAACCCCAAAGGCAAGCTCCCCAAAAGCCATTTTTTATAGACTGTGTAACTTATTTAATAGTATCTCAATGGTTTTTAATATGCAAGAAGGTTGCAGGAAGGAGAAAGTTGTACAGATTACCAAAGATGCAATCTGAAATTTTTATGGACACTGGCTGGGTTAATTTAGTCACTGTTGCTGTAAATTAAACAACACCAAAGAGTGGGTGAAGACTGTCAGCATAAAAAGTCTGCTTTCATTTAATACATTAATTATCATAGTTTTAATTCAGCTGTAGCTTCATTTTTAGTTGTATTTCAACCCGATTTATTCTTCCTGGCATTTTTACTCCAAGTGGTAATGTCTGTATACCACTCTTCTGACACATGGAAAAAAAATCAAAGCTGTTGCTGTGTTCGATCTTTCATATTTTCAGTGTACAGCTTCACTTACAGCCAGTGCTGTAGGATAGGAAAAATCTGATTCATTTTGGACTGAAAGTTTGTTCTGTATGTGTAAGAATATTGTCTTTTTTCCTGTAGCAGAAAGATCTGCAGCACAGACCTTCTGGATCTCCACAAAGTTCGCCCCAGTGCATTTCCCCAGGTTTGTACTAAAGAATGATTTCTGTGCTCAAGGCTTATCTGTTCGATTGTATTTTTTTCTTTAATATGTTTTAAAGGCTATACACAGTGTGTTATTGAAGTATAGAGAAGGTCTCTTTTAATAAGATGGCTTCATTTTTTTTTCTATTGGGAATGGCTTAGAGGCTCCTGGCAATCTCCTGTGTGTTTTTATCTCTTTATCTTTTTATTTTTCTTTATACCTTCTTGCTGTGTAACCTCAAAATATCATGGTGAAAAAGGATCAATAAGCTCGTTTTTCATTGATTGTCTATTCTCTGGCCTCTGAAAAGACTAGAACTGTGAACTTTGTTTTACATCAGATTTTCATAATTGTCTATTTAAAACTTGCCTGCAGCTAGTGGTTGCTAGAAATCTCTAAGACAAGCTAGCACTAATGGTCTGAACACAAGTCTTTGTTGAAACAAAGTAGGAAAAAAGGATCTGGGAGGGAAAAAAAAAACCCAAACAAGAAGAAAGAACAGCTCTCTTGCAGCATGGGCTCTGAAATGTCTTTTTAGGGAAAGATATTTGGAAGAGACCATCACGGTTGCATTAAATGCCATTAAATGGCACTTTAATTTGTAGATGTTACAAGGTCTGTGCTAAGAGAACAGACTATTTTCCTCTAAGGTGTTGGAGTGGAATTAGAGCAGATTTATTTGATTGGCAGCTGTCAGAACACAGCTGACCTGGGTGTCTGGGCATTGCTCAGGGTATTTCAGGGTTTTTCGGGTACCATTTTTACATTGGGAGGTGGCTTTGCCATGATACAATTCCTACCAAGGAGTAACACAGGGAACAGTTGTTATAAGGAGATAAGTGGCTGTTTGCATTACCAAGAACGAGTCTGTGCATTCAAGGAGAAAGTGCAGAGGCTAAAATAGGAAAAAGGACTAATGAAATGGGAGAAGTTGGCTGTGGGGCTGGTGGTGAGCAGCTCTGTGGTACCGCAGCCTGGTCTGTGTGAGGGCAGCAGCGATCGATGAGGGCTCTCAGCAGTGAGCAGACAGTGCTAATTGAACTCAGAAAATGGCTTTTTCTCGGTGCAGACTCTGCCAGGCAGCCAGTGCTCATTTTCCATAGTCAAAAGCAGAGGCTGGAAATTAAAGGAACAGCTAATAGCCTGGGCATTGTATGTTCTTACCCACAACATAACCCTGCACACTGCAGTGCCCAGCAAAAAAACCTCCAAAGATGTTGGATCAATGTAAAAGAGAAATTAATTTTAAGAAAGGGATAAACTGTGTGTCTCCTATCCCTCTCCCCACGTTTTACTTCTGGAGATTTTTAGGTTTGGCCTATCATTGGAAAACTGAACTTGATGTTCCTGGCTTGTGGAGCACAGAAAGAGAACTCTATGGCCATGATTTTAGTACTTCCCCAAGTGGAAATGGGAGGGTGTTGGTCATTAAGCCTTTGTTTAAGAAATCTGCCTTGACAAATCATGCCAATGTCTAATTAGTCTCTTCCTGGGGCTTGGAGCTCGTCACTTGGAGCTGATGGAAAGGACTCAGTTTACCCAGTTTGTTGTAGACTGAGAATGTGCTGTGTGTGTGTAACCAGGAGCTTTCAAAGCCAAGCTTTTGGGAAGGGTATTTCCAGCAGGAAAAGATGTGGTGATATAATTTCTGTTAAATGTCACTGATGAAACCTCCCCTGCAGCCCTAAAACAATTCGTGTTTTTCTCCATTTCATCAATGGAGATGAAATGAGAGACAAGCAGACGTAGAGCACGGGATATGAAAAAAATGTGGGAAAACCTGTTTCATGAGAAGAACCACAAATACCTTGGTTTAACTGTGCTTCACTGAGCAAGGTAGATGTGGAGGAAGAGATAATTAATTATCAGTGGAGGTACACTGGGCAGTGCAGACTAAGAAGGAGGAACTTTTGGGGGTGGGTGGACACCAGAGTTTACTATAAAAGAGGTAAATTAGTGACACATAAAACTTGTCTGGGAACTGGAGACCCCCTTGAAGTCCTACAGCAGCCTCCTGATCCTGGAGCACCTCTCTGACACGGGACTGTGACAGGAGCTTGGTCTGTGCCTGCCATGGCAGAGCCCTGGGTTCAAGGATCCAAGAGATATCTCCCACTCCCATGTCCTTAAAAGCACTTTGAAAAAAGAGCAGCTGCAGACCTTGTCAGGGACCAGTTCTGAAGATTGTCTGGCCGAGTCTTTGACTTCCCTGAAGTTCCCTTTCTTAAAAGGATGTATTTTGTCTCCTGGTCCTTATCATTCATTACAGACAGTAGTGCTAAATAATTGTATCCATTTTTTATAAGTCTATTACAGGCTTCCACGTATTGTGTAACAGTGATTAAAGTTTCAAATATCTTCCCAGTTCACAGTCTGCCTAGATCTAAAAAGCATTAAAAAGCTGCAGTATTAAAATCAAATTTAGCTCTGGTATCTATTATGTACAGTGTGTGTGCACGCAGATATAAATCGCTGCAAGCAATAAGCATTGCAGAGAACTTGTGGTTTTTCTGTGATCTCTGATTTTTCTTGTTTGCCATGAAATGTTCTGTGCCCTTATACGGTGGGGTGTGAATAATTGTGTGTAGGTTCTGGTGTTTTACTAAAGGAGAAGATACTTTGCAATTTCCACACTAAATGGGCACAGTAGGGACCAATTTCCTGCACTTCAGACCTGCTGATTTAGCCAATACAGTAAGTTAAGTGGCAGCTTTACATTTCTAGAAGGATCACAGGTAGTATAAAAACAGAGCATCTCTGGGGCCACTTTACTGTGCCAAGTCTGAGGGCAGCCAGTGGCGAGCATGGGGAATACAAATTCAAAAAGCAGCGGCAGGAGCAATGCGATTCCAGCTCATCCCGAGCTGTCTTTTTGTGGTTCCTTTTCAAGAAAATGGAATGAGAATGTTTTTTTGGACAACGAGCTCTTGACATCCAAGATCCTGTCGGTGCTGCGGCCGCACTCGGAGCGAGGGCTGAGGGCAGGCGAGCTGCAGTGCCCGCCTCACTTTCTGAGCACCAATTCCATTTTTGCCTCTTTAGCCACTTCCCTGAAGGAGCAGCCCCGAAGTCTCCTCCTGGGAGCGGATGGCACCCCAGCCCTGTCCCGGAACCTCGGCATGACTATCGCCCAGAGAGGGAACTCTCAGGCTTCGCTGAACGCTGCTGGAGCTGTCAGTAAATTTGGGTGAGTAAACTGCTTCTTTTCCAACTCCCTGGCTTCAGCTGCTCCCCCCCTTTACCTGCTGTGAAAAGAAAAGCAGTTGCAGATCATTGCTTTTCAAGCTCAGAAGGGCTTCATTGAGCTTTTAATGCTGAAAGTTATTTTACTGAACAATATGCTTTTTTTTGTTTGTTTAAATCCCCTTGTCTTTAGTCCCTCTGTCCCGTGTGACACAAAATATCCTATAAGTAAGGCAGTATTGGAATACCTCTGTCTAAATTATCTATTTTCTGGATATATTTTCCTGGAATTGTTGTGAAATTCGGGAATCTCCTCTGAGTTCAGCTATTCTAGGTTGTTCTGGTGGTGATGGGTGTAGGAGAAAGCAGTGTTTTAAAGTGCAGAATACCTTGATTAAAATAGACAAACTCAAAGCCAAGAGCTGTTTTAAGTAGCTGTTTATTTTTGCTGTGTCCCAGTAATGCTCCTTTCCCAGTGAAAGTGCCCTTTGGACTCTGAACTGTGGCTTGTCACCAGGTGATGTCCTTTTAAACTTTCATATCAGAAGTTGCAAACTCTGCTGATGCTGCTCTAATTAAACTGTAATATTTCAGTGGTGCAGTTGCTAAATTGATTTAATTGTCTAAAGAGTGCAATGATGCCTTTTATTTGTCCGCTGTAAGATAATTGCACTGTAGTTTAGGACAGAGACTTTTTAAAGAGGTTGTTTTGTTTTTTTTTCGTGTCAAGTAACTTAGAAAAAATGTGAATGTTCTGTATTGGTCCTTTGGTCTAATTTCTTTGGCCCTTTAGACTGATTTCAGGAGACATGGATGAAGGGGATTCAGGCTTTATAAAATTTAAGCAGACTTCAGATGACGTTGTCTCGCTTGCACCTTCAACAGCAGACTCCATTTTTGTGGAAGGTATGGAATTTCTGTGCTTTTCAGGATTGTTATGCAACTTCTTACACGGTCCTAAAGCAGCACTGAGATGTTTTCACTCTTGTTGTTCATGGTGGTAATGAAGGATCTGATGAGAAACAATAATAATTGAAATTAAATGTGCTTTTGGTCTAGATGCTTATTCTGTGTCCCTCCGGAGTGAAGTAGAAACAGATGCTCATGAGTTTGAGGCAGAGTCTTGGAGTGTTGCAGTGGAACAAGCTTATGCAAACAGACACAAAAACGTTAAAAAAAGGCAAGATGTCATTTATGGTAAGAGTTATTTGTTATTCTTAAAACTTCTTCTATTTCATGGGGCCACTGTTTTGAAACAAAGCAGGAATCTTTCTTATGGGCTCCAATTCTGACTTGTGCCTGAAAACTAAAACCGAGTGAAGATTTTCAGGTCTGTTACCTGTCGTAGTGTGCAGAATTTCTTCCCACAGGTTTCAGTGTGCCTCTGCAGTCAGCAAAGCCCTACTACTGTACAATTAGGGAGCAGCTCAACAGCCACTGGGAGATGTCCTTAAATAAGCAGGGTCAGTCACTGCTGGGTTGGGACATTAACAAGGCAAATTCAAGAGCTTCACATGAGAGTTGCAAAGACTGTGGTGAAGAAGATGATGATGGGTTTCAGAGCCTGCTCTTAAACCTCAGCAGTCACTGCACAGCCTATGAATGACCTTTTGCTCTTATTTTTGTGTTTCCCCTGGCCCAGAACTAATGCAAACTGAAATGCACCACGTTAGGACACTGAAAATCATGCTGAAGGTGTACTCCAAAGCCATGAGAGAGGAGCTGCAGTTCCCACAGGCAGTGATCAACAAGCTCTTCCCCTGTGTGGACGAGCTGCTGGAGATGCACGGGCAGTTCCTGCTCCAGTTAAAGGAGCGGCGGAAGGAATCCTTGGAAGAAGGCAGTGACCGGAATTATGTAATCCAGAACATTGGAGACCTCTTGGTAAAACAGGTGGGGATTCAATTCTACCAGTTGTGTTGACACCATGAAACTTCTAAAAAAACTAACTGTGAGGGTTAAGGTGATGTTATGTAAAGATTTGATTTCATCCTGGGTTTCAGGTTATCTTTCCAGTGCAGTGTGGGAGCGTAACTCCCAGGAATATATCATCACAAATAACATGGAATGTTCACTGAATGTTCTTTGGGTGTGTACTTATACACCTTGTGGGATATGTGACTGCAGATTGTTTGTTTCTCTTTTTCATCTGTACTGAAAGGAAAGTCACATATTCCTGCTGTCCATCCCAAACACAGCTCTCCTGCAGTTAATGCCAAACTTCCTGGTTCTGACCTTTGGAAAATGCAGTCAAGATCCATTGAACTCATGAGAGCTTCAGCACCATTCTGGCATGGAGTGGATGCAAAAATTTCTATGGTTATATCATGCCCCCTTTTTTGCCTTTCAGCTTCTACAGTCCTCAGACTTCTGAAGTGCAGAGGTCCAGAAATCCTTTTAAGAATTCTCCTAATGACAATCATTTCGTTTTTGGTTACCTTGTGGTATTCCAAGCTCTCATGTGTCACACTGCATAAATCTTATTTCTGGTACAGAAGAAATTGAAATGTTGAAGAAACATCTCAGAAATCACCATAAAAGCATGTTAAAAAAAAAAAAAGCACTACAAACCTGGAGTTTGCAGTGGAGATAAGTTTACTCTGAATGACTCAGATCTTTTCATTTTTATGTTTCCAATTAGTTTTCAGGTGAAAATGGGGAGAGAATGAAAGAAAAATACGGTGTGTTCTGTTGTGGACACAATGAAGCTGTTAGTCACTATAAAGACCTGCTCCAAAGCAATAAGAAGTTCCAAAACTTAATAAAGGTAAACAACAACCAGAGGTTTCCCATTCTGACTATGCAAAATATACTTCACTGCTTTAGGCTTTGTTCTGTGCTTGAAGATCTCTTAAATGTGAATGAGCAGGGTGGGAGGCATATTCTTGTTGTCTGAGGGGTTGTTGGCTGCTTGTATTTTTTAGATATTTTGAGCTATTTGGACATAAAGCCACAATTAGCAGGTGATAATTTGAGGCAGGCTCTTGAGAGCATCCAGGACTGGGGAATAGAGTATCTATTCTATTCATGGCTCTGTCTCTGGCTGCCCTGCTGTGTGCCCATCATTGGCCTGATAATAAATTAAATCAATGAGAAATGCTGTTGATGAGCTACTATAGAAAGATCCTTATAAACCCAGAAGATTGGCTCCAGGGTGGTTTGTTTATCTGCTGCACACTGTAATGTGCAAGTAATAGGAAGGGCTGAAGAGGCACAGTCAAAGTGGAAGCTGTAACCTGAATCTCAGATGGCTCTGCAGAGGCCTAAATATTCTCATTTTCCAGTCACCAGTAAGTGATACTGTGTGAACTTTCCAGCATAGCTCCACACTTATAGCTCATCTTAACCCAGGTGTCTTTAAAGTGAGAGCTCTTTCCTTTCAAATAAGTGACCAGAGTTCTAAAATATGTGACCTCAGTCCTTGCAAAGATAGATCTTGGTACTGTGTTCTCCTGCCAGGTCTGTGCTGTGTCTGCAGCCACACTAAGTTATGCCTTACAGTCCCCACTGCCTAAATTCTCTAGGTCAGCCTGCTGGGGAACATACAGTGGTAAAACAGACACTTAATTTCTTTGTTATTGGCCTAATTTGGCCATTAGGTGGTTGGGTCTGGTTTTAAGAAAATACTTATTGTATGCATTTAAGGAACTGATCCTTTAAGAAGAGACAATCAGTTAGCAATAGGCAGTCATACAGTTCAGATTTGGAACTTGCCCTGCTTGACTCCACATTTAGTTAACAGTAGTTGAAAAAAATACCTAAGATATTTTCCAGCAATAAAAGCCATTTTTTGAGTGTTGCCAGAAATTTTACCTTAGTAAAGTTCATTTTGTGGTGCTGTGCCTAATGTACACCAATGTTTTGGGATAGAAAACACGTGAAAGGAGAAGAGGTTAGAAGAGCAACATGTACAGTGGGTGTGACCTGTCTTTGTTTCCTAGAAAATTGGGAACTGTCCCATTGTGAGGAGACTCGGTGTCCAGGAGTGCATCCTCCTGGTGACCCAGCGCATCACCAAGTACCCGGTGCTGGTGGAACGGATCATTCAGAACACAGAAGGTGGGGTGTTTTCTGGAAGCCTCACAGTTGTCTGGTGATACCTTCTCTGCCATGTTTTGCGTGTTCTTGCCTCACACAAGCAGGGACAGGCTGGTAGCTGATTTCTCACTTCTTTGGTGGCTGAAGATGCTGTTTTAGATGCGGATCCAGAGCAGTCTCACCTCATCAGAGGGTCAAGAGAATCATAGAATCCCAGAATGGTTTGGGTTGGAAGGGACCATCCAGTTCCATCCCACTGCCATGGGCAGGGACACCTCCCACTAACCCAGGTTGCTCCAAGCCCCATCCAACATGACCTTAGACACTTCCAGGGATGGGGCAGCCACAGCTTCTCTGGGCAACCTGTGCCAGGCCTCCCCACCCTCACAGCCAAGAATTTCTTCCTAATAACTAATCTAACCCTGCCCTCCTTCGGCTTCAGACCATTCCCCCTTGTCCTGTCACTCCAGGCCCTTGTAAATAGTCTCCAGCTCTCTTGTGACCTCCCTTCAGGTTTGGGTGTTTGGGTGGCTCATGTCTTGCATTCCAAAGCTGGAAATGTGTCTGACTGCTGCTCTTTTCCCTTAGCTGGAACTAGAGATTACGAAGAGCTGACCCAGGCCCTTAGTTTGATTAAGGACACCATCACTGATGTCGATGCCATGGTAAATGAGTGTGAGAAGGGGCAGAGACTTAAGGAGATTATGCACAAAATGGAGGTGAAATCATCTGGGAAATGCAAGAATGGGCTTCTTTTCCGGAAGGATGACATGGGACAGAGGAGGCTCCTCCTGGATGGAATGCTGTACTGGAAAGCTGCATCAGGGAGACTCAAAGGTAAAGGACCAGGAGGGGGGAAAATGCAACTGGGAAACAAGATTTATGTTGGGTGGTGGTTTTTTTTTAGTAACTGTTTATTACTGATCGATTGGGTATAAAATAAGATGACAATAACCTGCTTGTTTAATAGGATATTGGAGGAAATAGCACTTGTTCTATTCTTGGCTTGGCATCTCTGTAATGGTGCATGATAAGTTCCTTATGCTGTTTGCTTGTTATCTGGCTGATCTGCTTCCCAATTCAAGAGGAAGGTCTTCAGGTGGATGACAAAGCTTTGAGTCATTCTGACTTGGTCTCCTGTGGAAAGGCATTATCTGCTTCACACTTTTGCAAAACCCTTGTCGTGCCAGCCCCATGACACCTTCATTCTGCATAATGCCTGTTTTGCCAGAAAAATCAAAACCTTGGGCCACCAGGGAATATTTGAGCAGCTTTGTTGCTCAGGCGTTCAAGGAGAAGCTTCAGTGGCCCAGAAAATTCAGCCAAGAGTAGGTGGTGCTGTGAGCAGCTGCAGTTCCAGAAGAATCTGCTGTTGAGGGAGACACGTTCCCTCTGGAGTCCATGTGTAGGATGCCTGTGCAGGTGTTTTTAGGCTTTAAATCAGCTCTATTTGTGCTTTGCTGGTTCTGAACAGTGTGGACAGCCCAGGTGAAAGGCAGCAGCAGACCCAATATTGCAAATGTTGGTGTGCTGTTCCCTGACCCACAGGAAATTTAAGTGATTTTTTTTGAGTCTGGACCAGCCTTTCTGCTTTAAAATGTGACTTCTTTTTATTTTTCTTGTCTCTCTTGTTACTGTAGATATTCTGGCAGTTCTGCTAACTGATGTACTGTTGCTCTTACAAGAAAAGGACCAAAAATACACATTTGCATCAGTGGTAGGTATTGTTCTCCATATTTAATAGATGCATTTAAAGTATTTGTGACAGTAACTACAGAAAAAAAACACAGAGATGTTAGATACCTGTTAGAGGTTCAGAAAGAAAATTAAGTTGATAAATCAGGCAACTATTAGGACTCATTTTTATTGCAGGGGTTCTGGTACTTGTTGAATCCCTCCCACTGTCTCCCAGTGCAAACCAGTGTTCCCTGGCATCAGCCTGTTGTATCCACATCTCCAGTGGTTTTCTGGTGACCTGAGTGTGGTCTGAGGTTCACTGCTTCTCCTCTTCTTGTGCTGTGACTCCCCCCTCTCACTAAATATTTTAGACTGAGGTGTTGTACAAGTCACAGACGTTGCACACACCAGAGCTGTGCTTTGAAAATCACTTGTGAGTCAGTCCTGCCTCTGTTTAACGTGCAGGGAAAGAATCTGCCATTTCCATTAGGGATGTGGTGCCCGTGGTCACGGTGCCCTGAGGTTTACTGGGGCCAGAGAACTTTCCTGAAGCACATGTAAGAAGCACTAACTGCAGATGATATTACTGCAGCACTCCAGAACATTCAGTGGGTTCACTTGCTTTCCCAGGGCATTTCCACAGGTACCCTCAGAGCAGTTAATTGTGTACATGTTGTCCTTCTCTAGTTCAGTTATGGCTGTAATAGAACCAATAATGTAATTGTTTTCTTGGATGTGTGGGTTTTTTTTTTAAGACATTAACATTAAAGCTGAATTCTAATGGCAGTAGCTATTTTGATGACCTCAAAAAAAGCAACTGCTTTTCAAATTACCCTTCTCCTAATGCACAGAACAGGGTGCTATGTGGTGGGGTTCTTTTCCCCCTCTGGAAACATGCTCTGCAGTTAGAGGCTGACCAATTTTTTGCATATTTGTATGTATACAGTTCATTTGAAATTTAATATTACTTCTCCATTAATAAATCAAGCAAGTGAGAGGAGCAAATGGATCTGCTCAGTGATTCTGTTTTCCCAGTGAATGGCTGGAATTGCAGTGCAGCTGCTCAGAGAAGTTGGAAGAACTTCTGGTGTTCCTGATGTTTCTTCCCAGTCCAGTTCCTTGCAGTTGTTCTAGATTGTTCTGTGAAGGTTCAACAGTTACACAGACCTGCTTTATTCTGGGAGGAACTTTCTAGGCTATATATGTTGGACCTGTGCTGTATGAAGCCTGGATAGGTTTTTAGTAACTAAACCCCTCTGTAAAGGTGTTTTCCCTGCAAAGACTGACAGCTAATCCAGTTAATCCTCATTATACAATACACTATCTGGCACCTTGTTTCATTATTCTCAGGGCATGACACTCTGTTACACCTCTGGGTTAGGGTTTTATTTCTTTTGTAGCTAACTTGCCAGCTCAGAATCTCTAACACTTCTTCATGGTCTCTCTCTTCACATGCCATTAAGGTTTTTATGTTTTCTTTTTCAAATTTTGGGTCTGCCTCTTTTTGAGTGAATTTTTTTGAGCCTGTCCTTGACTTGTGGGACCCAGTGGGAATCCTCAAGGTGTTTAAATTGTCACACAACTTAATATTCGATCAGGTTTTGACATGCACATTCCTCATTCCACATTTTCATCAATGCTTGGTGGTAAAAAAATGACAGTGTCAAAAGTGTCATGTGAAAAGGTTGGAGTTGTATTGTGATGTTGCAGCTCCTGGTGGGAAGAGGGGGGAGCTGGGAAGCACAAGTCCTAAAGAACATAAATAAGGTAGTGCAATAAATGATATTTTGCTTTGCAGGACTCTAAACCACCAGTTATCTCATTGCAAAAGCTGATTGTGAGAGAGGTGGCTAATGAGGAAAAGGCAATGTTTTTAATTAGTGCTTCCTTAAAAGGACCAGAAATGTATGAAATTCACACCAGCTCCAAAGAGGAGAGGAATTCCTGGATGGCACACATCCGCAGGGCTGTGGAAAGGTAAGTCAGGAGGGCTTCATTTCTTGCTCATCTGTCTTCTCTTTGCAGCACTCAGATGTAAATTCATCTTAAAAATCCATTTGACTCTCTCTCAACTTTCTCTTTAAGACTTTAGTGTGTCATTCTGTTTGTGTTCGTTGGGAAGAAGCCACTGATAAAGATGCAATAGAAACCAGCCAAAGACTTTATTCTGCTTTTATCTTTATATAAAAAAAAAGAAGATACAAGAAATTTGTTTCACAGATGTCAAATGCAACAGGGCTTGGGATAAAGGAGGAAGAATGACACCCAGGATAAACCACATCCAAGGCAAAAGCTTCAGGTTGAATCCTGAGATGGTTTTAAATTAGCTAATGTGCAAATCAAGCATAGATCTGTCTTTCCTTTTGTGCAGCTGTCCTGATGAAGAAGGAGGAACATTTAATGAACCCGAAGCAGAGAGGAGGATGGCTGAAGCAAGAGCTGCAAAGTTAAAAGATTTTCAAGGTAATGACTTCGTTATATATTCCATGAGCTGCTTTTCAGCATCATCTGTGATTTATGACAGTCTAATTCTTTATCACATGATGTGATCAAGTTTCTCCTTCACAAGTCTTTCACAGTGGTATAGCTAAAAAGTCTAATGAGCTTTACCTGCTCCATGGGTTTTCCCCTTAACTCCTAATTACATCTCTGCATTTGATGCTCTAATCATAAAATGAGTGATAATCTTCCAAATTGAGCGCTGCACTCTGACAGGGAGTACAGAACCCTGACTGGATTTGTTTCTTCCTTTAGAGCGTTTGAACATGAAAGACGACCTGATTCTGCAGAGTCTGACTGAGAAGCAACAGATATATGCAGAAATGTCTGAAATGAATGGCTTTGAAGACCATTCCCAAGGATCCCGAGCTCGGCTGCTCTTCCGGGGGGAGATCTCAGAAAACCTGCAGGGAGAGGCGATTTTGAAGTCTGCAGTGACTGAAGGTAGATGGAATGTGGGGCTGTGGAGGCATTCACTGAGGTGCAGGGGTGGGGACAAGCACCTGGGACCTAAGTACAGGTCCTGAAAAACCATCCTGTAATAACATAATATTTTTATGTAACACGGTTCAGACTTCCTTGTTCTCAGAACCAGTCTGCAGGAGAGGTGAAGTGCACCCGTGGATTTAGGTGGAAGACCTGCACAGCTTGGATTGGTTTATTTGTTAAGGGTCAACCAGTGGAGTCTTGGGATGAGTCTGTTCAGAAAGGGGAACTGAGTGCTCTAATAATACATCAATCCTGAAATGTAATATTATATAGGAGGGTTTATATATTAAAAATAGCCTATCTAAAGATAGATATATTTAGAAAGAAAATAAGCACAAGCATAATTTATTTTCTGAAGAGGGAAAAAAAAAAGAAAACCCAAACATTCAAGGCTTGATAATCTTAACTTGCAGTTAGGTAAGAGGTCATCTGTCATACTGCAGGACATCTGACCACCTGATCTTTTAATGGACTTGATGGTTGAAACGTTTGTTTTTTAAACTTGTCAGTGTGACAGCTTGTTGTATGGCAGCATAGACATGGCTGCTTCCATGACATGTTCTCCTCTTTCCTAGCTGAGAACCTCCAGGACCTTATCTTCACTCACTTTGGCAGTGGCTCCTGCCAGCCTGAGGATGGCTCTGGGTCAGGACTCCCCCGCAGAGCAGAGACCTTTGGAGGATATGACAGCAGTCCCTCAGTGTCAAGTAAAAGTAAGAGAAGGACCATTTTCCTGAGCTCCTTAGCTCTTTAGTGCCTTCACTGCACAGAGAATGAGAACCAGGAGCTGAGGCTCTCATATAAGGAAGCTTCTTCACCTGGCTCTAAAAGGAGGACCAGAACAAGCCTCCAGCATGTTGGATTTTTTTACTCCTGATACCAACACTAGAGAGCAGAGTAGGGCTCTCAGTGTTATGCTAAGGGCATAACCCATACTCTATTGCCTTAACCCACACTTTATAATTACCACAATTTCACACAGAATTTTAATTTTGTTGGGAAAAAATGAGCTTGACCTGAAAACCTAGAAAATTTGAATTCAGCCGTCTGCTTTTATTACTGAGTCATGAACACTCTTTTCCCACTTGGTATCTGCACAGTCACTAGAGGTTTGCTGAATCCTTAGATAATATAAATTGCTCTTTTGGCACAGATGATTTATCAGTTAATTAATGAAATGTGAGAAAAGACTAAATACTCTTTATCTCCATTTCTGCTTCATGCATTTATTAAAAAACCAAATGGTCTTTATTTCACTGCTTGTTAATCTCTGAAATACTTCTGTTGTCTCTGAAATGTTCTCTGTGTGTCATAACATAGGTACTTCTTACAACACAGTTTCCATCTCCCTTTACCTCCTTCCACATTCACCAGTGGTGCTGCTTTGAATAGAATATTCCTGCTAACCAGTATTCCATGTTATGAGCCTGCAATTCTGGGAGCCACAGCCGATTATTTTCATGCAGACGTCGTGGCTCCTTGACTGAAAATAGTGTAACATAATTTGAACTTACTCTCCCAATTTATTTTAACCCACTCTCCTCAAGTTTTTAGACTTTTTTGAGCAGTCCCCTGTTGTCTGATCTGCCAGCTGGAATCAGCATGGGGAAGCCATGCAGTTGTATATTGCTTCTGTCTTCACACTCACTATGTTTTTGTGCTTACCCTGTTACTCACTGAGCTTTTCCAGGCCCTGTGCTGGTGAGAGCTCCTCACACTCCACTCTTCTTTCAGGTGGTAGGAAGAACAGTGGTGGTGAACAGAGACAGTGGGACTGGAGAGGCCCTGCAGCAAGTTCAGATGTGCAGGTCCATGACCTCTCTTCTGATGCAGAAGAAGGATCTCAAACTGTATGTTGATTTTATGAGTGATTTAAATGCGTTTCCTTGTGTTCCTCATCGTAATAATGGTGCAGAACAAATCTCACAGAGTTAAAAGTCCTGATAGCTGGCAAGGCTGGACTGGAGCAGCTTTGTCTGTCAAATTACTCAGCTCTCTTAAGGATGCTTTGTGGGGTAAGTTGGTAGCTTAGCACTTGAGAGACAAGATAAATGGCTTTTCCATTTGCTCCTTTGATGCTGTACCATTAACACTGCCTTTAATCACCGTGCTCCTGTTCCAGCCTGGCCCCTCTGATATCAGGATTTTTGATGTGTTTCCTTAAGTGCATGGGAGCAATCTCTGCTCCAGCAGTACCTGTTCCCTCATGGGATGAACCCTTCCAGCTTATTCTGGCAGCACTGCCAGTGCCCAACGAGTGTCTCTATGTCTGTTTTACAGAGTGATGCAATGAGGCTGGAGGAGAGCAGTGGTTTTCAGCCCACCATAGAGTCTCAGGTAGGTTACTTCTGCTGTTAAGAAATCTAATGGCAACTAGCCACGTTATAATAATAGCATGGAAAAGCAAACCAAAAAAAAAAAAACAACAAAGAAACCCACCAAAAAGTCATTATTTGGAAGGTCTATGGATTCCAACAGGTTAACAACCTGTATCTTGTATCTCTAACACATTATGAATGCAGAGAGAAAAGCCCTGACAGAAACCAAAGATGGGTTCTGGGGATGTAGGCACACATTTCAAGGAGCTGGCTGACTGCTTTTCCTGCATCTTTGGCAGGATTGCATGTTCCCAGCTCTGTGACCACACTGGCCTCTGAGCCTCCTGTGAGGGCTGTACATGTGTAGTGATTCAGGGCTGGAGCATGGGAGGAAGGGATTGTTAAACAGCTCAGGTGAAGAGAAGGTGGTGAGGAGTGGGATCTGTGGAATCCCAGGCAGATTTGCTGGGCACTGATTCACATCTGCACAAGAATAATACACTGAAATTCCTTGTGCCTGAATCTTGGCTGCTACTGTGTACTCTGGTAGCCATGCTTCCACTGTGTGTGTTTTGTACAGATACCACGGGCTATTTTCACTGCTTAAACGTTTTTTTAAAGTCTAATATATCCAAACAGCTCTGCTTAAGTGCCCAATGCTTTTTTTTCCCTCCTTTTCAGCTTGTGCAGAGGATACAAACCCTGTTACAGTTGCTCTTCAGCCTTCAGGTAAACCACTGTTTGCTATCCAAGAGATTTGTAAAGCATTAAATATAATAAAATGTATGCAGGTGTGAAGAAGAGCTGCCTTGAAAATATTCCCCAAAGCTAGAATGAAGGGCATAGTTTAGACCTGAGAAACCAACACTGTGTCTGGTATTTTGAAGGAAGTGTCAGAGCTGTTGTCTGAAGTAACTGTTTCCTTTTTCCTGCCCACTTAATTCTTTTACTGCTCTGGGCTCCATCTGCTCCGTGTGCTCATTTCTTCTTCAAGTTGTTGATATCCATGTGTGTCTATATTAGTTGTTTTTGCTGCAGCCTTGTAATCAGCAGTATTTTGACTAATCTGATCCGGGGTAACAATTCTACGTTGCAAAAAACATTCACTTTGACACACATAAGCATAATTTATTTGCTTGGCCATCTTTGATATCGTGTCAGACACTGTGGGCTGTACAAGCTGGAGTTCAGATCTGCTCTGGGAGACAAAAGACTCTGTGATCTAACCTGGTAGATGCTGTCGTCTTCTGCTGAGCTGTGCATGTGTTTTGAACCCCTCCAGGCAGTGATATCTCAGCAGGACAGTTACATTGAGGTGCAGAGAGCCACCGCCACCATGGCAGACCGGGAAAAGCAGTACCGGCTGCAGTCCGCCCGAGGGAATCTGCTGCTGGAGCAGGAGAAACAGAGGAACTTGGAAAAGCAGAGGGAAGAACTGATGAATGTGCAGAAGCTTCAGAACCAGCTGAAGCTGGAGCAGCAGCGCCTGGAGCGGGAAAGGAGTCGGCAGCAGAGGGAGTTTGAAATCAGGGAAGCTCGGCTGCAGGAGCGCGAGGAGGAGGCTCGGCAGAAGTTGGAGAAGGTGAATCAGGACAGGGAAGAACTGGACAGGCAGCAAGAGGCCTATCAGCACAACCTGGAGAGACTGAGGGAAGCCCAGAGAGCAGTGGAGAAAGAGAGGGAGCGTCTGGATCAGCTGAGGAAGCTGAAGAAGCAGAACACGGTGTCAGGCACATTCTCCCCAGAAATGGGCCAGGTGAGGAATTTGTTTTCTTGGAGCGTTATTTCTGTTAAACTGCTTCCTTCTGAATAAAGGTTGCACATGTTACAGCACCAGCCCATTTTTGTGTTTTACTGGGCTCCTTGAACCACCATCTGAAATAGCTGGTGGTGGCTGCTGTCAGAGAGGTCAGAGCTTGGCAGTGTCTGAAATTCCACAATTACCAGAAAACTTCTGGTAATGAGACTATTTTTTTTTAAAGATAGAAATGGAGAATAAGTTATTTTTGATTGTGACTGACAAAGAACTTTTTAAATTCAGGAACAGCCCCATTGCAGGCAAGTGATTGCAGATGCAGTGCAGCATTTATAGCATTTTGTACCAGTTGATTTCTAAAAACATTTCCAGTGTTCATAATGGGAACTTGGAGGTCTGATTAAATTGGTTCTTTGATACCATCTGAAAGTCCTGCTTTCCATCCTAAAAGTCCTGCTTTCCATCCTATCATCATTCAGTGCAGTCTGCTCTTGCATTCCTTTCCTAGGTGCAGTGTTAAGCAGTTTGAGGCTGCTGAGGTTCTTTTCAGTGTCCAAGGACTTACATTCTTGCTCTTCCTTCTGTTTCCCAGCAAGCTTCAGGCTTCATCTTACCTATTCTCCTTTTCACTAGGAAGTGCTTCGTGTTCTCAGGGCTGAGGGTGGCACCTCCTTATTGTGCTGGAGAGGATGAAAAACCCCCCATTTGACTTAAAATGCCATTTTTTCCTCACACAGAGCCAGATGCTGAGTCATTCCATCAGCTTCAACGGGGAAGGGATGGAACCCTCTCCAGCTGTGCTGAAATCCTCTGTGAGAGTGAGCGTGGCCGGGCTGGATTACCTGGAGCGGCCGGACTTGGTGCGCAGGGACAGCACCACCGTGGAGAACAGGCCCGTTCTGGCCCTCAAGAATGAAGTGCCAATACATCTCCTGAGTGCAACCAACCAGATCCAGAAACCAGCTGCAGTCCAGCAGCAGATCCCCACCAAGCTGGCCACCTTTACAAAAGGAAGCAAGGAGAAAGGTGGGAAGAGCAAAGCATCTCATAGGACAGACAGTTCAGGTATGTGTGTATTGAAGTCGATTTAAATGCATTTCTGATCTCTACCAGCATCACAAGGAGACAGAACACTGCAGTTTAAACCTCTGGGTACCCATGGGGAACCCAGAAATTAATATGCCACAAGCTATTAGTGTGCTTGCTACAGTTAAAAATCTCTTAACCTCTTAAAATCCTTATGTTAGGACTTACATGTCGGTGCTATTTAAATTAGAAATACACCCCAAAGGGAATTGTGTATTCCAGCATGACAGAATGATGGTGAGAGGTGGGTACACCTGGATGTAAAATCTCCTTGTCTAACTGTAGTGTTAAAGGAGAACAGCAAAACCAAAGAAAAGCTGTGGTGCACAAGTGAGATGTTTTGAGGTTGGCTTAGCCTTTCCTTACAGTCTGTCCAGAGTTGTTGTGATGTTGAATGCAGTGCCTTTCTTAGCACCAGTCAGTCATTAAATACAGATCTCCCGGCCAGAACTGGGATGCTGTGTGATGTTGTGGAGTTGGAAGGGGCTAATTTTGTCCCAAATAGAAGCAAGTAAAAATGCAGTCGCCCTGTCCTGGTGTAATTTCTGCTGCTGACTACTGGGTAGTGGAGTAGTGATCTTTGCCAATGACAGAGGCAGTAAAAACCACTTTGTCTCTGCCACTTAAAATAGCCTCATTGCCAGCTTAGGGGAATGGCCTGTAATTCTAAGTTATAAAATTGTCTTTTTAGTACTGTGGAGGATTCAGACTTGGCAAGTTTGACCATCACTTGGGCCTGCACTGCTACAGCAGACTCGGGGCCAAAGCTGTCAGGGAGGGGAGGGGGAACTGCTTTGGCACATTGTAGAAACATCTCTTTCTGTCGTGCCTGAAGTTTAGTGCAGTTGCAAACTTCATTCTGATTCTGCACGTAAATTAAGCCTAATATCCTCTTACCCTGCATGGTAAATAAAGCTCCAATAGCACATCTCCCCAGGTTTAGTTTTAATAGCTTTTACGTAACGGTCTCTGCAGTGGAAATGTACTTAATGGTGTTTTTCTGTAATTTATATGAAAGTTATAAGCCACAAGTACACTGGGCTCTATTCTCTGGTGAGCATTAGTGGGCTGCATGCTGCTTGTGCCCATGTGTAGATCTCAGAATAAAATGGAACAAAACTTTCTGTACCAGAAGCGAAGCGCCGTGTATTGAATTTGGGGTTTGTGGCACGTAAGGAACGTGTACTGAGAGAGGGAGAGGAGTTCTTTGGATCCAAAATAACCATTTCATGAATTGCTTTTATTGTTGAATTAAGAAACGGAGGGGCTATAACAGCAGAATCAATGTGCTGTGCTGCTGAGCAGCTGTGAGACAGATGGAGGGCAGAGACAAAAGTTCATCACAGCTCTGTGTGTTAGAAGGAGCACAAATGGCCATTTGCTATTTGAATGCTACAGAGATTTTTTTTCTCTCTCTGCTGTGCTTGATAATACTGGGGTTTAAATCTGAGGTTGTCAGGGGCTGCTTGTAACTGAATTAGAAGTCTCAAGGAAGAGGAGAGAGAAAATATTCGTGATTTAAACAGCTGAAGAGAAAACTTAACTTGCAACAGCAGGACCAGCTCCCTGTGGTATCACAGTTTCCTTGGATGTATAAGGTGTCAGTACAGTGGGCCCCAGCATGAAACTGAGGTCTGTGAGGTGCTGCTCACCTCAAATACTGATTTGTGCAATGTTTTTCAGCATCTGTTGATCAGAAGCAGCTGCTTCCCCCCAGGCTTGTTGCACGAGAGGAGGGTGTCCTGAGAGGCAGACGGTCAGCAAGCCCAGTCCTCCCGAGCACCCAGACCACTGCATTCCAACCAGGTATGTCTTGGCCAGCCTGCCTGGCTCTGGGAATGCCTCAGGCTCTCTGTGCAGCGTCATGACTGTGTCTTCTTCCTTTTTTTTTCCCTCTAGAATTGTATGGCCCCACAGATGCTCAGCCAGAAGCACTTTCAGCACCTGCCTCAGCGAACCTATTCAAGCCCAATAACGTTCAGGTTCAGACCCTGGTGACCTCTCAGCCAAGCCTGTTGAATGTGCAAGATGATACCAGCAAAGAAGATGTAATTTTCTTCTAATTGTTTGCATTTAAAGATGAATCTCCTGACACACTGTTTCAAGAACTCAGGCCCCAGTGTGCACCATGATGGAGACCCAACCCGTCTTCTGATCCCTGCCCAGTTACTACTAGCAAGGACCAAACCAGGATTAACTGTCCTACCTTGCTGGCTTTTCTGCCAGCAGCTCAGAATGAGGGCACAGTAGTAACAATTGGCTTTCAAATCCTCCAAACATGGGAATGTATTGACACGTGGCGTAGGTGTATCGATTCAGAGCGTGGTAAAAAAATGCTGCCATTTATTGCAATGTGCTCTTCTTGGAGAATGTACCCTCTTTGTGGGGCACCATCTGGGAAATGGTTCTCAGTGATGTTGAACTGCACAGGTTTCTATGTAAAAAGTGCAGGTACCCAGGCAGCACTCATGGCTTGGGTCAGGATGAACTTAGAGACTTGGATTTTGCTCTTTGCTGAAGGCGTGTCTAAGGAGCTTTTGAATGCAGTAATTTATTGTCTTGTTTAATCCTGTTTTCTGCATCTTTTGTTTGTCTTTGTTAATTTGTTGGGACTTTACTCCCAGTACCAGAAGATATCAAAGCTGCTGTTACTGCAGAGACCTCTCTGCAGCATTGTGTTAGGAATGAAGGGAATAAGAACTGTTTGATTTTAAAATTTAAATAATAATAACAAAAAAAATACTCTTAGCTAAACCTGTGTTTAGCTGCTTTCAGCTAAACCAGCTTTGATACCTCTTGTTAAATGGGTCAGTTCTTGATCATGGGATGGTGATGACAGTAAGTGTTCTGCTGAAAAGGCATTATTTCCCTTTGTAGTGATTTGCACAGTTGTTTTGTGTTGTATTTTTCACTCTGTATCTCAGATCCTTTTTACACACCTCACCCAGGGATGTGCATTCTGGTATATGTTGAATGTGACTGGTCAGATTTAGGATGCACAGGAGAGATTGTTTAGGGGTATTGTTACAGAATTAAAGAAATCAGTATCTCAGAGCTTAAAAACTTGGATACATACCTTTCTAAGCATGATTGATAATAGTTATTTTTGTATCTTTAACTCTGATTTAAAGTGATTTTAGCAGCAGTGGATGGAAGGCCTGGCCAGTTCTCCATCCATGGCAATGGATCCAATGGAATTTGCCAGTCTCCTCAAATCATTGAGCTGTCTTTGGTTAAGGCCCTGTGTGATGTTAGTAATGTCTTTAAGGCTGTAACTTCACTTTGCTTGAGAGTTTTAAAATCATTGCAGTAGTTACAGTGCAAGAAACATTATAAATTTTCAGCAGAAAACACAGAGTTTATTTTCACTTGTTGCATTTAAGGGGCTTTTTCTTTGCTGAGTGGTACTGGTACAAACCTGAGGCAATGGCACTGAGTTCAGTGAGGGGAAGTTGGGAACCACGTGGCACTGCACGATTTGCACGTGGTGAGTTTTGTGTTGCTGTGATACAGTGTTGGTTAGAACATAATTCCACCCCATATTCAGTTTTGTGTTCCTGAAAGTTAGGTTGGAATGGAGGGGTATTCTTAAGCCAGCAGTGTGAGATCCAACGGTGCAGTCACACCTCTGCTGCCCTGTGATTTCTCCTGGAAGCACACAGGGAAGCAGCAGGAATGCACAGCACGTGCTCCCCTTCCTGCTGTGGTTTGGGCCACTCCTTGTGAAAACTCAGTGCCCCCTTTGCCTTAAATCATCAGGGTTTTAGGAGTTTTAGCCTAAAGCTAAGCTGCAGCAGTGGAATAAACCACCTCAGCCAAAAAGGGATGTTTGGAAGCATCAGTTTGGGCGTTTGGAAACAATTTTTGAAAACATTTCTTTAGTTTAATTTTGTGCCTGTCCTAAAGTGTGGCTGGAGCAGCTCACTGGCTGCTTTCTACTCCTGTGCAGTGGGTGAATTTGAATATAGAACAGTGACATCTGGAAAGCAACGTCTGCAGTGAGGTCTCCTTACTTTTAATGTTTTAACTTAAACATAGTTATGTTAATACTCATTGTCAGCAGCACTCTGAATAAGTTTTGGCTGTTAATAAATGGACCCAGGCCCATGACAGACCAGGCCAGGCTGTTTTTCAACCCCAAAAAGCCCTTTGGAATATGGGTCTTCAATCTGTAATAGAGAAATGGCCTTAAAAGTCATTTTCTGACCTCGGTCCATGTGTCTGGCTGCAGTTGGCTTCATGAAACCTGTTTTCACCCAGAACTGAGACAGCATCTTCTCTCACTTGGGTGTGGATCATGGCTGTTGGTGTGGCTTCCTGCTCGGGCCTGGACCCAGCTTAGAGAAGGTTCTGGAATTAGCAGGTGCTGTGATACCTCAGTGCAGGGTTTCCCTACCAGAGCATGGGCAGCTTCATTTGTGCAAAACTGAATCTGTGAAATTGCGATCAAACCACTCTAGCTGAGTGAACTTGGTTTGGACTCTTTGCTCAGATCTTGGTCCTAGAAAAATAAACTCTTCTAGGCAAATTTAGTTTGCAAAATACTGCTGTGTCCTGGGCTAAGTAACCTGCTACTGATTCTGAGTCACATCCTTTCCATTGGACTTTTTGATCACTTCAGATAAAAGTTTCCTTTTAAGTGATTCCTGAGGATTAGACAGTTCAGATTTCTGTGCCTCCCAGGTGCCTTTTGGCTTCTCCCTGAGATGGGGCGTGGAGGAAATGCCAGCACGAGCTTTGAGCTGCCCACCGTGTTTGCTTTGGTGTCACAGCCTTAAAATTAGCAGCATGTTTGTCCTTGAATATTGTGCTGTTGCAACGTAGAGGCTGTTCCTGTGGTCCTGATTTCAATTTGGATGCTGGTGTAAAGGAAGCTCCTCTTTCTCTTCCCGCCCGGAATGCGGATTCCAGGCTGAGGATCCCTCCATGATCACTAGTGCTGAGCACACCTGCCCTGTGTGTGTGTTGTGAAAGCTTCCCTAGTTTTTAACTGTGCTGTCTGTGGATTGTAGCTGTGGCCTGTCCCACAAGTTGAGGTCTCTCCTCATCCCCCAGCGCGAGGCAGAGGGATTGGTATCCCTAGAGACGCTTGCTCGTCCAGGTAACTCGCATTCCTGCACAGTGAGGAGTCACCTCTAAATCATTTGCAGGCAGTTTTGTCTTGCTGAGTAATAGTCAGGTGATCCTGCGTACATGGAAGCTTGGTGTTTGTCATTTGCATTTATGATGAAAGCTGAAACTTAAACTAGGAAAGGGTTAAAAAAAAAAATCCATATTTTTGTTTCTCTTCTAACTCTGCGGAATGGGAGCTGTGGCTCCCCGGTGCTGCTCAGTGGAGTCCCTGTGTGTTGTGCCCCCCGTGCAAGGGAATTTGGAGATTTTGTTGTCTTCCCCAGCAGTTCTCACACCTACAAGGAAACAAATCTCGTTGCCAGGTTACACACGTGCTGTAGGTAAAGCCAAGCCTCTCCCCTGCTCTCTGCTCTGAGACCAGACCCCACATCTCCCGTCCCTGCCGGCGACTTCATCGCTCACCCTCAGCATGTCCCCTCTTCAGACGGCGTTTCTGCAAGCTCTGGTTCATAATAACATTTGTGCCATGTTTATAAATCAGTTTTTTATATTTTTGTACTGAGAGCAATTGGAGCACTTTAGAAAAAGTTTTCTTTCAAATCCCATTTCTGCCTGTCCGTGCCCGGAAGGAAATCTCTCGTGGATGTAGATCCCGTTGGCATAACCGCGTGCATCTCACTCGGAGCTGTGAACTCTCTTGATGCTCTTTAGTCTTAGGTCTGGTTTCTAGGCCCACCTTGCACTGTAAAGATTTAATAAATAATCATGGTCCATGGTTAAATTGACCATTTTGTTGGGGAAGAGTTTGGTTTTGTTTTTTTTTGTTAGGGTGTAAACATTGTAAATATTTCCTTTACTGTTGATACTGCAGTAGCAACATCTTTGTAGTCTTTATTTTATTTGTAAAGTTGATGGTTAAATGTTAATATTCTGTTGAATTGTGCACTCTTGATTAATTGTAAACTTGATCTTAGCACACCAAATGATGATTTTTACAATGATCGCAATGTTTCTCCACTGAAGGATTTCAGAGCTGCAATAGGACTGAAACCAACTTCTAGCAATAAAAAAAGAACATTTAAAAACCGTCTGCCTTTACACAATTATTTATTATTTCCTATTTGAACTGAAGATCAAAGCAGCTGCCACTTCTCAACGTGCTTCTCATTTTCTGCCCTGGACAGAAATAATGTGCCGTATGAGCAAAAAACCGATGATTTTGCAAAGGAGAGGACGGAGCACAGGAGGTGTTTAGCGGAGGATGACAATGGCTGCAGCCCTTGGCAGAGAGGTGAACACCTGAGGGAAAAGATCAGCTGCTCCTGAACTCACTGGTGAGAGAGTGAACTCAGCTGAGTTGCTTACATTAGTGTGGAGGTGCTTTGCATGTTGCCAGCCTGAGACATGCCTGGCTCTGTCCCAGGCAGTATCAGTTCCCCCTTGGAACAAGTATAACAAAAATAGAAACTTTCTCCCTGGTGCCTGTGCCAGGTTGGCAGCCCTCCCTCCCAGCACCATCCCACAGCCTCTGGCTGGGGCTGAGCTTCCTGCTGAAATCCCCACTCGTGGCACTCTGGCAAGGGAGCCCAAGAGCTGTAACCTGGGATCGTTTCTAGAGATGCACAACTGGGGAGAGAGTGGGAGAACTGGGATGTGGATTGGTGCTCTCGAGGAAGAGGGAGAATTTTATCATCACAGTCCTGTGGTGTCGAGGAGAACCCTGAGCCGGGGTTGGTGCCGGTGGCAGCTGCCCCATCCCTGCCTTTGGGGCTTATCAGAGCAGCTTTGGGGGACCGGGGTCTCTGTGTGCAGGGTCAGCCAGCATTTGTCAGTCTCTGGAGTCCATGTGACAACTGGGTTGCAGCACAAACTGGAACTCAACTGGAAAAACACTCAGTTTTTCTACTTTTCCAGCATATGTAAATAATCAAACACTTCTAGGCAGACCAGTGTTTAAAATCTGGTCTTTATGGGAACTAACAGGCTGATGTGTGAGAGAATGACGTCTTACAGTCTGTGTGTCTGTTTGTAAGAAGCTTTTGCTTGTGCTTTCTCCCAGGAGCTGAGCTGTGGGGCAGTCACTGCCTCTGCTTCCAGACCTCATGTCTGTGTCACCAGAGCAAGGCCAGTGACTCCATGTCCATCTCTAAATACTTTTCAGCAGCAAGAAATGGAATCAAAGTGATTTTTGTGGGGGGCAGCAGAGAAGTTACAAGGAGCTGCACTGTGTTCTCCTGCAGACTCATATGTCAGACCCTTAGCAGTCGCTTCAGGAAAGCCAGAAGAGCCTGGATCAGAGAGATGCAGGGTTCGGGGAGATCCAGGGTTAACACAGCCCAGAGGCTTCCCTGGAGCACAGATTCCCACCGGGAGCTGCCCAGCTGCAGCAGCCCAGAGCTCAGCAGAGGCAAGCTTAAAACCTGGGCAGCATTTGCATCTGTGAGAAGCTTGGTGCTGCTGCAGCCGTCGCTGTTCAAAGGTGTGTGGGTGTTGCTGTGCTCGGTTTTGCCACAACAGCCAGGCAGGCGTTCCTTGGGGATTGCAAACACCTTGACTGGCAGTGGCACTGATAAGGCTGTCGCTGCTCTGTGAGCTCAGGGGAGGGTGTGAGCTCAGGAGGGGTGGCTGGTGATGCCTTCAGAGCTGTGCTCATACCAATATTGCAGCAGCTCCGCCCTGCTTTGTCTCTCCCTGAAATCTGCAGCTAATTAACCCGAAACCCAAACCACATTCTTTCTCTGGATGAATCATTCCGGGGCCATCGGCAATGACCAGCTTTATGCTAAACCTCCCTCTTTCATGTGGCTGAGACGAGGCTGATGGTTCCCATACTGCATCTGAGACTCATCAGCAAACCAGATGCTTGAGGACAAACACGAAGGGAGGGAATTGGCTCCATAGTGTGCTCTGACAGTGGGAATGTGCTCTTTGCTGCCTTTCCCTTTCCTCAGCCCTGTGATTCAAATCCGGTTTAATTTCTCATCCCGGGGATGGGGCAAGCCCAAGGCTCAGCAGATGAGGGATGTGGGGCCTGTCCTACACTCTTTGCTGCTTCTGGGCCCACGAGATCTGGCAGAGGATAAAAGCCAGACCCTCTCAGAGCTGGCAGTGCTGGAGTGTGCGACACACAGTCTGGCTCTGGGACTGTCACATGCACTGGAGGCTCAAACAGGGCAGGGATCAGTTTGTTGTGGAGCTCCTTGACTTTGGACAAAGGCCTGGAGTAACAGGACAAGGGGGAATGGCTTCCCACTGACAGAGAGCAGGGTTAGGTTGGATATGGGAAAGAAATTCTCCCCTGTGAGGGTGGGGAGGCCCTGGCACAGGTTGCCCAGGGAAGCTGTGGCTGCCCCATCCCTGGGAGTGTCCAAGGCCAGGTTGG
>JAWWES010000082.1:2891194-2927745 GCA_035583135.1 Lophotriccus pileatus
GCTGCCCCTGGATCCCTGGAAGTGTCCAAGGCCAGGTTGGATGAGGCTTGGAGCAACCTGGGCTGGTGGAAGGTGTCCCTGCCCATGGCAGGGGGTGGGACTGGATGGGCTTTAAGGCCCCTCCCAACCTCCCAGTCCCATTCTGGGATTCCCCAAACAGCCAAGGAAGGAAATCATACCACTTGTGCTGCCTCAGTTTTCTTCTTAACTGGCACAAGACCCTCAGGGACCTGAAAACAGCAGCAAACAGGAGGGGTTTTTTTTCCCCTCTTCCACGAGCAAGAGCCCCTCCCGCAGCCAGAGGGCCCTTTGTTTCATCCCGGCGGATCGTTCCCCACCCCTCCCCTCCCCGCGGGCCGTACCGCAGGATTCCCAGGAGCAGGGCAGAGCCCCACAGCGCCGTGCTCAGGGTCCACCACCTGCGGGAGGCGGCGCGGACGATGCCGAGCTCAGCCGCCCAGGCCAGGTGCTCGCAGGGGTAGTAGAGCTGGTTGGCCACGTTGCAGAGCACGCTGAGCCCCCGCACCAGCACATCCTCGTCCTGCGAGAGGGGGGGGAGAGGGGGGACAAGCCAGAACAGCCGCGGGGTGGCCGTGGGGGCTGCGGGGGAGCCCCTGCCCGTGTCTCACCTCGGGGCCCAGCCCGTAGGCACAGCTGTGCCGGAGCATGGCCAGGTCGTCGAAGAGGCGCAGGACGGTGCGGCAGGAGCTGAGCTGGGCAGAGGCGGCCAGGAGACCCCTGGGCAGCCCCCCGGGCCCGGGCAGGGCTCCCCCGGCCAGCTGGAGGGCGTAGGACAGGGCACGGACCTGCGGGGGCACGGCCGGGTCACAGGGGGGGACCGGCGGGTGTGGAGCCCAGAGGAGCTGGTGCTGGAACCAGGACTTTTCTCCCTTTAATTCTCTCCTTTTTTATTTTTTTTCTCTCTTTTCCTCTTTCCCTTCCTTTCTGCCTTTCTTTCCTTAATTCCCCTCTCCCTCCTGAACTCCTCCCGTCCCTTTCCCTCCACCTCTTTCCCCAGACCCCCCAACTCAGGGCTCAGACACCAATACACCAATTCCCACGCCAAGTAACTTCTCGGACGGTTCGCGGACCCTCCGGATTTTTATCATTCCTTTCCACCAACGAGCCTTTAACGCACCTTAAACGCTCCACTTTTTCTTAAGGGCGGCTCACCGCAGGGTCGGGCCCGTCACTCCCGGCCCCGTTGTGGTGGGTCAGACCCCCCCATCCCTCACTCCCGACCCCATCCCCGTGGGTCACACCCCTCATCCCTCACTCACGGCCCGGTCCCGTCCCCGGTGTGTTTCCAGCGCGGCCCCCAGGCCGCGGAGCGCGGCCGCCGCCATGGCAACACTTCCGGGGTCTGACGTCACGGGCGCGCCGGGAAGGAGGCGGCGCAGCCGTCGCCATGGCAACGCGGCCCGGCCCGAGTCCCACCGCCCTCAGGGCCTCCCCCCTCAGGGCCTAACCCTTTTCCCGGCGTCTCCTTCCCCGGTGTGGTCCGCCAAACCCCCGTCAGCGCTTTGCTGACCCCCAGTTCCCCTGTTCTGTGGTATTCCAGGCTCCCCAAGTAGCGTGGGGAGTCTCCCTTGCTCAAGGTGTTCCAGTGCTCTGGAATGGCCCTGCCTGAGCAGGTAAAGCACGGTAGTCCCTTTAGTTTCCTTAGAAGGGTGTTTAGGTATTTCAGTAACTCACAAACGCTAAAGAGAACATCAGTGGTACCCAGGCACTTCTCCACAGACTCACTTGCTGCCTCTTTGTGTCTGGATCTAGGAATTACACAGAGCATTTTTAGGGATAACCCCTTCCCTCCCCCCGCCTGGCTGTTGGCAGGGTATGTTCTCACTGTTAAAGGGGTGGACGGTCCTGTTCCCACACTCCTCACCCAGGGTGAGGGTGGATGGAGTCCACCTGCAAAGCCAGGAGAACAGGGAACATGATTTTAGGGAGGACCAGGACACAGTTAAAGGGCAGCATGTCCCCGTGTGGAATTCTGTCCTGAAAGGGGTAGGATCTGTGCAAGTGAAAACAAAGAGGGTGGAAAAACAGAGGGGAAATAAACTGATTATGCTTTAAGTGGCTGTTCTGTAGCTTTGTTGGCTTCTCTCCAGCATGTCCTGTGTTAAATTGAGGGAGATCAGAAGCAGAAACAGTGCCCTGGACGAGAGGACACACCGGTATCAGCAGGAGAACCTGATCCCAGGAACTGCCCTTTCTGATGAGCAAGGTGATTTATCAAACAAAGCTCATATTTGATATCTTGGAGAGTCTGTGACAAGGAATGTGCCGCCTCCCAGATCCACCACATGAACAGCTTTAGGCAGGTAATGGCTGCACCAGGTTTTCCACCTCAAAATCAAGAGTTCTTCCCACTGCACAGTTAGGAAGGGTCAGGCACAGAGGCCACAGGTACAGACTGGCACTTCCACCCCCACAAATGACATCTCAACAGCCACTTCTTTGCCACCAGGCAGCACCTCCTGGCACGTTCAGGTGATGTGAGTGATTTCTGGGACCTGAACCAGTGGCTTGATTTTTCTGCCTCGCCGCATTTGTTTTTAGAAGTTGTTTTGTGTTTATTTTTGGGAGGAAGGAGAGGATTTTGGTCAAAAGCTGCACTTATGCAACCTCAGGAAGGGATGTGGTTATTGCTGGCCAGGGAAGGCGTTAAGAAAATCCTCCTCTGACGTTGCCTCCTGTTTCTCATGGCCAGTAAGAGAGAGGTCCCTTCATGCCATGGCTCTTTTAAGCCATTTGGTTTATGAAATGTGGAACAGATCACAGTTGAATTGATCTTTTCCTTGGCCCCAGACTTCTGGAGCAGCTCCATAACTGCCATATGGAGCGATATTCCCGTAACTACCAAGTGAGTCTCTTCATTTGCCTCCTCACCCCGAGAGTTGTTTTCTGTCTGGGCGAAGGTTTTGAGCAAACTGCTGATGGCAGAGCCAGCCTTTTCCTCTCCTTACACATGGATCTGTGCCTGCAAAGCTTCTCTGGTGCTGCCTCCCTCTTTTTTACTGCCTCAAATTCAATTTTTATTTCAATTCCCTCTGTCAGCAGATGAAAGGTCTGTCACAACCACACAAGCCGTGCTGGTCCCACACAGGCAGCAGAAACAGTGACTCCTCAGCAGATCCAGCCTTAATAGGCTTGGAGAAGTGGGTTTATACCCAGAAAAGTCACAGCCTCCCCTCGACATCATCAGTTTGGGGACGGGACAGTGTTGCAGCTGCCCAGCTGAGGTGACCCTTCATGTCACCCACGGGGTTTAGATGTTGGGGCTACCAGGTTCTGTGGGGCCACCTGCCCCTTTCTCAGCCCCACCCCAATGTGCTGAGAGCTGTTTTCTCTCCTCAGATGAAAAAACTCCTACCTGGGTCTGCCCAGGAGGGCACAGGACCTCTTGCAGGACTGAGCAGAGGGGTGAGTTCACACCCAAGTCCAGAGGCCCAGCTGAAATCCAAAAGGCAAACTCCCAAGTGAGCTGTGTGTCCCCACGGTGACTCTGGAAAGGCCCTGTCCCCAGAGGAGGGTGATGTTCTCCCTCCTCCCTCCACCAGGCCCTGTGAGCTGCCCACACGGCGTGGGATCTCCGAGCCTTCCTTGTGCTCTGCTCTTGGCCCCCTCCGCGTGTTGTCACAGGAACATCTATCTCTCAGACTGAATGAGGACACAAGGAGGTGTTGTGACAGCAAGAATAAACACTGGGAGATTAGCCCAAAGCCGTGGGTGACACATCCCTCTGGATTGCAGGGCCCAGGGAGGCCTCTGGGCAGGCACAGGGGTGGGGGGAAGCGGGTGGGCTGGGGAAGCACAGAGGAAGGGCAAGAGACCAGAAACAGGGCGAGAAGCACTGTCAGGGCTGTGTGGGGGCTGGAATCTGTTTGGATTTTGATGTCAAGGGCCTGGAACCAAAGGTCAGTGAACAGCAGGGCACCTGAGCAGCTCTGCCCAGCTTGTGATGAGTGTGGGCTGTTTTCCTAGAGGTGAGCTGGGTGTTTTTGTTGAGTTGCTCACTCACGTGGGTTTCCCAACTGCTGAGCTTGCACTAACTCTGCTTGGGGTCTAGGTGTGTTCCAGAGGGGTCAGTGGGGGCCCTTGGGGGAGCTGAGTGAGCAGGGCCAGCTGCTGCCTTGGCACTTCACAAGCTTTTCTCAGATGGGTTTGATTCCCCGTGAGCCAGCCCTGAAGCCTTTGGGCTTCATTCCCATGCTGCAGTCTGTGTGTGAGCAGTGCCCTTGTGATTTCCTCTGGGCATTTAACTTTTTTCACTCAGGAATGGGACAGTCTTTACTCCACTGTGCTTTCCACTGGGGATCTGACTCCTTGTCTCTCAGGAATGGGGGAGTGGAGTCTTGCAAATGCACACAGGCACCTCTCCTCAGTCCCTGGAAACACCTGGATTCCAACACCTCAGGTGCACCATTTGGTGGAGTAACAGGGACTTGCATCTGCTGCAGCTCTGCCCCATTATTTTGATGTGACCCTGAGGTGCCATTGCCACCTGTGCTGCTGCAGGAACAGCCACAGGGATAAATGTTGGAATCACCCCTTGGTGGCACCAGTTGGGAGAGCTGTTGCTGGGAATCACTGTGGTTATTCACTTTTTCGTGTGAATTTTGATGCAACTTCAGACACGGAGAGTAAAACTGGCTTTTTGGGGTGAGGGGCTTTGCTTTCTAAACTCTTCTCCCACCGTTTCCAGCAGTGCCTCAGGAAGGCCGAACAGGCTTTCTCTGACCGCCCAGCCGTGTGAAATCTCCCAGCAGGGCTGGCGGTGTGTGCCACCCCTCCCTGCCGCTGACAGAGCCACCGGCACGGTCCTGGTGTCACGTCGGCAGCGCCTGCGACCCAGAGATAAGGCCGAAGTTACATTGTTCCTCGATCCCTTTAAAAACACGGCCCTCGGCTCCGCAGCCCCGGCACCAGCCCCACGCACATGAGGTCAACCCTAAAGCACCACTGCAAAACAGGGGCTCGGTCCAACCCCTCAGGGTGGGGCCCCTTAGGATAAATCAGGGGATTTTGGCGTAGCCCTTTGCCCGTCCTCTTTGCCCTGGAAGGCTCCAGCCTGCCGGAGCTGCCGGGAGAGCGGGGCCCGCGGCGATGCGGCTCCCAGGCCGCGTGCAGAGCTTGGTGGTGAAGCTGGAGGATGGCCCAGCCCACGGGAGCGGGCAGCTGCTGCACGGGCGGGTGCAGCTGGAGCTGCGGGGAGCGCTGCGGGTGCGGGCGCTGGAGGTGAGCGCCCACGGCAGTGCCACCGTGCACTGGCTCGAGAGCCGCAGCATCGGGCTCAACGTCGTCTACAGGGACTACTCAGCCTACCAGACCTTCCTGTGCCGCCACTGCCAGCTCATCCCCGGTAAGGCTGGGGCTCGGGGTGGGGCTCTGCACCAGGGAGGGCATGTTGGGACCCCCTTGGGCTGCGGCGTCCACACCCACGCAGGGTTGTTTGTACCTCTTGGACACCCCTCTCTTGCACCTTGGACAGGGGTTTCCGTGCTGCTGGTTTCTGGGAGGCTGCTGGTGTAAACTCAGCTCAAAGGATTTGTGGCTTTTGCTCTGTTTGCACAGGGAAGTGCAAACACAAGTGTCTGTTCACAAGTGTGGAAAGAGCACTTAGTAGCTCAGTCAGTGTTTGTTTTCGCTTGCCCTGTGCCGGGACCGCGTGCCCAGATGGCACGTTGCTGGGGTTGACTGCAGGAGAGCAAGCCACTTGAATTCTTTGTGTGGTTGGGATGAAATGATCCAGAGCCGAGGGATATGGGACATCTCAGCTGTCTACCCGCTCATTAACTCTGGCTTTTCTTGGGAACATGCGTGTCTTTTATCCTCACCTCCAGTGACAGTGTCACAGCCACGGCTCTGCAACTTTTCCTCCCCCTTCTGATGGCCTTGTTGTTGCCTGTGACCCAGTTGCCTGGCCTTGGCTGTAGGACTTACGCTGAGGTCATTTAATTGTGTCAGTGGTCAAGTGCAACCCAGAAAGTGGTGCCAGGCCCAATCTGGCAAATACAGAGGTTTCAGGAATAAACTGGAGGGATGGAAAGAGGATGTGAGCTGCCTTGCTGGAGATGATCTTGTCTCTGGACTGCACTGGGGGGTCATATTCTTTATTTCTGGGTGATTGTTTCCTGCCATCTGCTCCAAACATCTGCATTACTCTGGAGTTTGTGCCTTTTGGCAGCAGCTTTTCTGTGCTCTGCCTAAGGATGCCCCTGGGCAGCTGCAGCTCTGCAAAGGGTCCTGATCACAGTTAAGGCCCCAGGAGCAGCCCTTGCCCTGGGCTCCAGCAGCGAGGGCCCTGAGCACTTGGCCATGCAGTGCTTGGCCAGTGTCCCCTTAGCTGTGAGGTGACAGGGTGAGTTTCATTCCCCATTATCAGTGAATGCCCGTAGGGAAGCCACAAACTGCTGTGAGCATGTTTGGACTCTGCTGCTGGGATTGTGTATGATAGGAGCCCCTGGAGCCCTCTGGAGAAGGGTATTGGCCAAGGGCTTCAGGAATTGCAGGAGCTGCTTGGCCTTGCCAGCACCCTAAATGCCTGTAGCTCGGAGCTGATGGTTCCTGGCCCTCACCTGCTGTGCAGGGAGTGTTGAGTTGGGCTACCTGGGGGCAAAGAGCCCCACCAGGACTTGGGGGATGGGATTTTATTGTCTCTGTCCATACGCAGATTCCTCTTGTGCTCTGTGAGAGGGACAAGGGCATGTGATCACCGGAGCAATTTTAAGGGAGCAAAGGCTATGGGCTGCAGAGAAGGGCTGTCCTGCAGCCAAAGCTGCTTCCTTCAGATCCTGCTGGGTCCTGCTCTGCCCCCAACAGCAGCACGAGGGCCTTCCTGGTGTCAGCTGGCGAGAAACGTGCCATCATCCGACAGTCCCTGTGACTGTTCCCTTCTTGGTGCTTCTGGATGGGATGAGATCAACTGTGTCTGCGTGGTGGTTAAAAAATACAGGTTTTGTCATGGTAACAAGGCACTGCAGAGGAGGGGAGCCGGGCACAGATAAGAGCCCTCCCTCCTGCTCTCCCCTCAGCTGAGTTTATCTGCAGTTTCCTGGCAGGGTGGTGAGCACTGGCACGGGGTGGGGGGGCTGTGCTGAGAGACAAGAAAAAGGGAGCAAGGAAAATGTGCAGACAGGGCCTTTAAACGTGTATTGTGTAATCACCTGGGATAGGGAGCAGGAAGGGAGGAAAAGACGGGGGTTAATGGGTGAAGGAAGCACAAGGAGAGCCCTGGACTCTCCTGCATGAGGTGACGTGAAGGCACCCAAGGAAACCTAAATGATTGGTGTGCAGTGATCTTTCCTGTCCAAGGATCCCACAGCACTTCCCAAAGGTGTGTGTAGTGCCTGCCCTGGTGAGGGGCAAAACACCCAGTAACCATTTTATTTTCATGGAGACATCCAGGAGAGTTATGGCATCAGGGCTCCTGTTGCACTGCGGGGCAGCCCTTGATCAGCACCTTAATCCTCATCAATATGCAACACTCCCATATCTGGCAGGGACAGAGAGTATTCCTCAAGCTGGGAGTGTGAGCTTGTGCAAGGCTCTCAGTTGTCCCATCTCATCCCCATATTGGGTCAGGGTAGAGCTGCTGACTTGCCTGTTAACCTCCTGTGTTCCCTTCTCTCTGGTTTTCAGGGCCCTTCTCGTGGCTCTGGGGTCAGTGGGGAAAAGCCACCAGGTCCCAGCAGAGGGTTTGGGAAGGAGAAGCGCCCTCTGAGCCGGGCAGGGTGACCAGCTCCAGCCTGGCCGGACTCTAGATGGGGCTGAAGAGTTGGAGATCTTCTCTGTGCCCAGCCAGACCTGGGTTTTCCTTGGGTTTGGGCACCCGGGAGTGTTCGCCGTCCCACAACCCTGGCACCGGGACATGCCGGGAGCGAGGAGAGACCCTCTCCTGGCACGGAGGTCCCAGAGAGGGGCCGCCCAACACGCGTGGAGGCAGCGAGGGCCATCCTGGGCATCGCGTGCGGCTGACACGGGAGGGAGGTTTGCAGGGATTCACATCCCGTGGGCGAGGCTGAGTCACGGGCCGAGGGGTGTGTGCCGGCAGGCGGGAGGGGGAGGAGGATGCCAAGGAAGGAGAGGGGCCCAGCCAAGGCTCCAGCCCCTCTCAGGAGCCCCCCCAGCTCTAATGGCACCGCAGGGACACCGGGCTCCTTCCCAGAGCCAGTGACACCAAGTGTCACCAGTTAACTTGTGACGTGCCTTCCTTCCTCCTTTCCCTCCTCCTTTCCCTTGCCCTTTACAAAGTTTGCTATGATTCATGTTTGTTTGTGGCAGCAAATGGTCGTGCACATAAAACAAACCATGGTCCCCTTCCCCTGGGGAGCGAAACAGACAATTCCAGCTCGGCTTTGGAGGAGCTAAAGCTGTGCCAGGCTTCAGCCCAGCTCAGTTTTAGTGGCTGAGAGTGACTCAGTTGAGCACAGCATGCTCCAGGCATGGCTGGGAGCAACTCAAAAATCCCCAAAACTTAGGCGGCCAAATGCTGAGTAACATTCTGAGGGCCTGTTTTGTCTTCTCTCCCACCAGTGCCCGAGGTGCAGAGCCCTGGTGCTCTGCAAACGTGACAATCATCATTAAAGTGGAAGTTTCTATAAATGTATTAAACCTTTTGGGAGGCACAGACTCCTTTCTCCTGCCTTTTACAACATCTCAGGGCGCCGATAACGCTGATAAATCCACCCTGAGAATCACCAGTTCCCGGTTTCCAAGCTCTCACCCCAGCTGAGCACTGGCAACCACAGATGCTGCCAACAGAGCAAGTCCCTGTGCTGTTCCTGCCCGTGCAGGTGGGATTTGTTGCTGGGTTTTGGTGTTGCACCACCCCATTCCAGCAGGAGCTGGTGGAAAACGCCTGGTTAACGAGAGCAGGGAATCGGATTGCTCACCCTGTCATTGCACAAGCTGAACCCGGGCCAGTTCTTGATTTCTTAGAACTAAGTGAAGTGATGTCCCAGACATCACTGCGTCGCCAGTTGGCCCAGCCGTGCAAGGAGCCCAGATCCAGCTGTAGCCTGTTCCGAGCCCTGGGAATGGCTCTTGGGAAAGGAGGAATGGGGGTCGGTGTGCAGAGCGGCCCTGGGCTCTCACCTGTGGCCACTGCAACGAGAGGGGCTGCTGCTTTGAGTGAGGAATCCCCCCCCGGCACAGCCCCTGGTTGTGACCTGGGGAATGGGGATTCTGGATGAAGATGGGATGGAATGTCAGAATGGGAGCCGGAGGGGGAGTTTAAGGGGCAAGGATGGGGAGTTTGGGGGGTAAGGATGGAGAATTTAGGGGGCAAGGATAGGAGCTGGAGGGGGAGCTTGAAGGGCAAGCATGGGAACTGGGATTTTGAGGGTCAAGGATAGGAGATGGAAGGGGATTTTAGGGGGCAAGGATCAAGCTGGAGGGGGAGTTTGGGGCACAAGGCTAGAGTTTGGGGGACAAAGATGGAAGCTAGAGAGGGGGCTGGGGGTCAAGTTTAAGAGCTGCAGGGAGTTTTAGGGGGCACTAAGCAACACGGCAGCACACAGGGCTCACCCCTGGCAGTGCTCAGCCTCTTGACTACGCCTCTGCTCCCGCGGTGCAGCCCCTCGTGGGGATGGCTCGGTGCGGTACCGGGAGGGCTTGGGAAGCCCCGCTGGGACTGGGCACGCACCCCACAACCCAACCCCCCTCTCGTAGTCCCCGGCACCCCCAGACCGGTCCGGGGAGGGGGGTGGCGGTCCGCACATGCTCCCTGCCTTGTTTTGCAGGGCCCGGCGGGGCCGGCCCGGCCCGTCCCGTCCCGCCCCGCCGGGGCCGCCCCCGGCCGCGCCGGGCGCTTAAAGCCGGGCTCAGCCGCGCCGTGCCGGGTTGAGCCGCATCGCGCCGGTTCTGGGCTGAGCTGAGCAGAGCTGAGCTGAACAGAACAGAGCCGCGCTCGCCTCGCCATGATTTTCGATCGCCTCAAACGCTTCTCCATCGTGCTGGAGGCCGCCGAGCGGGACGGCCCGGCCGCCTTCAGCCCCGGGCAGGCGGTGTCGGGCCGCGTGGTGCTGGAGCTGGCGGCGGCCGCCCGGCTCGGCGCCCTGAGGCTGCGGGCGATGGGCGCTGCCCGCGTCCACTGGACCGAGTCCCGCAGCGCCGGCTCCAGCACCGCCTACACGCAGAGCTACAGCGACCAGGTGGAGTTTCTGAGCCACCGCGACACGCTGCTGGCACCCCCAGGTACGGCACCCCCTTCCCGCGGGGACGGAGTGGGGTCGTGGGGGCACCGGCGAGCCCGGGGGCTGAAACAATGGGGGCGTGGGGCAGCCTGGGACACCCCTGGTGTTGCGTGCTCGCCGACCGGCTGAAATCTGGGTGCGTGACACCCCCAAACTGCAGAGATCTGGGTGCCAGGGATGGCCCAGCTGCTGGGTGCATGACACCCCAAAACCACAGAAATCTGGGCGCACGGCACCCCGAGCAGCTGCAATCTGGGTGCCTGGCACCTCAAACGGCTGAAATCTGGGTGCATGGGGTGCCTGAGGATCTGGGCACTCTGGGAACCAGGTGTGTAGGTCTCTGTAGACACCTCAAATTCGGAGTGCATCCCAGGGTCATGCTGCTGTGCAGGGCACCTCGATTAGGGACTGTCCCCCCTCCCCCAACACTCCCCGTTTTCTGTGAGCTCTTCCCGGCAGGGAAGCAGCATTACAAAACTCCCATGAAGGTTCAGGAGCTTGTTTTAAGTGGGGGGGTTGGACTAGGTAACCCCCAGAGATCCCCTCCAATCCCCGGGGTGCAAACCCTTGAGGGGTACAGGGGGGTTGGCCGATGACTGTCCCTCCTGGAGCCCTGGCTGGGCATCTCTGGAGCAGAGCCCACACGGGGAAGCTGCCTGGCTCTCCAGGGAGGTGCCCCTGGGTCGTGCGTGTCTGGAGACACGCGGAAAGCGGGCAGTGCCCAACTCTTGTGTCACAGCTGCTGCAGTTTAACCCTGGCAGAGACACTGCTGTGCCCTCGTGCTGCTCCTTTGCCAGGCGCTTCCCATCTCTGCTGCCACTTCACCCGGGGAGGGAGTTGTGCAGGAGGGAGTTTAAATCCTCTTCAATCTGTTTTACCCACAGACAACGGTGAATCCACTGTCCTGCAGGCAGGAAGGCACGAGTTCCCCTTCACCTTCCAGCTCCCCGAGTAAGTTGGCCTTTTTTTTGGGTGACGGGGCATCTTGAGAAGGAGGTTCTTTGAGCAGAACCATTCTGAAGCTGCTGGTTGCTCACCCACAGGACCCTGGTCACCTCCTTCGAGGGGAAGCACGGCAGTGTGCGCTACTGGGTGAAAGCCAAGCTGCACAGACCCTGGGCCACGGTGAAGAAAGCAAAGAGGGAGTTCACTGTGATTGAACCCATTGACATCAACACCCCCGCGCTGCTGGTGAGTTCCCCCTGCTCCACCCCTCACATTCAAAACTTACCTGGGAAGTCCATGTCTGCCTAGGACTGGTTTCCAGAGGGAATATTTACCCCCCTGTAATTTGTGCCCTCCAGCATTACCTGGGCTGGGCAGAGGTCAACTCTGCCTCTTAGTTTCTGGAAACTTTAACGCGTTGCAACAGCATCTTGCATCAGATACCTGAGAAGTTGGTGATGCTTCCCCAGCAGGTTCCTGGTGCCAGGGAGGTGATTGCTTTGAGTTTCATCCTTGGTTACTAAACTGCTTAAATATTTCCCCTTCTCCAGGCTCCCCAGGCAGGTGCTAAGGAGAAACTCGCTCGTGCCTGGTACTGCAATCGTGGCCAAGTGTCTGTGACTGCCAAGATTGACCGGAAAGGCTACACCCCAGGTGAGATGAGGGGCTGGTGCCCTTGAACCTCGGGGGGCCCTGGAGTAGACCCCAGGGTAGGGGATTTGGGATCACTGTGAGCTGGGTTCTTCTGGCACGAAATCAGTCAGAGCTTTAGTGTGTGGACCTGCTCTGGGCAGCCTCCTTGGGATGCTCCTGGATTAATCCATGTACCTGCAGTGCTGGGTAGTGTGGCCAACGCTTGGTGATCCTGTGAAGGAATTCCTTGAGACAGGACTGGGCTCTGTCTCCCCTCCTCCAACATGTTGTGTGTCTGATTTGGCAGGTGAGGTCATCCCTATCTTTGCTGAGATCGACAACTGCACGAGCCGGGCCGTGGTGCCCAAGGCGGCCATAATCCAGACCCAGACCTTCATCGCTCGGGGCACCAAGAAGCAGAAGAGGTCGGTGGTGACCAGCATCACTGGGGATTCCATTCCAGCAGGGAAGCGGGAAGTGTGGCACGGGCGGGCCCTCAAGATCCCGCCAGTGGGGCCTTCCATCCTCCAGTGCCGCATCCTCCAGGTGGAATATTCCCTGAAGGTGAGGGACCTCGTGAGGAGCTCTGCAGGGGGCTGCAAGAATCCCCTCATGCTCTGGGGATGTACCTGCCCCTCCAGACTGTGGTGTTTGCCTCAGCTAAGCTTCCCTGCTGCTTCCTGTCTCTGCAGGTTTGTGTGGATATTCCTGGGACGTCCAAGTTGCTCCTTGAGCTGCCACTTGTCATTGGGACCATCCCGCTGCACCCGTTCGGGAGCCGCACATCCAGTGTCAGCAGCCAGTACAGTGTCAACCTGGACTGGCTGAGCACCATCCTGGAGCAGCCAGAGGGTGAGCATCTCCCTCTCCCCTAGACAAACCCCCTGGTCAGGGCAGCAAGGGTCAGACAAAGCTCTCAGCTGGACCAGCATTTGCTTTTTCTTTTTAACTTAATTATTTGGTTGTGGTGCTGAATCTCCCGGGTTCCTTTGCCAGGGAACTGGGAGGGTTTGGGAAGTAGTGGTTTTGGAGCTCTTTTCCCTGTGTGTCTCCCATTAATGCAGAGTGTTTCCTATTCCCTGATGGTTCTCCTTTCTCTGCAGCCCCCCCTGAGTACTCAGCAGTCGTGTCCAGCCCCGAGGCCGAGCAGAGCCTGGCCCCGCCGTGCCGCAGCGAGCTCGGCGACATCCTGGAAGGTCCCTTCTTCGCCTACATCCAGGAATTCCGCCTCCGACCTCCTCCTCTGTATTCAGAGGTAACACGTCCCCACGGGCTGGGGAGGCTTCTGGGGATGGCTGAGAAGCGCCCACTGCTGAGTTTTTCTGACTCTGACCTCGGCTTTGCAGGTTGATCCCAACCCCCCGTCAGACGGCATCCGCCCGCGCTGCATGACCTGCTGAGAGAAGAGCGTCGGACGCGGCTGACAGCGCGGTGATCCCTCGGGATGGGAGCTCGCACGCCCTCACAGCGTTCACAGGCTGGAAATGGGGATGTGGTGTCCGTGAGGCCGGAGCTTTTGCAGTGGCAGGACCCTGGCTCTGCTCATCGCCCTCGGCTGCTCCTGCAGTGACTGTCCCACAGACCCACACCCAGCGCCGTGCCGTGGCCTCGGGCGTGGGGGAAGGACGAGAGGGACCTGGCACCGTGGAGTGGGCTCCGTGTGTGGCTGGGCAGGACGTGTGGAGGGTTTAATAACTGCCCCAGGATTTTGGGGTTAGGACAGGGAACGCCTGGCATAAGCCAGGATTGCTCTCCCCTTGCCTGCAGTGCCGAGCTCCGACAGCTCCTGTGCGGAAAACAGGAGCTTGGAGGCGTTTCTCAGGATTATGGAGGATGTTTTGATGTTGCTCAGGGTTGAGCCCTGGGGCGATGCGGGTGCAGCCCTTTGCCTGCAGGTCCCTGAGGAAACAAAAGGCCTTTTTCTGGCCAGATGAAGCAGAGGCTTTGGCTGCTGATGGTAATTCTTGCCACAGGCCTGTGGTTGCCTGCGAGGGGAACTGGTTTTGAGCTACTCACCCAAAATGTAAAGGCTTCTAAGGGCTGTTACCAGGACTTGGGGGATGAATTTATGATCTGTGGCAGCGTTTTGGTGACATTTACCAAGAACAGGAGGGCTGGTTCCTGTGTATCAGCACCAAACCTGTGCACTGTGCTGCTGCCTCCCTGGAAAAACCAGCCCCCAAGCTGTGGTACTACCACGGGACTTGGAGCTGTGGCTGGTGGCCTAGGAAGAGAGAAAAAAAACTAATCTAAGGTTGGTGGCAGCCACAGATGCTGATGGGAGATGTGGAGTTGGAATGAATCTTTCAAATGGGCTTGATCCTGTGCCTGTAGAGGTGGCCACGGTGGGATGAGGACACAGCAGCAACCTGTGCTCACTGGGGTGGGAACTGCTGTGGAACTGGTGAGCTGGATGTTGCAGCAATGAGTGTGTGTGGCAGAGGGTGACCCTGCTCTCTCCAGTGTGACCTGAGCAGAGTTTGAGGGCCGAGGACCTTTGCATTCCCTCACTGAGACAATCCTTGGTCATGCATATCCAAAACCAGTGTGCCTTGGGCTCTGCACCGGGGCTGCCTCTGCTCGCTGGGGTTCCTCAGATAAGTCTTTTCTATCCGAACACTTTTGTAATGACCACTCTTGTCTCTACTCATTTTGTATGACTTCTTTTTTTTGTGGGGAATTTTTGTCTGAAATAAATTCCTTAACTATTGCCTGGATAGTTTTCTGTTTCTCTTCCTGCTCCCCGTTGTCTGGAGCCATGTGGCTGTTGGGATGTGGGAGTTCTCCCTGCCCTATCTTCGTTCCCCATTGGCATCCAGCTCCACCCTGTGCCCCGTCCCACAGTGCACTGGGATTAACTGGGTCACTTGGCCAGCGCTGCTTCCCACCAGGATTGGTCCCTTGTGCCTGTGGCTCCTCCACAGCTGTGCAGGTTTGGCTCTTTTCCCATTACCTGGGATGCAGCACAGTGAGCAAACCTGTTGTATTTTTCCACATTTCTTCCTGTTTGCATCCATGCTCTTGGGAGGACAGACACCCTTTCCTCTGTCCTGAGCTGGCAGGGACCCAGTATGTCCAGCTGGGAGCTGGGACTCTCCTGCTTTGGCTCAGCCAGGCCCAAGGAGGCTTGGGATCAGCCCCATGCTGTGCTGGCTGGGGACTGCTGCAGTGTGGGAAGAGCAGGGAGGCTCCTTCACCTGCTTCCTCCGGATGGGATTTGGTTTTTAACAGTGTTTCTGTGCCCCACCTCTCTGCTGAGCACAGCAACTCTTTGGTGCGTGCAAGGCAAGGCTTGAGTCGGAGCTTTAGTTCTTCCACAGGCTGTGCTGCTTATAAAAACTGCCACTGGAATGTGGATTTATTTTGTTTTTCACCCCCCCCTTTATTTATTTTTCTGTTTGCTGAGCCGCTCAGTGCCGCAATTGCATCTGAGCACGTGCTCCTGCCCTGGGCCACAGGAGAGAACTTGTCCCCGTGTTTGCCTGCGAGAACCTGGTGCTCCCGCAACCCTTATTCAAATCTGCTTTTCATTTGGCATCCCTGGTGCTCCGAGTAATTTTCCCTGGAGGAGGATTAGCCGGCCTTTCAGGGAATTTGTTTGCATCCTCCTCGGGGGAGATCATGCCTGGATCTGCCGCTGCCACACGGTGCTGCTGCGTGGCCTCTCTGGGGCTCTCTGGTGACATCAAAGGGGACACAAAGCACAGCACTGCACCCCCTGGGTAAAGATGCCTCCAAAGCAAGCCCTGTGACCAGACTGATCCCATCATGGCACAAGGGAGCCATTCTGTGCCGCTCAGCAGAGATGGCCGGGGGCTGCTGGTCAGACCCGGATCATCTGCCTCGGCTGCACAAGGGGGTGCTTATTCCCAGGACTGGAGGGGGAGGTGAGTGCCCAGCACCCTGTCTGCCCCGCTGCTTCTTTCTGGGAACCCACTTCACACGGTGACGGGGACGAGCCATGCCCGATACCAGCGGGCACTGCTCCCGGCCCTCGTGTGGGAGAGATCTTTCCAGCAGGGATTCTTGTAGATGCCTCCAGGTTTTTCTCGTACAGTCGGGCAGCAGCTCAGCGAGGCCCGGGCTGGAGGTCCTGCCAGGAAAGGGCTGCACTCCTGAATCCAAGGAGGGGCTAAAAATACCTCGTCTGGACACTGGGAGCCCGGGGCACGGTGCAGACCCGCCCCAGGCAGTGCTTTCCCAACAGCTGGCGGTGCTGCCGGTGCTCTCTCCAACCTTCTGTTGTTTATCTTCCCCAGCTCCAAAGTCCTGATTGAACAGCCCAGGCTGTTCTCTGGTTTATTGCCACGGGGGGTTTGGGGCACACGGAGCTCCCTGGGGGTCTGCTGAGCCGGGATGGCCCCGTGCCACGCGCAGTGGTGCCGGCTCAGCACAGAGACCCGATCCCAGGCAGGAGGCGCGTGATGCAATTACAGTGCCGGCATTATTTATAGCTCTTGGCCCCGTGCGCTGGAAAATGCTGCCCAGACCACCCGGCAGAATCTGCTCCTTGCGAGGGGCACAGAAACCCACCCCCAGCCCCCATTCTGCTCTTCTTTCTTTTTTACCCTTCAGTCCCAAAATTGTGGGACCCTTCTGCTCTGGCCATAGGGGTGCTGGGACTTGCCTCACATTGCAGCTCCACAGCTCTGCAGGGTGTTGGGACCCCTCCCCACTGCAGTTCAACATCCCTGCTGGGTGCTAGGACGCCCCCCTGCTACACCTCTGTGGCTCTGCAGGTTGCTGGGAGTGCCCCCAGCTATAGCTTACAGCCCTGTAGGGTGATGGGATCTTCCCCCTGTGGTTCATGGATCTACAGGATGTTGGGACAACGCCTCCACCCCTGCCATTGCAGCTCCTGGCACTGCAGGGTGTTGGGACACCCCCCCACACACACACACCTCCACGGCTCTGCAGGTTGTTGGGCCTCCCCAGCTTTAACTCCCAGCCCTATGGGGTGCTGGGGCCCTGTCCCTGCAGTTCATGGATCTGCAGGGTGCTGGAACCCCCCACTGCAGGATGCTGGGACCCTCCCCAAATGGCATCTCACAGCTCTGAAGGGTGCTGGGACACCCCCCTCGCTGCAGCTCATGGATCTACAGGATGATGGGACCCCCCAGCTGCAGCTCACGGCCCTGCAGCCCCTTTCTGCATCGTGCTGGGGGGCTGCTCCTTCCCCCCAGCCCTCCCGGTTCCTGGAGGATGCTCGGCCCGTCACTGGAGGCTGTTGTCCCCTGGCAGGGGATCAGGGGCGGGGTGTCAGTGGTGGCCGTGCCGCGGGGAGGGTGACACGCGAAACTCGCGGCCGTCCCGGCGCTGGCAGGGACAGAATGTGCTGGAGCTGGCGCAGCCCTGCGAGGGCCGGGATTAACTGCGTCGCTGCTGCCTCCGGCACGGGCGCCCGTCCAGCTCCCAAAACAAGCACCGCCTTCCCCCAGCCCAGCTGGGCTGAGCCCTGCGGGGCGCAGCTCACCCCAAAACCTGCCGAGGGGCACCCGCTGGGGGCTGCTCTGTTTGCACGGGGTGGGAAGGCGGTGGATGATGATAAATCCGGATTTTGGCCGCAGGGGGATGCCCTGCTCCGTCCCTGCGCTGGGGACGGCGCGGTTCGTGCACCGCCCAAATTCAGCACCTTTGCGCTGGTGGGGTGGTGAGTTCACGGTGCTCCCACCCTGGGGAGCAGCGGTCGGTGCTGATGGGGATTTAGTTGAACACCTGAGGGGACACACACGGTCCCCAGCAGCACCGGGCCTTGCTCTGGGTTTGCTCCAACGTGGATGGCACGGCTTGGCCCTGGCACCATCTCAGGGGTGTGGGGCTCTGGGGGTTCCCCTTCACTCGGCAGCGGCAGAGCTGTGCCAGAGCTCCGGGAAGCAGCCGTGCACCCCGACATGCCGGGGCGGCATCGCGGCCGCCCCTCCGCCCGCTGACTCAGCCGCCTGTTTGCCGGAGCCGCTCCCGCCCACGGAAACCACAGGCAAAGTCCCCGCATCCCTGCGCCGGGGCTTTCCCCGCTGGCTCGACAGGAATCGCAGCTTTTCTCACCCGGTGCGGGCACTGAGCCCCTGCGGGTGCGGGGTGGGGTGGGGAGGGGAAACTGCGGGCAACCGCGGTGGGTTTGTGCCAAAAAGTGGGGTCTGGAGCGGTTGGATGGACGTGTTGCACGTGCCGCATGTCCCATCCCCTGCGAGCATCATTCCAAGGGGATCGTGGACCGGGACACCCCACAAACCCCGATGGCAGCGGGTGCTACCGGTGCCGGCCTTGCCACAGGCTGCTGGGATCAAACCACCTTTTTATTCACTATATAAAACCCAAGCCCTTGGTTTTTTTGGGCCTGACTTCCCCCTTTGGGGTCCCTCGCTGTAGCACTCCCAGGCCCCTTGCGCAGTCACTGCTCTCTCCCTCCTTTCCTCGGGCAATGGAAAATTTCTATGACTTTTTGACTTTTATCCAGTTGTTTGGGAGCGAGGAAGGGGCCGGCGCCGCGCACAAACATGTCTATGTATAAACACTGCGGACTGAATCAGGGATGGAGCCGCTGGCACCGGACCCTCCCCACCGAGCCGGGTGTCCCCCCTCTCTCTCCGGGACCGCAGTGCGGAGCCCCGTGCCCGGTGACCCAGAGCCGTCCCTGCGGGGACGCAAATATTTTGGCTTTGTTAAAAAACAAAAACAAAACACTCAAAAACAACAACATTAAAAAAAAAAAAATCCCATCCCGAGCCATCCAGCGGGCGGCGCGTGACGTGTTGGCACACAAACAGTGCTCGTGGGGATGGCGCTCGCCCAGCCCGGGGCTCCCACGCCGGGCTGGGCTCTGCAGGTGACACGGCCGTGCCCTGTGACAGGGATGTGGCGGGAGAGGACTTTGCTCCCAGCGCCGCTCCCCAGCCCGGCTGTGTTTGCTGTCAGTCCCCGGCGCCGCTTCGCAGATCGCAGAAAAACCCCCATCGAGCACGGGGTGGGTGCCCGTCCGTCCCCTGCCTCGGGGACCCCCAAATCTCCCCACAGCTAAAACCTTGCTCGTGTGGGGCGTGTGCCAGCACCTCCCTCCCTGTCGGGCTGCTCTGGGTGTCCCACGCTGAGGAGGGAGGAGTCGGGGCTGTCACTCTCACAGCTCACTGTCACCTCAGCCTTGCTCCGGGGCAGGAGCGATGGTGTGACCCTGTCACGGCTCTGATCTCTCCTCCCACTCCCCAACCTCAAAGCCTTCCGAAACAGGGTTATGCCCTTTTATTCTTCCCCACCACCCTGCAATAAGCAGCAATTTTGAGCTGATTTCAACAAAAAAACCCCTCTCAGACCAAGCTCGGTTTGGGCGGAGAATCAGAACCACAGAATATTCCGAGCTGGGGTCCAAGGCAGCTGGCAGGGATGCCCCCTGCCCTTTCACCAACCACATTAACAAGCCTGCACCCTATTATTTTTTAATGTAGGCGTTTATGTGGAGCAGGGAGAGGCATTTTCCTGCTGAGCAGCTGTGTAAATGCCACATCGCGGCCCGGCCGTGGAGGCAGCGATGGCCCGGGGGGTCCCAGCTGGCTGGAGGTGGCTGTGGCGGGCAGTGCCGGTGGGGAGGGCGCTGCCGGACGGTCCCGGGGAGGGCTGAGCCGGTTCCCTCCGCTTTCCCGGCGGTTTGGTCTGTGAAAAAAATGAGGGAGAGCCGATCTGCCTGGAAAGAGCCGGTAAACATCAGGGCAGCGGAGCTGGGAGAGGGAGTGTTGATCTCGGTCCTGTGTTTATCTCCGCAAAGCCGGGCTGGCTGTTTGCTCCGGGATGAGCCCGCACGGATGCGGGGGTGTGTGTGTGTGTGTGTGTGTGTGTGCTGTAAATAGGGGATTTTGGGGGGTTCTCTGGTTCTTATCGAGTTGTCCTTAGGTCAACTCTGGCCGCCTGCTTGAGCAAAATATGTTTATGCTGCAAACCTCCGGCCGGCTCCGCTGCCAAGTGGGCAGGGAACGCGTGTGCTGATAAGGGCGCTGCGTCCTCCCCTTTCCGATCACCCGATACCCAGGGAAGCGCACGGAGGCGGCCGCCCGCCTCCCTACACCCTGGATTTATGATTTCTTTTACTATTATTATAAAGTTTCCGCTGAAAAGGAAAACAACCACAATTCAATAGCTGCGGCTTTGCAGCTGCCAAAGCCTGGAAAGCTCCGGCCGTGCCAGCGGCTGAGCTGCCCCCGGGGCTGCCGGCCCTGAGAGCAGCCATCCGAAAACGTTAAAACTGCAGAAAGAAAATGCTTCCTGCCATCACCCGAGCGTCCCTGCGAGGGGAGAAGATGGTTTGCACCCTCTTCTCCCAGCTCGCATGCTGGTACAAGCAGCATCCCGGCGGGATTTTGAAGCGAGCTGAGCACCCAGTGCAGCCCCGGCGGGCAGCTCCGAGCCCTCCTCGGTGTGTTAAATATTCACTTTTGGTGCTGCTTGGAGTCGTTTTCTCTCCTTGGGTTTGGAAACAGCGCTGGCCCGGGTGAGGCTGTTGCAGACGGGTTCGGGCTGACGTGAGCAGGAAAGAGCCGGGGCGGCCGCGGGGCCTGTTTGCGAAGTAGAACCGAGTTGTTGTTGTTGTTGTGACACCGAAAGGTTGCAAAACGCCGGCGCTGAAACACCCGTGACTTTCAAAACAAGCTGAGCCCAGCTGGGGCCGGCGGCTCTCTGTCCAGATGTGTCTGTCTGTCCAGCTGCGGGCCCCGCAGCCCCTTCCCTGCTGCAGGATGCCGGTGCCAGCAATGCGTGGAGGGTTTTTTTTTGCACTGAGAAGAGTCCCAGAAGCTTTTTTTTTTTTTCTTAGAGAGGAAAAGCCCAAATTCCGAAGATGCTGAGATTTTACTGCCCCAGGTATCTGTTGGGCATCCTGCCCACCAAGGTTTTGCAGTGCTGGGGGGTGTGAATGAAATGAGCTGTTCAACCCCCAGGGCGAGACACAGCCTTTGAGTTCTGCTCAAAAAATAAAAAAACCCTATGAAAAAAAAAATCCCAGGGATTAGTTTGTTTGCTTAGGGATTAAGTCACCTAATCTGCCTGGCAGCGGGTGGCATTGTGGAGGTGGTGGCAGCGATGGCTTTTTGCCCGGCAAATAATCATGCTCTCAGCCATGGCTGGTGATTGGGCTGGGCTCAAACATCACACTGGCATCAGATCTTCTCCAGGATGGGACTCAGGCAGGGTGCTGGGCGTAGGGAAAGTGGTGGGAGAAGGATGGATGGGTGAGGGAAGGGATGGATGAATGAGGGAAGGAAGGGGTTGCAGTGTTGCGACATTCTTCTTTGCTGCCCATGCTAAAACCAGGCTGTGGCTCTGCGGGGCTGTTTCCCCGAGGCTGAGAAACAGGTCAAACTCCTCGATCTGGGAGCAAACCACCTTAATCTGGGGGAAAAATATCAACCTGGACCCGAAAGGATGGACTTTGCCTTCCCTGGGGGCTTAGGCCTCCCAAGAGCTGATGTTGATGGGGCCACAGCAAACCCCTCTGGCTGTTTTTTGTTTTTCCTCTGATGCCATCTGAGCTTGCATCCCCCAAAATCAAGAGGAAACGACTTCAAGTTGCTGCAGGGGAAGTTTCAGGAAAAATTTCTTGGCCCAAAGGGTGGTCAGGCACAGGAACATGCTGCCCAGGGCAATGGTGGAGGGATCCTGTGGAGGGATTTAAAAGCCATGTGGCTGTGGCACCTGGGGACATGGTTTAGTGGTGGGCTGAGCAGTGCTGGGTTAATGGTTGGACTGGATAATCTTAGAGGGCTTTCCCAAATTTTATGATTCTAGAAAATCAGGGAGCTCAAAGTGAATCTCCAGGCTCCCATCACCTCCCTGCAGCTCTGGCTGCTCCACCTGCTTTCTTGGGGTGTGGTGCTGAGTTTTCCACTTCCAGGGAAATCCAGCTACACGTGTCCCTAGTGCCATTTGCTTCTGGGGACACATCACTGGGACTCTGTGGGAATAGGGAGGGAATAAGATGGGGGTTTTTTACCTTTTAAAACAAAGATGCTCCATGTTTGCCTGGGGAAACAGCACTGTCACTGGTGGTGTGTGGGCAGTGCTGGCACCAGTGGGTGTAAATAGGGGACCCCATAGTTTAGGTGACTTTGGGATCACTGCTGAACCCCTTGTGCTCCCACCATTACACCCCCCCCAGCTGGGCTGACCTTTATTTTCCCTGCTGTGATGGCTTTTGGCTGCTTATCCTGGAGTCCCTGTTGGGTGTAATGAGTTGCCCACCCTCAGGCTGTGGGGGGTGGTGGCTCTCACCAGGCACAAACAATGCCCTGTGGCATGTCTGGGTCCTGCACCCATTCAGATCCGGGTGGAGGAGCAGGGAAGGTCATGTCCTGGCTGCAAAGTCTGGCCTCTGGCAGCTGCCCTTGGGTCGCCAGGCTCAACACAGCTCCCAGGGACTCATTTGGAAAACAACCCTGTGAAATTTAAACTAATTAGCAAGTCCTGAGCCACTTGCTCGCACTAATTGGCCAGTTATGGCTCGATTAGTTTTCCCCAACACGTTGTCCATGGGCACCGTGTTCCTGGCAGAGCACTGGCCAGCTCAGGACACGCGTGGGAGATGAACAGGGCCATCCCTGAAGTCATCAGAGGGGGTATGAGTGGCACCACGGGCGGGATGGATCCCTGGAGGGTGAAACCATGAGGGGGTCTGCTGTCCCCCCCCCTCCCAGGGTGTTTTTAATGCAGCAATTGGGACTGTCTGTCCTGCTGTGAACTCATTCCATGAACTGGAATGATTAACTGGCGTCGGCGCTGGCCCCGAGCCGGGCAATGTGTTTACTGCTGCCACCCAGGCGCGCTGAGCCGTGACCCCAGAGCTGTTTCCTTCATCTCTCTGACCCCAAAAACCGGGTGTAAACAGGGGCCGGGGCTGAAAGCCGAGTGTGCACCCGCTCCTGTAACCCGATACTTCCTCGCCGTGTGCCTGGTGTGCTCCGACAGTGAGCCTGGCATCGCCCAAATCCCAGCGAAATCCCTAAATCTGATCCCCGCGCCTGGGTTTCTGCGCGGCAGGACGCCAAGATCTCCACCCCAGGGCTTTGGGGTGCGCAAGGGAGGACACAGGGGGCCTGTGAGGTGATGCGTGGCGGGGAGGGAAGGATGGATTTGCTCTGCCAAGAGGTTGGGAAGCGCCGTGGGGACGTGGGGCTGGTGCCACCTCGTGGCTTTCACCAGCAGCTGAACGTCCCGGGAGCGCCGTGCCGGACACCCGTGGGCACGGGGAGGGCAGCACAGCGATGCGGGTCCTGAACGGGACCCCCCAGCCATGGGAGCAACACCATGGCAGCCACTACCCCAGCCGTAAACCCCTGGCCGGGGGGGGTTGCGAGGCGAACGTGCGGCCCCGCAGCCCCGCGCTCCCGGTGCGGTGTCTCCGCTCGGCCCCGGCGCGGTTTCCACCCCTTGGGCCGGTGCTGCGAGCGCGATTTGGGCGAAATCCTTCGCGAAACACGAGCTAAAAGCAGCAGCGGGGAGGCCGAGCCGTGCGCTGGTGGCTGAGACACCGCGGCGGTGCCTTACCTGGACTTCCCCGTGCTACCAACCCCACGTAGTTAGTGGGTTTTTTTTTTTAATTTTTTTGCTCTCTCAGCAAGTCAGCGCCGACACCGCCAGGAAGAGAAAACCACAAATCGCTTCTCATCTCCAGTTCTGCCCTAGATAAAGCCCGAGGCCACAACGTGGCCCCACGCGAAGGGGCTGGGGGGGCCCCGAGGGATCACCCCAGCCCGGCTGTGTCCTCTGCAGCGCCGTGGATTGCCCTCGGCTCTAAATCCTCGCTGCAATCTGCCCGGGTCAGGCGAGGAAAAACCATCTCAGCCCTGCTGCTTTGTGGAGTTACTTTATTTTTTTATGTTTGCCTTTTTTTTTTTCCCTCTCTTTATTTTTTGCTGATTTTTTATTTTTTTGCAGGTAGATGGTGTTTGGTGCTGGGGCTCTTTGCATCCCCATCCCATGGAGGGGATGCTGGTCCCAGCAGTAGCAGCTGGCAGGGATGAAGTTCTGCCTCTCCTCCTGATCCAGCCAAGGAAACACCCTCAGCCCTGGGCAGACTCTGCAGCCACCTTCCCTTGGTTTTTATTCCCAGTGAAAAGTTGAGGCTGGGAAATGTGTGGCTAAAACCTCGCACAGTGCAACACTGAATCCAGAGGCATTGCCTTCCTTGTCCTGGAAACCAGAACCCCCCCCCCCGAAAGTGCTGGTGTGACCATGATCCCATGGGTTGGGCACCCAGCATCCCACACAGACACTCAGCACCCCAGGGGACACCCTGTTCCTGCCATCCGTCCCTGCTGCTCCAACCTGGTGACGGCTACGGCACCGACTTCTCCGGCGCTGGATCCCATCCTTCCTGATCCCTGATGATGATGGATTTGTTGGAGATGAGCAGGGCAAGGGGGATCAGCGGCTGGTGTAGCCCTTGCCTTCCCTCCTCCTCCTCCTCCTCCTCCTCCTCTCCGGGTTGGTGCCCAGTGCAGCTGGTGCTGCCTGGCGGAGGAGATCCCGCTGGGCTCAGCACCTCCTGCCTGCGGTAGGCAAAGGTCACCTCCTCCTCACAGCCTGCTGGACACACCACCACCACCTCCGCTGGCTTTTGGGCCACGGGGCTGGGCTGTGACACGTCAGGCTGTGGCATGCTGGGATGTGGCACATCAGTCTGTGTGCTGGTGTCAGTTGTCTCCTTGCTGGGATTCGGCTCCGTCAGCAGCAGCTCCGCTGGGTTGAACCTCTCCGAGGGCTCCAGGAGGCCTATCCCGGGCTGGCCCTAAGGGTTGGGTGGGTGGGTTTGGGGCAGAATGTCCCTTGCCAGGACCCTGTGTGGGCATTTGTGGGCAGCACCTTGCGTCTCACCTGGCCCTTCTCGCCGGCGGAGAACTGGATGGCGTTGGTGCCCACAGGCTTGGGAAGAGGTGGGAAGAGGAGGCGGTGAGCCCTGGGGAGGGAGGGGGTGGTTAGCGAGGGATTGGGTGACAGGGGGTGGCCTGAGCAGTGTGGGGGGATGAGGGTGCTGCTGTCACCTCTTTTTGGTCAGGTGGTAGATGGCAGCCATGACTGGGACGCCGAGTGAGATGCCCAGGTACTTCAGGTTGGTTCTCCACACTGCTCCCTGGGGACCTGGGGGCAGCCACGGCTGGGTGGTGGCATTCCCATCCCCAACACCCCACAGGGGACACAGGAGACATTTCGGGGTGAGGGTGAGCACCCCATGTACAGTGGGGAGAGGATTGGGGTCCCAGCCCTTACCCAGCGCCTTGGTGCGGAATTCCCGCCAAGCACTGCAGGTCCCATTGCTGTCCTTTGTCACCTCCCAAACACCCACCCTGTAGGCTGTGCCAGGCTGGAGGTTTTGGAGGGTGTAGTTTGCTGCCGTGGCGTCTGCTTCGCTGTCTGGGCAAAAGACAACGAGTGGGCAGGAGTTTGGCAGCTGCCTGGGCATCACCTCCTGCTGCCCCACAGGGCTGGGGGGTCCCACTCACAGGTCAGGTTGTCCCTCTCGGCCCTGTGGCAGATGAGGTACTTGGCCAGCGCCCCAGGACAGGCGGCGCGGGGGGACGGTTTCCACCGGAGGACGGCGCTGGTGTCTCCGCTGCTGTCGTTGATGGGCACGGCCAGCGAGTCTGCGGGTGGTGGTGCCAAAAAATGGGGGAGTGTTTCTCAGGAACCCCCTTTCTGAGGTTAAACCAGGCTCTGGTGTGCCGTGCTCCCACACATACCGTTGCTGGCGTAGTGGTGCCACAGGGCGAAGGTGGCCCAGCCCCGCTCCGGGTCCCAGCCGTGCACGGCGAGGCGGTGACACCCCGGCATTCCCAGTGCTCCTGGGGCAGGAACCAGGGGTGCTGGTTAGACCCTCACCAAGCTCTGACCCCGGGTAGGGGGGGCTTGGAGTGTTGCCTTGCCTTTCTCCACGTGGATGCTCTTGGCAGGGAATTCCTCTTGGATGCAGACACCCTGTTGTGGGGTTTTTGCCAGGACCTGCTGCTCGAAGCAATAGGCCTCGCCCGGGACTGGTGCTTCCCACCACGCCATCACGGTGCTATTGGCCACGCTGACCTCCTTGAAGCTGAGATCTGGGATGAAACGGGGGGTGTGAGGGACAGCTGGAAATAATAACTCCCTGAGGGGCTGCCAGGGGAGCTCAGCCCCGCTGTGGGGTAGGTACCTGTGTGCTGCTCTGCTGGCACGTGGACCTGCGACACCGGCCCCGGCCCGGCAGCATTGATGGCCCTCAGCAGGATTTGGTATTCAGCCCCAGACAGGGTGAGGTTGTGTTCCCTCACCTCCCACCCCAGCACCACGGTGTCCTCCTCGTCCAGCTCAGCACAGCCACACGCCGGCATGTGGGCCTGCAGTGTGTAGTTGACGTCCCTTTGCCCCTTGAGGACTGGCTGGGGAACAAGAGTGGACAGTGTGGGGGATGAAATGGTGGGAGGGGAAAACTCAGGATGTTCCCCACGGGTGCTGCTGTACCTGCCAGCTCAGCCTCAGCACCCGCTGCCCATCTCTCCGTAGTTTTTCCAGTTGGTGGCTCAGCACTGGGCTCTCCAGGATTTCTGCAGGAGGGAGGACAAGCCTGACTAAGCTATCAACATTTTTGGGGGCTGTTGGGATCCCACCAACCTCCCCTCCTCTTCCTCACCCTCGGGAACAGAGATGTTGCCGCTCCAGTCACTCCAGTAGCTGTTCCAGGTCTTTTGCCGTAGCTGGACCATAAAGGTGCCGTTTCCCTTCAGGGTACAGTTCACTAGAGAGGGGTGGCAGGGTCAGGTGAGGGGTGACCCCTCTTTCCCCCAGCTTTTGGCCATTGTGGGGTGCTGGGGGGGAGCACAGGGCAGAGCATTCTGCCAGAACGTGGGAATAGCCCCAGAAGATGCTTGTCCCCAACATCCCCACAGTCTAAACCAACCTGAGTCATCTTCATCTTTCACCATCACAGTCGTACATTCCACCTGTAGAGAAAAATGGGAATGAAGGCGCCCTCACAGTAAAACCAGTATGTTACTGGGCCATCAGTGTGACTCACAATCATCCCAGGGGCTTGGAGAACCAAATGGAGGGGACACAGTGGCCTGAGAGGTCTCCTTGGTTGGGGTAGCCCCTCTTCAACCCTGGGAACCCTCCTGGCAGCAACTGAGAAGAGAGGGGGGTCCCCAGCTGCGGGGGCTTCATTGGGGACAAGCCTCCAGATTTCATCTGTCGTCATTAGTATAATCTGGGGTTTTGCCTGTGTAATCCCTGCAAATCACGGCCTGATCCTGTTATGGGAAGCAGCAGGATCCCATGGCCGGAAGACCAGGCAGAGCCGATAATGCAGCCAAACAGATGGGGCACAGCTGGGTTTGGTGGGGGGGGACAGTGACATCACTGAGCCCCCACACTCCCCGGGCTGCCAGAGTGCTCCCGACTGTCCCAGCTCCAGCAAACTGTTTTCACCTGTGTCCAGCCGCTGTCTCCTGCCCTCCAGGATCGAGCCTCGCGCTGTGCTGGCCGGTCCCTGCCACGGCACCGTGGCCGTGGCACCCTCAGCCTCAGCTGGCCACCAGTCTTGGAGAAGGGCACCCTGGCTGGGGGTGGATCTGGCTTCTCTGCAAAGATGTTTTGAGCAGTTTTGGCAGCTGCTGGCCCTGGTGCTGGTGCCCAGCCTGGTCCCACAGGCCCTTACCAGCCTCGCTGAAGACAAATGTGATGTTGGGGGTCCTGTGAACGTGGCCCTCCCATCTTGCCTCCACCCAGGCCACAGTGCTGGTGAAGATGTGCAGCTGGCGATGTGGCAGTTTGTAGTTTGTCCTCTTGCGTGCATCATACTGGTGGCACACATTGTAGCTGGGGAGGGGGCAGGCACAGGGTCAAATCCGGGTGAGGCAGGACACATCCCATGGGCTCCCCATCCCCCTCCACAATGCCCAACTCACCAGAGGTTCAGGGAGTAGGAGGTGTTGCCAGCAGGGCCGAGGGGAGACCACGAGCAGTGGAAAGAGTTGGGGGAGCTGCATTTCTTCCAGCAGGAGAAGTTCTGGGCTGTGACGGTGCCTGTGGTGGAGGGCAGTGTCTGGAGGCTCCCACATCCCATACCCTTTCCCATGCACTGAGGGAGCAGCGCTGTAGCTGTTGCCTGATCACCACACTGCTCAAACAGGGTGTTGGAGCAGCCACATGAACAAATCTCACCACGACCCCCCACGTCCCCCATCCCCAGTGGTGCCAGTGCCGCTCACCCCAGTCCTGCCCGCTGCCAGCGGGGGATTCGCTGCCTTTACTCCATCCCTGTGGTTCTGGGTGAGCATCTCCATCGCAGCACCACCTCCCCGGGCCTTATCGTCCCCGAATCACTCATTGAAAGTCTTCTGAAGTTATCTCTCATCTCCCAGCACCGCAGCAGCACTTACCGCCCGCAGCCAGCGCCGCCAGCAGCCACCCCAGCATCGCCCACCCGGGGTGTCCTACACCGGATTCGGGGCTCCCCTGCCCTTCCTGGCTGCCCAATCCCCCAGCACCCAGTGGGTGCCCCTCTCAGGCGCGGTGGCAGCCCCGGTGCTCTGCGCAGCTTCCCGCACCTGGTGTTTCCTCTTCTGCTCAGACCGCGCCGAAGGGCGGCCGTTCCCAGGCGGGTCAGAGAGTGAGACGTGAGTGCCTGTCTCACTTTTACCAAAAACAAAAGAGAAAGCGACGCAAGATATCCCGCTTTTTTTGCCGGCACGGCTGCCGGGATGGGGCCGGCCCTGCCCCGCGGCTGCACCGCATGTCCCGGCTGCGCCACGTGCGTGGCCAGAAGCGCAAGGTAAGCGAAAGATGAGTCTTGGGGTTTCTGCTTGGGTTGTGTTCTCTTTTTTTGCAACCTTCACAACGTGGTTTTGATCCTCTGCCCGTAACCGGGCGAATCTCCAAGGTTGGGGTTGTCCGGGGTTCTTTGGGGAGGGGGCGTGTGTTCCCAAACCTGGCTGCTGTGCTTGTTCCCGGCACGGCTCGTTCCCTGGGCCACGAACAAAGCCCCAGTGAGGCAGGAGAGCGCGGTGGCACCGGGGCACCAGCAGCCGTGTGACGGGCGGGTGACCCCGGGACGGTGGAGCCGGGTGGCACCGAGGGCCGTGCACAGAGTCCCCTTGTTCCCGCAGAAAGCGGCTCCTTGTGTGGAGCTCGCTCGGGGCTGCAAGGCAGTGGTGGCGGGAGTGTCCCTGTGCTGGGACAGCGTGGGCACGGCCGGGATGGGTGCACAGAGGGGCCTCCTGGCACCTCCTGCGTCCCTGTGTGCCCTCCCTGTCCTACCACCCAGGTGGGGGTACACACCAAGCTGTGCTGTGCTGAACCGAGCCGTGCTGGGCTTTGCTGTGCCACAACAGACAGCAGGACTGGGCTGGACTGGGCTAGACTGGGCCAGCCCAGGTCATGTTGCCCGTGCCACACTAAGCTGTGCCATGCTGGACCATGCCATGCCTGACTGGGCTGTGCCATGCCCTGCTGGACTGTACTGGGCAGTGCTGCCTCAGGTCATAAATGCTGTGCTGTGCCCCCTAGGACAGATCTGGGCTGGACCACACTGAGCTCCCACCAATGCCCGCTGTGCCAGCCCCAGGCCGTGCCATGCTGGGCTGTACCAAGCCAGGAAGACTGTGCCAGTCCTGGGCTGTCCCATGCTCTGCTGTGCCACCATGACAGACTCTGCCACGCTGAGATGTGCTGACCCAGGTAGATGGTGCCAGCCCTGTGCCAGCCCCATAGTGTGCTATACCATGCCATGCCATGCCAGACTGTGCCATGCTGGGCTGTACTGAGCTGTACCAAGACAGGGAGATTGAGCCAGTCCCGGACTGTACTGTGCCATGCCAGCCCCGTGCTGTGCCAGCCCTGTGCCGTGACAGCTCCATGCCACGCTGTGCCAGCCCTGTGCCGTGCTGTGTCATGCCAGCCCCGTGTGCCAGCCCCATGCCGTGCCATGCCATGCCAGCCCCATGCTGTGCCAGCCCCATGCCGTGCCATACCATGGCAGTTCTGCGCCGTGCCATCCCCGCTCTGTGCCGGTGCTGATGCGCGTCCGGTGACGCGGCGGGGCCGCTGGGCGGCGCCCCGGGCTCACCGGCGGGGCGGACCGGGCGCACCGGGCGGAGCGGGCGCAGCGGGAGGAGGCGGCGGCGGCGCGGCGGGATGGACGAGCCCAGCATCCTGCGGCGTCGGGGTCTGCAGGTGGGCACCGGGCCCGGCCAGCGGGCACCGGCACCGGCACCGGCACCGGCACCGGCACCGGCGGGGAACGGGGGGGAGGGAGCGCGGGGAGCCCGGTCCCGGTGAGCCTGCGGCGAGGGGGGTGCTCGGGTCTGCGAGGGGTGGGCGCTCTGCGGGGGCGCGGGGGGCGGGAGCTGTGGGTGGGAGGTGGGTGTTGGGGGTGCGGGTGTGCAAGAGGTGGGTGCTGCGAGTGAGAGGCGGGTGCTCCGGGTGGGAGGTGGGTGTTCTGAGTGAGAGGCGGCTGTTCCGGGTGTGGGTGTGAGAGAGGTGGGTGCTGCGGGTGCGAGGCGGGTGTTGTGGGCTACGGGCGTGCAAGAGGTGGGTGCTGTAAGTGAGCAGTGGGTGCTCTTGGGTGCGCGTGAAGTGGGTACTGCGTGTGCAAGAGGTGGGTGCTGCGGGTGAGAGGTGGGTGCTCTGTGTGTGCAAGAAGTGGGTGCTGCGAGCCAGAGGTGGGTGCTCTGCGTGGGGGTGTGTGCGAGAAGTGGGTGCTGCGCGTGGGAGTGGGGTGCTCTGAGTGGGAGTGGGTGTGAGGGGTAGGTGCTGTGTGTGAGAGGTGGGTGCTGTGGGGGCAAGAGGTGGGTGCTGTGTGTGAGCAGTGTGGGACAGGTGGGACAGGAGCCGGGCACCCCGTGCCGGGAGCAGGGCAGGGTGTGAGCCCAGCCACGCTGTGGGATGTTGGTGGGGGGCACCCAGCTGTGTGGGGGCTCCCATGGGAGCACCGTGGTCCCCGCAGCCCAGTGCGCGATGCCAGTCCGTGCCAAACCGCTCTGTCAGCACCTCTCTGAAGAGCTGCCCCCTCCAGCGCCCTCTGCTCCCCAGGCCGAGGGATACCCACTCTCCCTGCCCATCCTTCATCCCTCAGGAACCCTGGGCACCCACTGCCGTGCTCAGAGAGGTCACGACCACAGACCCCCCGGCTCACATTGCCGAGTGCTGAGCCGGATTTTCCGGGTGACCTGACGGCTCCGTCCCCATCTGCGGTTCCCGGGGGGCCCGGGCGGAGCTGTCGGGGCGGTTGGAGGATGGCACGGCGCTGCCTTCATCCGAGCTGGCAGCTCCGCGGGCAGCTGCGCTCCGCTGCACGCTCAGCCCGGGGAGAGCCCTGCCCGGGAGCTGCCAGCCCATGGATGAGATGGACAGAGCCACGGCCGGGGGCTTTGGGGCTCTTGGCCACGGGGGGGTCGCTCCTGGCAGTCCTGGGAAGAACAGAGCTGTGGGGCCTGTGCTGTGTGTCCCCATCCCCACAGCAGGATCGAGGGGAAGGGGCTCCAACCAGGGACTTAATCCCGAACTGCTGAGCAGAAATGCTGTCCCTGATGCCATCCCTAATGCCATCCCTGATGCCATCCTCCATGCTGTCCCCAGTGCTGTCCTCACAGGGATCAGCTGATGGTTAATCCTGGCTTCCCACTGAGACCTGCTGATGGGAGACGCACCGTGCTGGATGTGTGTCCACATCCACCAGCTGTGGGTGCTGACTATGTGGCACTGCCCCACGGGGGTCCTCAGGGCCATTAGGGATGCTCTGGGTGTCCCTGGGGACGCAGCATGGCCAGAGAACCTGGCAATGATGGGTGTTGGTTCCACAGGTCGCTCTACACTCTTTTGCACCTATAGATGGGTGGGGAGGCTGTGCTGTGGGGTGGGTGAACGTGTGGGGGGACAAGGGTGTCTGTCCTCTGTCCCACTGTCCCATCTGCACATGGCTGGACAGTAAAACCCTCTGTGTGACCCTTCCCCACCTCTACCCTTGCACAGGGGCCAGTGGTCAGTGGCACAGCCCCGGGTGTGGGTGGGGACCCGGGCTGGGTGATGGCAGGGCTGGGTGAAGGTGCTCCCGCTCCTGTTCCACACAAGGACCCCACATCCCCTTGCCCAGCCCAGCCTGGGGTCAGCCAGTGCATCTGGGTGCACTGGGACACCCACCCCCACCCCGTGTACCCTCTCCCTGCACCCACGCCACCCCGGGGCAGACACGCACCCGTAGGCCCCGGGGCTGCCGAGTCCCTGTGCACCCAGGCATGATGTCACCCGTTGCCATGGCAATGCTGCTGCATCACTGCGTTGCAGAGCGCCCCAATCCCAGGATTTCCACAGGGGCTGTGTGGCGTGGGCAGCAGGATGGGGCAGGGGTACCCCAAGGGGGTTTGGGGGGGGTCTGGGTGCTGCTGGGTGTCCCCACATGGGTGGCAGCAGTCCCTGTCCTCAGGGAGGTCCCTGCTCATGCCAGGAATGGGTCTGAGCTGCTCAGGGGTGTGGGACCACCGGGCACAGGATAAAGGCAATGATGGGGCATTAATCAGCACTTTCAGCTTCCACAAATCCCGGCACCCCACAGAGAGCCAGGTCACACACTGGCCCATCCACAGCGTGCTGGTGGCATCTGTGACACTCTGGTGTGCCCAGTGGCACACAGGTCATCACCAGGGCAGTGCCAGAGCTGGAGAGTGCCTGGCACACCAGGAGGATGGCATGGGCTTGGGTTCCTGCCCACAGCCGCCCTTTGGCCTGTGGCACCACCTGAGAGCAAACAGCTCTCACAAGAAATATTCCCAGTGGCTGGAAAAATAAACAGCGCAGGGGCTGCCAGCTGCTCCCCAGTCCTGGGATGGGGGGCACGGGGTGGGAGACATGGCACAGTTCATGCCATCCCTCCTGAGCCTGGCCATGGGGCCACCAGCCCCGGGGACACTGGAGGGAGACATTCCCTTGTGCCAGCCCTGGGAGGGTGATTTGTCACCCTCACCCTGGGCACAGTGAGTGGGGACTGGCCCTGCAGTGACAGCCTGGTGTGACAGCGGGGGTGCTGCTGCCACATGGCTGGCAGGAGCAGGGGTCCAGCATGTGGGCACCCTCCCTATTCCTGGGGCCACACTCTGACCCCACTTCTTGCTTTTCTTGTTGCAGAAAGAGCTGAGTCTGCCGCGCCGAGGAAGAGCGTAAGTCCCTGAGCTGGGCCACCTGGGGCACGGGGTGGGGTGTCATCAGGAGGGACACGCTTGGGGTCACAGCACCAGCACTATTGGCAGCAGCAGGGATGGGTATTGAATGGCACCAGTGCTTGTTGTGGCCAAATCCAAGGTGGCATCATCATGTTCTCTGATATCTGACTGTGTGTCTGCTGGGGCGTACTGGGGTACACTGCGGTGTGTTGGGGTGTTCTAATCAGTATTGGAGTGTACTGGGAGGTTATCGGAGTGTTCTAAGCAGTACTGGGGTGTACTGGGGTGTGCTGGGGTGTGGTAGGAAGCTGCTGCAGAGCTGCACTGGTTTTTGTGTTGGGCTGTGCTGGGGCTGTGCTGGGGATGCACTGGAGAAGCACTGAAGCCGTACTGTGGCTGCGTTAGGGACGCGCTGCAGCCACACTGGGGCTGTCAGGCATGCCCAGGGGCTGCACTGGGGCTGTTCCGGAGCTGTGCTGAGGCTGCGGTGTCTCAGCAGCGGCGGCGCCCCAGCACATCCCGGGAGCGCTCCGGCGCGGGGCCGCTGCTGCACCGGGCGGGCCGGGTCGGGTTCGCGGGGGCCCGGGGGCTGCCGAGCCGTGCCGAGCCGTGCTGCGCCGTGCCGAGCCGCGGGGGCGGGCCCGGGCCTGGCGGGCCGAGCAGGGAGCCCCGTCGGGGCCGCCGGTGCCGCCCGCCCGCGGGAGCCGCCCAGCGCGGGGGCAGCCGGTGCTGCGGGAGAGGAGCGGGAGCAAAGCGGGGGCGGCGGCGGCGGGATGAAGTCGCGGCGGGACAGGTTGAAGATCCCCTCGCTGACCTTGGAGTGAGTCGGAGCCGGGGCGGGGCGCGCCGGTACCGGTACCGGCCCCGGGGGCGGGCGGCGAGGCCCCTCGGCATCCCCATCCCGCTGCTTCCCCGTCCCGGAGCATCTCCCATCCCGGTCCGTTCCCATCCCGCTGCATCCCCGCCCGCGGGCCGTAGCTCCCAGCCCTTCTTCCTCCTGCAACCGCAGCCACAGACCCCGGTGACATCCCCGGTGACAGTACCGGGGCTAGACCAGGTGGTCTTTCCCCGCCGCAGCCTTAGACCCCGCAGTGTCCCTGCTACCCCTGCGCTCCCCCTCCAGCTCTGCCTCACTCCCCTGATGTCCCTCCAGCCCTGGTCCCCTCCGCTCTTGGCCCCTGTCCGCCCCCGGACACAGGGGGACCCTCCAGCGCCATCCGGCACCCGCTGACGCCGCGCCGGCTCGTCTTGCCTTGCAGTTTGTCTCCGAGCAGCCAGAGCCCGACGCTGCTGAGCCCCTGCAGCCCCTGCAGCCCCTTACTAACCCTGCACCCCTGGAGGTAAGACCCCCCCAAAACCTCCCTGGGCACCGTGTCCAGCAGCTCCGGGGAATGGGGGGGGAACAGGTGAAGATGGGGCGGCAAGGTGGGTCCCTCTCTCCAGGGATGCCCTAAGGGGCCCCAGAGGGGTACTGTGTTCTACAGGGCACAGGGATGATGTGGCTGGGGTCTGTTTCCAGCCCAAAACCAGCCAAGCTGTGTTGGTGGGCTTCATTCTGCTGCCAACTGATCTGTCTTGGACAGCCCCAGTGGAAATGTTGGGTCAGTAGCTCAAGCACAGATTTTGAGCACCTCAAAAACGGCCCAGGGCAGACAGGGCACGGTGAAGGGAGCAGGGTGGGAGTGGGGAGGGCACCTGGGAAACATCCCTCATCAGCTTTTCTGCTCTGCCATGGGGAAAGATGAACACGGGGGGCTGCTCTGGAGGATGGGTTCCCCCCCACCCAAAATGCCACACGCCCCCGTGGGTGCTGCCAGGACCTTGCAGAGTGTGCCTGCTGTGCTCTGCCCCAGGGCCAAGGTGCAGCAGGTGTGCTGGCACTGGCAGTCACACCCAGCCCTGTGCCCCGTGGCACCTGCCTGGCACCCACAGGTGACACAAGTGCCTCCATCCACCTGCCAGGGAGAGAGGGACCCAGAGGGGAGCTCTGCTGCTGCTCAGCAACGGGCAGGGCCGTTTGCTGTGGGCAGGAAGGCAGGAGCCTGGGTGCTGCCTGTGCTCTGACTGCAAGGGGGGGCCCTGCCTGCTGTCCCCCTCCACTAGTCCTGGCTGGCCACCTCTTGCCCCCCAGCGAGTGTGGCACGTGGAAAAACAATTTGGATGCTCAGCTGAGGCCTTGGGGAGAGAGTTTTTGGGATGCATGTGGTGGGGATGAGATGGGGATGGGGACAGGCTGTCCGGTGGCTCCCTCGGGTGCCTCCATGTGCTGGTGTCTCGTGGCTGCTGGGCAGGAGGTGAGGGGGAAAGGCGCTGCCAGGCTCGGTGCTCCCCTCTTGCTGTGCTGAAACCCTGCCCAGCCCAGCAGCACCGGGATCTCTGGCCATGGCACCAGCCTCGGGAGGTTCCAGTGGCCCCCGTGTGCCCCCACGCAGGGGTTTGTCACCGGCACCGAGGAGGATGGGTGTCACCGGGTCTGTGCTGGGGATCTCCCCGGCTGAAGGGGAAAAGCTGGTGTGGGAGGGAGGTTTGCAGGGCGCTGCCGCGATGCCGCCGGGTGGGTGCCCTCCGAGGACGCCTCCCGTGGGTGGCAGGGTGCTCCCAGGAAGCCCCAGGCTTTGGGGCTGCCCCCGCTGGCTTGTGGGGGTGATGTCTGTGCCCCTCGAATGCATCAGTGGCGGATGCTGCATCGCCATGGTAACCCTGACCCCATTTTGGGGAGCTGCCCTGTCTCTAAGATCACCCCAAGCCCATTTTGGGGTGCTGCCCCACCCCTACACTAACCCGGACCCCATTTTGGGGAGCTGCCCTTTATCTATGGTAACCCCAATCTCTATGGTAACCCCCATTTTTGGGGTGCTGCCCCACCCTGCCCTTATTTTGGGGGTGATGCCCCACCTCCACCACAACCCCATCCGCGTTTCTGGGCACCGCCTCTTTTCAACCGTAACCCCCCCAAACCCCTCCGCTCCTTTTGGGGGTGCTCCCCCCATCTCCATGGAAACCCCGACCCCGTTTCGGGGCGCTGCCCGGTCTCCATGGTAACCCCGTCGCCGCCGGGCGGGAAGGGGCGGGAGGCGGCGGGAGCCCTGCCCCGCTCCCTGCCCCGCTCCCGGCCCCGCTCCCGGCCCCGCTCCCGGCCCCGCTCCCGGCCCCGCTCCGGGCCCCCCGCGCGGTCCCGGGGCCGCCGCTCTCGGTCGCCGGAGGAGCCGCTCGGGGCCGGAGGAGCCGGCCGGAGCCGCGATGTCGGACCCGAGCTGCTGGGGAGCCGCCCCGCCCGGGTACCGGGGCCAGCGGGCGGCCGGAGCCCTCCTCCAGCGCTCCAAGAGGTACCGGCGGCCGCCCCCGGCACCACGGACCGCAGGGAGGGGTGGGGGGATCGGCATCGGGGTGCGTGGTTTGGGGTGGGGGGTTCACCGGGGTGCGTGGTTTGGAGGGTCTTTCACTCGAGGTGGGGGGTGGGCGCTATGGTGTGTGAGTTTGGGAGGGCATGTGTCTTTGCACACGTGGTGGTTGGGTTTGGGGGGGTCTTTACACCACGAGGGCACCCTGGGAGGGGTGCTTTTAGGGGGTCTGTGTACACCGGGGAGTGGAGAGGTATTTGGATTTGGGGAGGCT
>JAWWES010000082.1:2927820-2990612 GCA_035583135.1 Lophotriccus pileatus
GGGGGGAGGGGGCGTCGCGTTGGGGAGGCACATGGGGGTGCATTGGTGTGAGGGGGCAGTGCCTCGGGGGGTGTCTGTGCACTGTGGGGTACACAGACTTGTGTATGGGCTTGTGTATTTTGGGGGGCAGGTCTGTGCACAAAGGAGGGCACACCCAGGTGTGTGGTTTGGGGGGGATGTGCCCCGTAGGTGCATCTTCTTTGTGGGTGCTGTGCACTGAGGGAGCAGCCTTGGAACCCTGAGGGGGTGGGGTGGGCTGTGCATCGGTGGGAGCGTTGTTTGGGGGCCCAGTGTGGGGTTTAGGGTCCCAGGGCGTTAGGGGGTGTGCACTTTGGGGTGCTGTGCACCCATCCTGGGGGTGTGTGTGTTGTGGAAGGGGAGTGCAAGGGGGGAAACACCCCTGTGCCCCCCCTGTGCACCCACTGATGGGATGTATCTCGTGTGGCACATGGCCTGAGCCAGGGTGAGGGACCCCAGGGTGCCTGGAGGGGTGGGAAGGGGCCAGAAGTCTGGGAGGGCAAAGGACTCACACCCCATTTGGCAGTGGGACTGGGGCTGCATAAATGGGGTGCAAGGGGGGTCACCAGCGGCAGTGCCAGGCATGACCCAGGCTGGCTGGTGGGACAGGAGGGGGACAGGAGGTACAGTGAGCACCCACTGAGCCCCCCAGGCACAGGTGGTGGAGGCTGGGACCTCCATCCAGCAGGTTTTGGGGGGGCTGTGTCTGGCCCAGGCATAAAACCCGCCCAAGGCTTTGTGTAAAAGAGGTGTTTAAGGCAGCACGGAGGCAGAGGAGAGAGATTCCCATTGGGAACGTCTCTCAGTGTTAGCGTGAGCTGCCACAAAGCAACACGGTTGCTTAGCAAAGGAATCCATCCCATCCCAGGAAGGCTCCTGCTCCACCTGGGCTGTGGGAATTCCTGCTGCTGGCACACAAGGGTGGGCGAGAAGGACAGTTAATAATTAAGAAAAGGCATTGGATGGGGTTTTCCAATCTGGGGTGGCCAGAGCAGGGGGGGGACCTGGGAGAGATGTGTAATTGGAAAGATGATCTAGGCAGTCATCTGTCTCCAGCTGAGCATGATGAGGCTGTAATTCTCATGAAGGGCAGAGGATTTGCTCTTCTTTCGTTGGCATTCCTAGAATCCACGGTGAGAACCGCTCTGGCCTATTTTACAGTGGGCAGAAAGCATATGATGTTATTTAGTGGGATTAAGAGGTTTGAGGGATCCTAACTTCCTGGGGGTGGGGGGAGGAGGGATGCTGAGAGGGCTGGTGCAGGGCAGGGGAGCTGGTGGTTCCATGGTACTGGTGGGGTTCTCCTTCTCCGTGGATGCTGCCCGTGGCTGTTCACACCCCACACACCGCAGGAGAACTGGCCAGCAGATGTAACAGGTACCATTTCCTTCCCACCACCGGGAAAACATGGCACAGGGACATGCAGGGATGCAGCCCATGGTGCTGAGCAGTTCCTTTCGGCTGTTTTCTTGGAGTGGAAAGTAATAAATTAGTCTATACCCAATTGTTACCCTGTGATTCCCTTTGAGGATTTGGGATTTTGCCCTGGGGAGGTGCCCACTGTGTTGCTTGGTGCTCCAGGGTGGGTTAGTAACAGCACCCACAGCGCCAGGCTTTTGGGTGGGGTGGGATGAGGGTGCAGAGCAGCTCCACAGAGTGATGATGTGTGCCTGGTGGGGATGTGGTGGGGTTGTGCATGGCCTGTGCCAGGCAGTGTGTTGCGTTTCACCATCCAGACCCTGGTTCCCAGCCTTCCCCATCCCAGCCTTCCCCATCCCAGCCCATCCCAACCCCATCCTTGGAGGCAGCCAAACTCAGCGCTGTCACAACCCATGAGGACAAATGCCATGAAGAGACTCGGGATGCAGCTGCTTGGTTCAGCAGGTTTCACAGTTAAACACAAAATTTATCCTGCTGGAAAGCGATTTTTCCGGGACACGGCGATCCACGGCGCTTCCCCAGATCTCCGGGCACATGAGTGCCGTTGGGGGGATATGGAGGAAAAATGTCCCCAGGCAGCAAGGGAGGGAGCAGGGAGCAGTGACACGTGCTCCCAGACACACAGAGCTGCCTGCTCTGCCCTTTGAGACTGGGGCTGCTCCCTTATCGCCGCCCAGCCCTGCCCTGCAGCTCCCAACGCCCTGCACCCTCTCTGTCCCAAACCGGTGGCTTTCTGCCTCAGATTCACCTGCCAGCTGTGCCCCACACCAGGCTGGCATCTGGCACACGGTGCTATGTCGTCCTGGGAAGTTTTACGGGTGGTATCCTGCAGGAGAGGAGCAGCCCCTTTGTGCATGTCCTGGTGATGGCCCTGCCTGACCCTCGATATTCCTCAGTGCTGACTCTGTGTCACCCAACCCCATTTGCCCCAATCCTGGCAGAGCCACTTGCCCCTTAGAGACATCAGTGTTGTGCTGTGCAGCCGGATCCTGCTCTTCCCTCAGCTCCAAGAAGGCAGCCCACGGGAAACCCCCCCAGAGAGTGGATCACGGCCCCAAGGCTGCCCGAGCTCAAGGAGCATTTGGACAACGCTCTCAGGCACGTGGTGGGATTGCTGGGGCTGTGCAGGGGCCAAGAGTTGGGCTTGATGATCCTTGTGGATCCCTTTCAGCTCAGGATATTCTAGGATTCTGTGAAGGTTCTGCTCCTTCTCCCACTTGTGGCCATCCTGGCCGTGCCAGGGCTCGGTGCTGGGGCAGTGTGGGAGGTGCCGGTCCCTCCTCACAGGCGGCCTCAGAACAGGTGACACACTGTTTTGCTCCAGGCTTTTGGGGTCACACTGGCTCTCACACACTTTCCACATCCTTTGAAATGAAGCGCTGGATGGCAACAGCAGCGCCGCAGCCGAGGCAGCCTCAGCGTGAGCAGCGCGGGAGACGCTGACAGCGATTTTCCACTCCATTTTTGGTACCAAATGTGCAATTAAGTGATGGAGGCAGAGAGGGCAGCAGCCCCAGCTCCTGCCTTCGGGGCTTGGCAGCTCCTCTCTGCCCTGGGGCTTGTTTCTAGCCCGAGGTTTCCGTGCAGTGAAGGATGGGAACCAGCTGCAGATGATGCATCAGGCGGAGGGGGGTTAAAGTGGCGCAAGATGGTTGCGGAGCTGAGGGTGGAGCGCACGGAAACAGGAAACATCGGCCTTGCTCTGTGTCACCATTACTGGAACTTGCTTCGTTAAGGGTTTATTTTCACTTCCAAAATGAAACCGAGCAAGCAGGAGGGAGCCCCTCATCCCCTGGGCTGTCCCCCCCTCACGACACAGACACACTGTGCACGCCAGTCCCCGTGGCAGGACAGGCAGGGAAGTGACACCAGAGCTGGCAGCTCTCTGCAGCCCTCCTGGTTCCTGAGCCTGTGCCACTGTGGTGGTGGGGCAGGGCTGCTCACACTGCCTTGGCTTCCCATCCAAGGATGTGGGTTGTTGCTGCCCCGGGGTGGGTGCTGGGCTGTGACTTTGCAGCTGTAGTTGAGGTTCAAGCCTGCGTTGAAGCGAGAAAAAGAAAGGCAGAGGGCAGGAGAGGAGGGTTAGATTGGGTATTAGGAAAAAATTCCTCATTCTTAATTCCACCCTGTGAGAGCGAGGAGGCCCTGGCACAGGTCGCCCAGAGAAGCTGTGGCTGCCCCGTCCCTGGAACTATCCAAGGCCAGGTTGGATGGGGCTTGGAGCAACCTGGGCTGGTGGGAGGTGTCCCTGCCCATGGCAGGGGTTGGAATGAGATGATCTTTAAGGCTTCTTTCATCCCAAACCATTCTGGGATTCTGGGATTCTAGGAAGGGGTGAATGGATGGAAGGGGAAGGTTTCTGCCTCCCCCCTGCAGCACCTCACTCAGCCCAGGTGCTGAGCAGGAGCCTCCAAGCCCTCCAGAGCCACTGCAGCTCCAGGTGAGCTCAGGGCAGTCAGGGGATGTGTGTCCCAGAGGGACACCCAGCCCCACCTCATCCTGGGTGCAGGGAGGTGCAGAGGAGGGTGCAGCCAGCAGGGGAGGGTTTAGGGGGCCCCAAGCAGCCCCCCCTTGTTGCTGGCTTGGCCCAGACCTTCAGACTGAGCAGAAGAGTTGAGGCTCCTGCTTTGAGCCTCACTACAAGCACAGGAGGTGGAGCTGTGCAGGGGGAGGTGAGGGGTGCTGGACTCTGACCACTTGTGTAGAGCTCTGACCATGCCTTGCTGGTGTTGGCTGCTCACTGGTGCCTTGTTCATTCATCTGGAGGGACAACCTGTTGTGCAACACTGTCCTTTACACCTTCACAGGATGCTGCATCTGCCATTCCTGTCTGGTTTTGGGATCCGTGGAGAATCCCTTTGCTCAGAGTTCATCCTCTCAGTGTTGTGGGTGTATCTGGCTGTGGTGTGATGTTAAACTATGTCCTTTAATTAGAAGCATCTCTGTGGGTTCCTGGTGAGGAAACTCAGTGTCTTTGCAGCCTGAGGAAGCGGAAACAGAGGAAGGGGAAGGTTGTCCTCGTGCTTGAGCTTCTGCTCCACACCGTGGATATCTGCACTTCCTTCTTGTCAGACTGAAAGAGAACTTAAATGAGCCCATCATGATTTAAATGGGGCTGAAATGTGGGAGTGGGGTGTGACAGGAGTGGAGCTGCCTCTCCCCTGTGGGAATTTTTGAGACTGAGCCACTCTTGCAAGGCAGCTTTTGGGCTCAGGGCTTGGGGAAGGGCTGAAAAGAAAAACTAAATTCCTGCCAGGATTGAAATCCTGTGAGTTGGGAGAGTGGGAGTGGAGGTGGGGAATACAAAGACCCAGTGCTCGTGGATGTGACCTTCAGGGGATCCTCTGTGGGATGCTGGGATGTGGCACCAGGATGGGAGTTTTGGAGTGGTTGACTTGTCGAGGTGCTGGTGCTGCTTTTCAGCCGGTGCTGGCACATGTGGCTTCCTCCTGCTGCCAGGGCATCACAAATGCCTGGAGATCCCACAAAACCTGAGGGGGTCAGGGGCCAACTGTCCCCTCCACTGTGACATGGGGACTACCAAGTCTAGGGAGGTTTATAGGAACTGGGGTTATTTTCCATGCAATGGAGCAGGTCAGGTTGTGGCCACTTGGCATTTCCATCTCTTCCTCCTTTTACATCCCTTTTTCTATTCCTGCCCTCAAGCTGTTGCCAAGGGGCTGGTGCCTCTGCCCTCCCCAGCAAGCCAAAACCAGAAGTGAGACCTTGATGAGACGGTTCATTGTTATAAATAACCCTGTTGTCCATCCCCAGCAGTGCTGAACTGGGGGGTGGATCTTCCCTGCAGTGGGAGATCCATAATCAGTGGGGTGACAGCAGCCCTGTTCCGTGGCATGGGGCTCCACAAGCAGATCCTTACACCCCTGAGCCCAGACAGCTCTGCTTTTCCAAATTAATTCCCTCTTTTTCTTCTCTAGTTGCAGAAGCAGCAATAGGAAGAGCTTAGTGGTGGGCACCCCCTCTCCGACCCTCTCCCGGCCTCTCTCCCCTCTCTCCGTGCCAACAGGTAAGAGATGTCCCAAGGGGTGGGTTGAGTATCTCCCCAAAATCACTCAAATATTTTGGAGGGCTGGTGGGAGAACCTTCTCTTCTGCAGCCTCTTGTTAGAACCAGTGGACTGGCTCCTGGCTGCAGATGCCTTTTCCAGGAAGGAATAGTTTGGGAAGTGATTTACCCTCTCTTTCCCCAGAGGACCAGCATGCAGCATCACACTGGGGTGGGATTTGGGGTGACTTTTCCCTGTTTCTCCCTGCAGCTGGGAGCAGCCCCTTGGACAGCCCACGCAACTTCTCTGCCAGCACCTCCCTCAACTTCCCCTTCGCTCGCAGGTGAGCTCCCAACCCTATTCACCGACCAGAAACGTTCACTAATAAATACCATCCACTGAGACTGTTCAGTTCATCTCAAGTGATTCGGTTTCCTTCTATTTTTGCTCTTCTTCTGCCTGATTTCTGGTCTGGTGGTGTTTGCTCTGCTGTGACTGGTTCCTCCCTCCACCCCAGCCATGCTCCTCGGACTGACAGGTGAGTACCCAGAATGGGTGGGGGCTGCATTTTGGGGAGGTGTCTGCTCCACATCATCACAGACCTTCTTTTTAAAGTCTTCAGGGCCAAGCTGGAGGGGCTTGGAGCACTCTGCTTTAGTGGGTGTCCCTGCCCATTGCAATGGAGTTGGAATTGAATGGTCTTTAAAGTCCCTTCCAACCCAAACCAATCTAGGACTTTAGGGTTCTTTGTTGCATCCCTGGATGTGAGATTTTGCCCCAGGACTGGGCTGTCTGCAGCTCTGGGAGCAGAAATATCCCTGTTCCCATCACACCATCCCCCAGCCACGTGCTCAGCCCCAGCTCCAAGTGCTCCTCATGGATGCTCAGCAGATGGCCCTGGCTGGGTGCTCATCCAGGTCCCTGCAGAGGCACATCTTGCTGCATCCCCTCTCGGGCCCACACTGCTCCAGCTGCAGCCAGCAAAATCCCGTTGAAGCAGTTAATTAATTGCACACACGGAGGCTGATTTTAACCCATCGATCGTCACATGGAAAAACGCTGGAGGCTCATGGATTGTTCGCACAACTTGTAACAGAGCGAGAAGCCAGACAGCAGGCGGGGTCAGGAGTCTGGGAGTGCCGTCAGTGAGCGGACTGAGGTGGTGTGGGAGCCAGATCCAGCACCCTGCCAGCTCCTGGAGTCCTTGACCCCGCAGGGGAAGCGGCAGCGGGAGGTGAAGGGCCCAGACTTGACCTGGATGTTCCCCATCCATTAGAAACATGTCCAAGAGGAAGCACTCGCCTACGTATGAGCGGTGGCCTTCCTGTTTATAGCCAGGCTCTGCTCCGTGGCGCCTGTTGTCTCGGGATGGATCTTTGGGAATCCCGGGCTCTCATCGAGAAAACTCCCAATGGGCTGAATTCTGATGTAATTAAAAATCAAACACTGGCAGGGTTTGGGGTTTTTTTTCTACCTATCTGAAGTGGATTTGAGCGAGACCCAGCGTTGTCCCTTCACAGGGACCCTGCTCAGTGTCACTGTGCTCACAGACACCTGTGTGCCAAGGTTGCAGAACAGCCCCCCCTCACCTGCAAACCTCTTGTTTCACCTGATTTCAGTTCCTTCTGAAAAAGAGACTTCAGGGCTTTATTACTCAGACCTGAATCCTCTTGCTGTCTTTTTGCTCTGATGTTGTTGATTCACATTTGGACGTTGGTTTTTGCCCTTGTTGTGTGATTGTCATGTTTGCACTCGCAGGGCTGATGGCAGAAGGTGGTCACTGGCTTCGTTACCCTCCTCTGGCTATGGGACCAACACCCCCAGCTCCACGGTCTCGGTAACATTTGCTTTCTCAAGGCAGTAGATGATAAGAACCTAAACCCCCTTGATTTTTGGTGAAATGCCTCCCGAGAGCCCCGTGGTGCCAGTTCCCAGGCAGCCTCCCAGTTCCTAGAGGACCGTGTGCTTTAATTGCATTGTGCTTCCCAAATGAGGTTTTAAAAAAGCTTGGCTAAGGGCTCACAGCATCCCTGGGGGTCACAGTGTCCCTGGGGGTTAAAGCATGCCTGGGAATTATGGAATCCCTTGGCTTTACAGCCCCTCCCCAGAGTTACAACATCCCTGAGGTTACAGCATCCCTGGGGTTACAGTATTCCTGGGAGTTAAAGTATCCTCTAGGGTTGCAGAATCCCTGGGAGTTACAGCGTCCTTGGATTACAACATTCCTGGGATTACAGCATCCCTGGGGTTACAGTATCCCTGGGATTACTGCATCCCTGGGATTACAGCATCCCTGGGGTTACAGTATCCCTGGGATTACAGAATCCCTGGGTGTCATGGGTCCAGGGTTCACTGGACACATCCTGACCATGGAGGGGAATGGCCAGGCAGGAGCTGCCTGGGGTGTGCTGCAGGTACAGGGGTTGGGGCTCAGTGGAGCCAGACTGGGTGATAGAGTGCAGGAATTGGGGTGGGATTGGGCAGTGCAGACTTTCCTGAGTTGTCCTTCTCCATTCTTCACATTCCCGAGCACAGACCTTGCTGCCCATCAGCATTTCCAGCCTCCCAAGAGGCTCCAAGGAGTAACTTCCTCGTTTCAAAACAAAAACCCGCCGGGAGGCAGCGTGGATCCACGCCCTGACCTCCCGCATCTCTCTCTCTCTTCCCAGTCATCTTCATCCTCCCAGGAGCGCCTGCACCAGCTGCCGTACCAGCCCACCCCCGACGAGCTGCATTTCCTTTCTAAGCATTTCCGCAGTTCGGAAAGCGTCACGGACGAGGAGGGCCGGCACTCGCCCTGCCTGCGTCCCCGCTCCAGGAGCCTCAGGTACAGCCCCCACGCCAGGAGGGCACCCACGGTGCTGCCAGGACGGCGCACGGCACATCCAGTGTGTCCTCCGAGCTGTTCCTGGCCCTGCTAAGCCTGTCCCGAGGTTTTCCCGTTGCAGGGAAGTGGAGAAACTTGAGGTTGTAGGTGTCCCATGCCTGGAAATATTCGAGGTCAGGTTGGATGGGGCTCTGAGCAACCTGGTCTAGTGGAAGGTGTTCCTGCCCATGGCAGGGTTGGACTAGATGAGCTTTAAAGGCCCCTTCCAACCCAAACTGTTCCATGATCCTTGGGGTTAAAGCATCCCCGGGGCATTACAGCATCCCTGGGAGTTACAGTGTCTTTGGGATTACAGCATCCCTGGGAGTTACAGCATCCCTGAGAGTTACAGTGTCCTTGGGATTACAGCATCCCTGGGGGTTACAGCATCCCTGGGAGTTACAGCTTCCTTGGGAGTTACAGCTTCCTTGGGATTACAGCATCCCTGGGGGTTACAGCATCCCTGGGAGTTACAGTGTCCTTGGGATTACAGCATCCCTGGGGGTTACAGCATCCCTGGGAGTTACAGTGTCCTTGGGATTACAGCATCCCTGTGGGATGCTCCGTGGGCATTAAGGTCTGGTTCTCAACATCTTCTTGGCTGCTGGGACATGGCATTGCTCTCCTGGCAGCAAGACAGCACCTGAGAGGGAGGTTTCCTGGGGCTGAAACTGGAGAAAGGGGGATTTGTTCCAAAACAGTTGCTTTGCAGGCTCTTGCTCAATTGTCTGAATGGTTTTGGTGGCAAGGAGGGGACAGCTAAGCAGAAGCCCAAGTGGTGGCTGTCCTTGCAGTCCTGAGCTGCTGGTAAAAGGTTAAAAATTCCATTTCTGGGCACCAGGAAACATCACCTTTGTTTGCTGGGGCTTTGTTTGCTGGGGCTGGCCTTTGCTTCTCCCACAAGGAGTGCAGGTGAACAGGCATTTGTGGGCTGGAGAGAGGAAAATTTGGAGAGAGCTTCAAACCAGTGGCTGTAACACGGTGTGACCTGACCCTACTGAGCTCCACACTGGTTCTCCAAGACCTGTGCAATAAGCCACCCACATTTCCACTTGTCCAGCACCAGAATGTTGTGCTTTTTGCAGGGGATGTTTTGGTTAAATCTTCTTTTCCCTGTGAAAAAAACCCCCAGCCCTCTTTGCACCAGAGGCAGAGCTGCAGTCCTGTGTGTTGCCAGCTGAAATTTCATTAAAATCAGATTAATTATCTGCCAGGGTTTTGGAGGTGGAGAGGTTTTCACCAAGGACATGCTAGCTCTTGGTTGGCACAGCAAAGGCTGGGATGGGGTTGGGCTGGCAGTGAGAGGCCTGGGTCTGGTTCTAATCCCCACATTTATTATTTTATAGTGGTTAATGAGTTGCTGGCAGTTCCTGCTGCTTGCTTTGCATAACGGGATCACCAGGAAGGGGCCTGGGAGTGGCAGTGTTAGGTGAGGGTAGGAGAAAAGCCACGTTTAATGAAGGTTCTTGTGTCCACCACAGGGTTTGGTTGTTTGTTTGTTTTTTTTTTGCTGGTGAACTGGAAAAAAGCCAACAATGGCAAGAAATTGTGGGATCCAGAGGAAGGAAAGGATGAGCTTGTTCTTCAAAACCAAGTGAAAAATCCAGCCTTTCAAGTGCCCTGTGTTTGGAGACCTGGGTTTGCAGGAGGATGACCTTCCATGGGCCACATCCCAGGGACTCCCAGATCCATGTGCAGTGGGAGGGATGCTGCTGGAAGTGCTGGCCCAAGGCTGATGGCTCTGTTGGGATGAGCTTTAACCACTTGGCATCAAGAGTTAGGAGGAGGGAACAAATAGCTCTCCAGGGGTAGTAGTAGCTATTTGCATGGATGTAAATTACTTGAACCTCACAACACAACTGGTTTCCTCCCCCTGCAGCCCTGGACGGACGAGTGGAACGTTTGATAATGAGGTTGTGATGATGAACCATGTCTACAAGGAGAGGTTCCCCAAGGTAACTGCCAGGACTGGGGAGGATGAGCACATTTGTCCCTCCATAGCATCCTGATAGCATCTTCTCCAGAACAACTTCTCCTCTCTGCTGGAGTATGGAATGTGTGGGTAGATACCGGGGGCTGTTGAGGACACTGGAGACATAATGAGTTGGGGGTGCAGGGACCTGTGGGGTCTGCCCCATCACACAGGCAGGAGACTTTGAGGGGAGTCTGCTGGAAGCTGGGTCCCAGGTGAAGCCATGATGTGCCTGTGGATACTGGAGCTGCAGGAAGTGGTGGGATGAGATCCTGGCTGGCCAAAACCAACACAAGAGGTAGTAGGATCAGATCCTAGTTGGCCAAGCCCAGTGCAGGAGGTGGTAGGATGAGATCCTGGCTGGCCAAACCCAGTGCATGGCATGGCTACCTGCGTTCCCAGGCGTCACCATCCATTCCTTGCAGGCCACAGCCCAGATGGAAGAGCGTCTGCAGGACACCATCACCAACTTCTCCTCCAGCAGCACTCTGCCCCTGGCAGATGGGGTGCTGGGCTTCATCCACCACCAGATCATCGAGCTGGCCCGTGACTGCCTGGCCAAGTCCCAGGGCGCTCTCATCACCTCCCGCTACTTCATGGAGCTGCAGGAGAAACTCGAGAAGATGCTGCGAGACGTGAGTACGGGGCAGTTCCCTGCCTTGTGCCACCTCCTGAGGCCACCAATGCACCCCTCTGGCTTCTGTCCCCTCTCTGGCAGGCTCAGGAGCGTTCGGAGAGCGAGGAGGTGAAGTTCATCGACCAGCTGGTGAGGAAGCTGCTGATCATCATCTCCCGTCCTGCTCGACTGCTGGAGTGCCTGGTAAGACACGGATGTGTCTTGTCTTTCATGGCCTGGAGGGTGCCCCATCCCTGGAAGTGTCCAAGGTCATGTTGGACAGGGCTTGGAGCAACCTGGTCTAGGGGAAGGTGTCCTTGCCTGTGGCAGGGGGGTAGAAAGAGATGAGCTTTAAGATCTCCTCCTCATTCTGTGGTTTTCAGGTTTGGGTTTTTTCTCTTTTTGGCTGATGTGCTGAATCTCTGAAGCACTCGCCTTTGTGCTGTTGTTCCTGCAGCTGGATGAAGGAGTCGTGATGCAGTGTGCTGTTGATGTGCTCTCCTTCGTTTTCCCTCCAACTCACAGAGCTATGTTGTTTTTCCATCACTCTTGACACAGAGAATAATGAATCCAGGGGGAATGACACATCCAGGGTCTATCCCCAGTTACAGGTGTCACCTGCAAGGCCTAGAGAAAAGTTTTAACCTTGCAAAATCTCTCTCCTCAACTGTGCTTGGTTTTCCCCATGCAGGAGTTTGACCCAGAGGAGTTTTACCATCTCCTGGAAGCTGCAGAAGGACACGCCAAAGTTGGCCAGGGAATAAAGACTGATATTCCCCGATACATCATCAGCCAACTGGGGCTCGTCAAGGATCCACTGGAGGGTAGGGAAACACTTGGGTTGGTGGCCCTGAGGTCTGCAGTGAGCTGCAGCCTCCCAGTTTGACCAGTGAATGGGCACTGGGAGGTGGCAGCAGGACCTGGAAGGCTGAGCTGGTGTCATGGCAGGGGGGTCACAGCAGGACCAGGATGATGTCCAAGTCCTCCTGACCAGCCCCACATCCCTTATTATTGCCTCCAACACATTCAGCAAAGCAGATTAAGCTCAAAAACACTTAATCCATGGCCCTGGGGGGGAACCATAATCCCCTGAGAACGCAGGAATGACTATCAAAAAAAAAAAAAGAATTATATAAATGTTTAACCTCGTGCTGAACCTCTTAACGTCATGACCTGGATTTCTCCATACAATGGCTCGGGCAGAGCATGTGGCTAAATCCCTGCAGGATCTCTGAGTTTGGAGGGGGAGAGGCTGGGGGGGTGGTAATTTTGGTGGGGGTCTTGAGCATGAAGAAACTGAAACCCATTCCTGTCACCTGCAGAAATGGGCCAACTGGATCACTTTGACAGCGGGAACACCATCACGCCAGAGAACGACGATGCCTGTGAGGTGAGCACGGTCCAACCTGTGCCTTCATATTCCTTCTGCCTCACCCCACATCAGAGCTCCTGGCAGCAGCTCCTCTGCTGTCCTAGGCTGGGATATGTTCATTTGGGTGGTCCCCAAGGGTGACTGATGAACTCAAGGGTAATATCTCACAGTCCGTCATCTGGCTTCTTGGGTGGACGGGGCTCTTGATCTGCATCTCAGGCTTCTGGTTTGGGGTTTGTGGCTGGAGCAGCAAGAAGCTCTTGGAGGTGATACATGATGGTGCTGGGTGAATTCCTGCCTGCAATCACACCTCCAGAACACTGGGAAACATTAAAAACCTTCTGTGTCTTCTTAGAGCCAGACTTCAATTGCTGTCCCACGGAGGAAACCCTGCGAGGGGGACTTTGAGACCATCAAGCTGATCAGCAACGGGGCTTATGGGTGAGCTGGGAAGTTCCTATCCCTTGTCTCCACCCACAAAACCACTCCAAAGCCCTCCCTGTCCGAGCTCTGTGGTCTGTGTGGTCAGTCCTGGTGGTTGGAGGATGGGTTTTGAGATGTTGCCGTTCCGCTGTCTCCAGGGCTGTGTACCTGGTGAGGCACAGGGAGACGCGGCAGCGCTTCGCCCTGAAGAAGATCAACAAGCAGAACCTCATCCTGAGGAACCAGATCCAGCAGGTGTTCGTGGAGAGGGACATCCTCACCTTTGCAGAGAACCCCTTCGTGGTCAGCATGTTCTGCTCCTTCGAGACGAAGCGACACCTCTGCATGGTGATGGAGTACGTGGAAGGTGAGAACGGGGGCTGGTCGGTGCAGTGAGGAGGGGAGGATATCAATGTCTGAGCATGGAGGACACCACCTGGACACCTCTCACCCTGCTTTGCTCCAGGGAGCAGAGGGAAGCACCAGGAGATGCTTTTGCGACCCTGAGTCTCACCTCGATGAGGGTGGTGGCCGTGGTCACCTAGGAGAGCATTTGTGCCCCATGCCTGGGGTTCAGCTGCTCTGAGGAGGGATGTGAGGGTCTGGCTGTGAGCCTGCTGAGCCTGCTGACTTTCGTGCCTTCTCTGAGCCCCCTGTGTGCCCACAGGGGGGGATTGTGCCACGTTGCTGAAGAACATGGGCCCACTGCCTGTCGACATGGCCAAGATGTACTTTGCCGAGACCGTCCTTGCGCTGGAGTATCTCCACAACTACGGCATCGTCCACCGGGACCTCAAACCTGACAAGTGAGGGTGTGGGCCAGGTCTGAGCAAGGGTGGGATTGGGTTTGGGTGGGCAAGGGAAAGCCAAGAGGACAGGGCAGAATGAGGTAATGGATTTTGGTGCCCAAAGTCCTGGTTCTGCACTGTTGCCCCGGGACCAGAGGTCATTCTCAGGTCTCCCCAGAAGCAAACAGCAGCGTTGGGGGGTGTCTGTCTGTCATCTCCTGCAGTTTGCTCATCACCTCCATGGGCCACATAAAGCTGACAGACTTTGGCCTGTCCAAGATCGGCCTGATGAACATGACCACAAACCTCTACGAGGGGCACATGGAGAAGGACACTCGGGAGTTCATGGACAAGCAGGTACGAGGTCCTCCTCCACTTGGCTGACCTGCCATCACTGGGTTGGCCTCGGGACTTGCTGCAAAGGCCAGTGCAGAGGTGTCAGGCACTGCTCCCCACGCAGGTGTGTGGCACCCCGGAGTACATTGCCCCCGAAGTCATCCTCATCCAGGGCTACGGGAAGCCCGTGGACTGGTGGGCCATGGGCATCATCCTCTACGAGTTCCTGGTGGGCTGCGTCCCCTTCTTTGGAGACACCCCCGAGGAGCTCTTTGGCCAGGTTATCAGTGGTGAGTCTCAGTTTGCTCCTTGGTTTGCTCCTTCCCAGCAGCTGTGGCTTGTCCTTAACACATGGAGACCTTCATTCCTTCGTGACACACTTGTGTGAGCCATGAGGGGGCTCCTCAAGTGTTGATTTCCCACTCTGGGAGGATGCTTTACCTGCTGTGGCTCCTAGGGGACTTTCCTGTCGCTCAGAAGTGTCCAAACCCTTCTCATTTTTCCTCCCAGATGAAATTATGTGGCCAGAAGGGGACGAGGCTCTTCCTGCAGACGCCCAGGACCTGATCACACGGTTGCTGAGACAGTGTCCCCTCGAGCGCTTGGGCACCGGTACGTGTGGCAGCCCCCGTGTAGCACTCAGGGGGTGACCTGACCCCCCAGTTCTGATCAAGCTGGGGTGATGTTGAATCCAAAGTGTGTCCTGCCACGTTGAAGGTGCTCAGAGGTCTCCTGCTCAGGGTTCACCTCAGAAAGGCTGCACAGGGCTCCATCCTCCTTAAGCCATTTGCTCTGCATGGAGGAGAGATTGTGCCACTTGGAATGGGAGCAGGAGCATCCTGGATCCTGCCCTGTCCCCCTGATGTGGGTTTCTCTGCCTAGCAGGAGGTGCACATGAGGTGAAGCACCACTCCTTCTTCCTCCATCTGGACTGGAATGGGCTGCTGCGACAGAAGGCTGAGTTCATTCCCCAGCTGGAGTCAGAGGACGACACCAGCTACTTCGACAGTGAGGCCAAATCCATCCCCTTCCCCCCCTCTGCCAATCCATTATTCCAGCTGCACTTCGGGTGCTCCCATGGGAGATGAGAATCTCCTGGGTGAAGCTGGTCCCTTTACAACCAAAGCCACAGAACAGATGGAATCCTCCTTCCAGGCTGCTCACCCTGACCAATTTTCTCCCCCCAAAACTCCCCTGGGATTTGGGACTAGGTTTGGGCTGTCCCCCCAAGGGTGTAGGTCCCACCTGGCAGGATGTAGGTGTTGCAGGCAGGGTGACAGCCCTGCCCGCTCTGGCTCTTGCTTCCAGCTCGTTCCGAGAGGTATCACCACTTGGATTCGGAAGATGAGGAAACTAACGACGAGGAATCATCGGTGGAGATCGGGCAGTTCTCCTCCTGCTCCCACCGCTTCAGCAAGGTGCTTCAGTCCATCCTCTGGCATCCAAAATGCTTTGGCACTGCAGCCAGTGGTGACTGTGCTGAGCATCAGTGTCCTGGCTGACCCTGGATCACCGGCATTCCCAGATTTCTGCTCCTTGCTGACAGCTCCTCTCCTCCTCAGGTGTACAGCAGCTCAGAATTCCTGGCGGTCAACTCCAACCTCAGCCTCTCGTCCTCCGACCGGAGTCACAGCGATGAGAAGGAGGAACGATGGGACAGGCACTCGGGAGACGAGGACAAGAGCAGGCCAGCAGGCACCGAGCCCCGGTGGGTGGTGAGGGGGGGATGGTGTGGGCTGGTGCAGGCTTCCCCTGGTGCCGAGGGTTTGTGCCAACACTGCGGGTTTTGTGCAGGGACCAAGGATTTGTGCTGGCGCTTGGGGTTTGTGCTGCTGCCAAGGGTTTGTGCCGGGACTGAGGGGGTGCAGGGAGGTCAGTGGGAAGTGCCCTGGGGGGTTGAGGATCTTGCTGCCACCCCTCTCACCCATCGCTGGTAGCCCTGAGCCCTCCCGCTCTTGCCGCGCAGGCTCCGCTCCTGGACGTCCGGCAGCGCCACGCCGTACACCTCCCGGCACGAGCGGAGCCGCAGCCCCACCGTGCTGCCCAGCACCCTCAGCCTGGACACTATGCCCAAGTTCGCCTTCTCCTCGGAGGACGAGAGCCCCTGTGTGGCACCCACCAAGCCGGAGAGACCCAAGTTTGTGGTGGGAGATCCCGAGGCGGGGACCGGCGGTGCGGTGAAGCAGTCGGCGTTATCCGGTGCGTAGGGCACAGGCACCGGTGTGGGATGCTCCGGGGCCACCCGGGTTCTGCATGGCATAGGGTGGCTTTTCCACATCCCCAAACTCTCCCTTCTCCCCCTCTGTGCAGCTGATCTCGCCAACCTCAACCGCATCCGCCTCCGGAGCAACAGCACCGGCACCAAAAACTCGACCCCCCGGAGCCTGGAGCCGAGCGGGGGCCGTCGGCTGAGCACCCAGAAGGATGTGCCGGAGAGGCAAAGAGCCTCACTGGGCAGCCGTGTCCCCAAATCCGCCTCCGTCTCAGCCCTGTCCCTCATCATCACATCAGGTCCGTGTGCTCCCTGGTTTATCCTGGATGGTGGCTGTCGCACGGTTTTCCCGGGCTGAGCTGGCTTCTCCCGCTTGCAGATGACTTCGGTGGCGGTGCCCTGATGAGCCCCATCTCCCCTCACTCCCTCTCATCCAACCCCTCTTCCCGTGACTCCTCCCCAAGCCGGGACTCATCCCTCGCCATCGCCAGCCTGCGGCCGCCCATCATCATCCACAGCTCGGGGAAGAAGTACGGCTTCACCCTGCGGGCCATCCGCGTCTACATGGGCGACAGCGACGTCTACACCGTGCACCACATGGTCTGGGTACGTGTGGGGAGGCACCGGGGCTGCCAGGCGCGGCATTTCCCACCGGGAAAACCCCCAGGAGGGAACTGGCTTCCGAATAAAATCCCTACCTTCTGATGGCAGAGCGTGGAGGAGGGGAGCCCCGCGCAGGAGGCAGGGCTGAGGGCGGGCGATCTCATCACACACGTCAACGGAGAGTCCGTGCTGGGTTTGGTTCACCGCGATGTCGTGGAGCTGCTGCTCAAGGTGGGTGTCCAGAGCTGCTCTGCTCTCCTGGAACCGGGATATCAATTCAGCAGCTCCCTGGCATCGCCTCCGCCAGCTGGATCTGGTGGAACGGGCTGGTTTGGATCCGCTCCTACAGTGATTTGTTTTCCATCCCTCAGAGCGGGAATAAAGTGGCCCTGCGCACCACGGCCCTGGAGAACACCTCCATCAAAATCGGCCCTGCGAGGAAAAACAGCTCCAAGACGAGGATGGCGCGGAGGAGTAAGAAGAGCAGGAAAAGGGAGGGCCAGGACAGGTGGGTAGAACCAGGGTGGGATAAAATGGATAAAAATTTGACCTGGTGTGTGCCATACCATGGGGATGCCATACTGAGGTGTCCAGTGGGATCTGGTCCTGCCAGCTCTGGGTTGGATGCTCTGGATCTGCCATACTTGGGTGTCCACAGGCTCTGGTCCTGCTGGCGCCAGGTCGGCAGACTTGGAGCCACCAGCCTTAAGGAGAAGCCATGATTACTCTTGTCCCCTGCAGCAGGAGAAAATCCCTCTTCAAGAAGATCTCCAAGCAGTCGTCAGTCCTGCACACCAGCCGCAGCTTCTCCTCCGGCCTCCACCACTCGCTGTCCTCCAGCGAGAGCCTCCCGGAGTCCCCCACGCACAGCCTGTCCCCAGGTCCCACGACACCCTGCCGGAGCCCTGCTCCCGACCTGCCCTCAGGTACCCCAACTGCGGCGAGGGGGGACGCTGGCGAGGGGCAGGGTGGGATGCCGTGTGTCCCTCGGGGATGCCGCGTGTCCCTCCGCCCCTACAGCGACCCGTTTCTCTTTGTGTGGCAGACGCTGTGTCCCCGCAGAGCACCTCTCCCTCCTCCAGCACCCCGACGTCGCCCGCCGGCCACGTGCGCCCCAGCTCCCTGCACGGGCTGGCCCCCAAACTGGGCGGGCAGCGCTACAAAGTGGGGCGTCGCAAATCCACCAGCAGCATCCCCCCCTCGCCCCTGGCCTGCACCCCTTCCTCCTCCCAGCGCCCGCCTTCCCCCCAGCGCTCCCCGTCTCCGCTCCCCGGGTTCCCCAAAGCCCCCCACTCCTTCCAGGGCAAGACCCTGTCTCCCCCCACCATCGTCCGGCAGAGCTCCCGGCCCCGCAGCGCCGACTGCCCCCGCTCCCCCCTCCTCAAGCGCGTCCAGTCGGCCGAGAAGATCGTCACCATCCTGGCCGAGAAGAAAAGCTGCGGCGGCCGCAAGCTGGGGCTGGAGATGTCCCCGATGGACGGGGAGGCCGTCGGGGAGGGAGAAGCGCTGCCCTACCCCGGGGAGCATGGTTATCACCCCGCCAGCTCCCGGCTCGGGGAGAGGCACGACCGGGACCAGGAGATGGTGGTCATGCGGCGCCTGAACCTCTCCGAGCGCAGGGACTCCTTCAAGAAGCAAGAGGCGGTTCAAGAAGTGAGTTTTGATGAGCCGGAGACGGCGCCGGGAGGCGAAGACAGCGGCAAGAGTGAAGACGGGTCGGGCACAACCCCGCAGGGCGGCGGCACGGCCGGCGCGGAGCCGCAGCCGAAGCTGAAGCCCAGCCCGGTGCCGCAGATCGCGGTGCAGGGCTCTGAGAGCGACGAGCAGGAGCCGGCGGTGCCCGAGTGGGAATGCCAGGGCTCCTACCCCATCGGCAGCGCCAAGCAGCCGGACGGCAGCACCCCCCTGCCGTGGTGGAACGGGTGCGAGCACCGGGACCGTGGCTCCCAGCAGCGCCGGGACTCCGGGGGGGGATCAGTGGGCCGCTGGGAAGCGCCGGCACGGGGCCAGGAGCTGCCGGGGGGTCATCTCCCGGCACCCCAGGGCGGCACGTGGAGCGGGGCCAAGCACACGTGAGCCCCCACGCTGGCACCAGGGGTGCTTCAGGCTCCCCGTGGCATCCCACCACGCCCCCGAAAACTCCGTCCCACACAGCATATCCACGAGAGAAACGTCCCAGGAGCCACTCCGGACCTTGGCGCTGGCTGGGCACTTTGCCCCCACCCTGTGAAGGCTTTTTGTACTCCCCGAGAGATGCTCATATTTTTATAGAGATGCAGGAGCTTTCCCGGCGGCCTTTCCCTCGGCTGGGCCCCACCCTCTGTGTACAGAAAGGACTCGATGCAAATATTCCTTAATTAATTTATTACTTTTTATAAGCTAAACGGGCAGTGCAGGGCTGTCACAGGGTCCAACCCAGCTCTGGGAGTCCCAGCCTTTTCCGTGTGTCTCCCAGCTTCCAGATGGATGGCACACTGTTTTCTAACATTGCAAAGACCCCACTCACTTTTCCCCACTTTCTAACTTCAGTTTTAGCTGGAAACGCCCCGAATGCCCTAAGAAACACAAACTCTAACAGTTAAAATTAAAACAAAACCCCAAACCTACAGCAACATCCCCCAAACGCTGGCGCTCCGGGCTGGGATGCAGAGGGGGGATTTTATTTGCGTATGGATCATAAGATGATGAACATATGGGTCATTTTATGAGTGTACAGTGGATGTAAAGGGTTTAATTATTTTATAGGAGCCTTTTGGAGCCACCAGGCTCCATTTGCTCTTCCAGGGAGAGAAAAGAGAGACAATGCCCCAGGGTCAGCAACTGGATGTGAATATTAATGGAATTTTTAGGGTCAGTTTTTGCTCTTTCTCTGCCCCCAGATCCTGTGGTGTTGGTTGGTCAGTGCATAGACACCCATTAAATCCCAGCTTCTCCTTGTTTTTTGAAACAAAACCACCCCAACCCAGTGAGCACCTGTAATTTGGGAATTTTACTCCCTTGTTCCCCCCCTGTTGTTCTATTCAACAAACTACAGCCCAGCCCAGCATTCCTCCCCCATTTCTACCATTTTCTAGGACATAAACGTTCCCATTTGTTAATGCATGTTCCGGTTTTTCCCCCCCACCAGGCATCACCGCGGCCCTGGTGGGTTTTTGGGCTGTGTGTTGGGGTTATTTTGTGCACGTGTGGTTTGTACCAGGCTCCGTATCCCGCTTCTCCCGTTAAACCGGTACCGTTAAACCCCCCAAAAACGAGCCGCCAGAGCTGCCCCGTGTTTCCTTTGCTTCTTTCCTCCGCTGTCTGTGTGAAGGTCTCGGGAAGGCGGCGGGGTTTTGGGGACACACCAGGCACCCCCTACCAACGGGAAAGGGGGGGGTTGGCTGTGCTCCAAATGCGGTGGGAAAAGGAATTTTTAATGGCAAACGTCTCAAAAGCCAAGGGGAAACCGCGTCTTCCCGCCCGGTGCCCGGCTCTGTTCGTACCTTCGGGAAGTTTTACGTTGGATTAAAATCGTCCCCCGCGCTGAGTGTGGTGTCAAGGGCCGGGGGTGGGATCGGCACTGCGGGCGCTGGAGCGTGGCTGGGTTCCGTGGGGTGGTGGCAAGGGGTGAACGGGGCTGAGGGGGCAGAGCTGCCCCAGCAGGGGCCAGAGGATACGGCTGTGCCAGGGGCACCGGCACGGCTGGCACCCCGGGCTCTGGCTATGGTGCCCAGTGCGGTGACTGGTGCGGTGACTGGTGCGGTGCCCAGTCCCTCGGTCTGCCTGTGTCCCCCACGCTGTGCCCCCCACGCTGTGCCCCCCACGCCCGGGGCAGTGTCCCAGGTCCCGGGTGCAGCGCCCGGTGACCCACGCGCGTTGTGGTGCCCCGTGCTTGGGGCCAAGCCCTGTTCCCAGTCTGTGCCCTGTGCCCGCTGCAGTGCCCGGTGCCCCACGCACCGTGTCTGTGTGCCCTGCTCGGTGCCCAGAGCGGTCCCGGTGCTTTGTGCTGTGCCCCATTCCCAGTGTAATCCCAGTGCCCAGCGCAATCCCGGTGCTTTGCCCCGTGCCCGGTACAGTCCCGGTGCAATTCCAGTGCTATCCCGGTGGTATCCCAGTCCAGTCCAGGCGTAATCCCAGTGCTATCCCAGTACAATCCTGATGCTATCCCGGTGCTATCCTGGTGTAATCCCGGGTATAATACTGGTACTATGCCAATGCTATCCCAGTCCAATCCCAGTCCAGTCCCGGTTCTATGCCAGTGCTCGGTGCAATCCCGGTGCTATACCAGTGTTATCTCGGTTCTATCCCGGTGTTATCCCGGTTTTATCCCGGTGCCATCCCCGTTCTATCCCGGTTCGGTGCCCTCCCCGCTGTCCCGTTCCACCGCCAGGGGGCGCCGCCGCGCGCTCCCTTCGGGCCCCTTCGGCTCTTTCCGGAGCGGCGCGTGCGCGGGGAGGGGCCCCGACGGCGGCCGAGCGGCGGGAAGGGGCGGGGCCTCATCTTCGGGCCGTTCCGTCCTCGCTCGGCTGTTTCCGGGGCGGGTTCGGGCCGTTCCGTCCTCGCTCGGCTGTTTCCGGGGCGGGTTCGGGCCGTTCCGGCGGCGCTCGGGCCTGTCCCAGGCTGGGCCGGGCCTGAGGCGCAGAGCGGGGCTGGAGCCGTGCGGCGGCGGATGGGGCCGGCGGAGAGGTGGGACGGGGCCGGGGCCGGGGGATCGGGAGAGGGGAGATCGGGGTGAGGGGCCGCAATCGGAACCGGGGCCGGCGCCTGGACCCCCTCGGCGTGAGGCGCCCCCGGGGCCTGGCGGGGACCCCCGGGGTGGGCCCCGGGCCGGGGCTCTGTCCGTGCTGGCGCGGCCTCGGGGATGTGCCCAGACATGCGGGAGGTGCCTGCGCGGGGCGTCCCGCTGCCAGGGCAGAGACACCCCCGGGCCGGGACACCCCTGAGCCTGTCCCTGCTCCCTGCCCCCTCCAGGGCTGTGCCCCCCGACCCCCCTCGGGCTGTCCCTGTCCCCTCCCCGCGCAGGGGCTGTGCCCCCACTGATCCCCCAGGGCTGTCCCTGTCCGCTCCCCGTGCAGGGGTTGTGCCCCCACTGATCCCCCCGGGCTGTCCCTGTCCGCTCCCCGTGCAGGGGCTGTGCCCCCACTGATCCCCCAGGGCTGTCCCCGTGCAGGGGCTGTGCCCCCACTGATCCCCCCGGGCTGTCCCTGTCCCCTCCCCGTGCAGGGGCTGTTCCCTCCGCAATTTCCCCAGGCTGTCTCCATCCCAGCAGTGATCAGATCCTCAGATCCCTGATAACCATCACGGGTTCCTCTGTGCCATTCCCCCCGCAGTGGTGCCAGTTTAGGGATCCCCCTCAACGGGGTACGTTTTCCCCCTTTCTGGGGGTCCTGGGCACCCTTTTGGGGTGGTAGAGCCAGAGAAGATCAGCCTGTGGGGGTCCCACTACTGTTCCCCCCGTGCCCGGGGGCAGTTCAGCACCAGCAGACCCCGGGCTAGAGCTGGTGCCCCTGTCTGGCTGGATGTGCCAGAGTTCGGCCTTGGGGGAGGCTTTGCTCTCTCTTGACACAGTTGCCCCCAAACCCTGGCTCTAGGATGAGCCATCCCACTATCCCCAGGGAGGCTGGTCACTGCATTTCTTCTCTGCTGGTGTTTCTGAGCCCCTCGAGGAGGGTGATTCCCGTGGTCATGCACCTCCCAAACTGGGGGGGTCTGTGCTCGATGGGGAATAAAAGCAGCGGTGAAACCTATCTCAAATGGGATCTGCAGGAGCTGGAGTGGCCCCAGCGTTGCCTTTTGGTGGAGCCACGGCTGCCTCTCCTCCCATTAATGTGCAGCTTTGATTTCCCAAGCAGCTCTTGTGGAGCCACTGGGGAACTGGCCCTGTGACTTTCTCTGTGAGAGCAGGGAATGGAGACAGCTGAGTAAATATAGCCTAAATCACTGCTTTCCTGGCCATTCCCCCGCCCTGCCAAGGGCTGGTGTGTCCCCGAGGCTGGATTGGCCTCTGCTCTAGTCATCCACCATGTGGGAAAGTCCAAGGCATGGTTTGGTTTCTTTGGTGACTCCCTTTGACGTGGGCAGATCGTGCTTCCATTCGCCCGTGCGGTTCGTGGCACGGATTCATTCCTCCTGAACTTGGGCCGCTGCCCCAAAACCCTCTGCTTTTGACTCGGTGGAACAAGGGTTTAGGCACACAGGAAAATCCTTTTCTGCCCGCAGTTGGGTCTCGCTGGACAAAAGCTCTGGGTTTGGAAGGGAAAGCGCTGGAAATTCATCTGGAATGTGGCGAGGAGCAGAGCGGTTTGTCGGAGCCAGTTTGGAGCCGTGTCAGTGCCGGGTGCCGGGGTGTGTTTACAATGAAAAAAGAGTATTTATAATATTGAGGGCTCTTTTAATTCCTCTGGGAATTGCTGGAGCTGTGGCTCGGAGCTGGAGCAGCTGAGTAATGGAAGATAAAAAGCAAACAGAGAAAGGGGATGGTGGGTTTCTCAAGCTGAAAGGTCTCAGCTCTCTCACCAACACCCAAATAGTGCTGGTCTGCTAATGTGGGTGCTTCTTACCTCTTGGTTACTTCATGTGATTGCTGAGCTGTGCAGGGCTGCTAATAAATCATATAAATTCCAAATACCCCGGGGAATGTGATTTTAAGCAGATAAGTTAGCGAGAACAGTTGGGATTTTTTTTTTCATGTACTCAGTTTTTTTTTAGAACTGTAATTTTTGAGGGAAGGAGCCAAAATACAGCTCCTGGGTTTATATATCCCTAAATCCAGCTCCGTGAGTGCTCCGAAAATGGAATTAAGTGTGTTCTTGCTGCTTGGGAGGTGGGGTAAAGGCAGCCTGGAGTGAGGTGGTAGGGCTGCTGTAGGGCACTGGGTCCTTCTCTGCTCGCTGCTGGCACGTGGAAGTCTCTGGCCAAACAAAAAGCTCTTGCAGGGAGGAGGAGAAGGTTTCTGAGGTGGTTAAGAGAAGATGAGCTTCAGCTGAAGCAAAAAAATTGGATGTCAGAAGCCTCTGGAGACAGTATGAGAAGTTTTGGAGTAGTTGTGCACAACATCTGAGGTGCTTCAGCCTTCGAGGAGGTCACTGGGACCTCCAAGTGTCTCCCAAAAGTGAGAAAGGTATCAGCCATCCCAAGGCAGGGGTTTATCCAGCTCCTCAGATCCCTGCTAACCGTGGCATTGACCTTTTCCGTGCAATGTTCCAGATATTCCTTCACTTCCTTGGGCTCTGGTGAACAAAGCAAAGTGCTTACTGAAACTCAAGCGTGAGCAGTAAATGCTGTGTCCCTGGGAAAGGGCAGCTCGTGGCCGTGGGCAGGAGCTGCCCTGGCTGTGGAAATCAGGAGGATGTGATGCAGCAGCAGATGTCACGATAGCAGGCAGTTTTTTATCTTCTGTCCATTTTTATCTTTGCATTGTCCTATTTTCTTTTTTCATTAAAGGAAAAGTTTGTTCTTATTGTCTGCAGCGTGCAGTTCAAAACCTGATTTGCTGTTTGTTTTGCTCGCTGAGGATCTGATGTAACTTGGAGAGGCTTTGGGCTGTGTAGATTGGTGTAGGCATGTTCTTCTTTTACATATTTTTAGGCATTCTTTCCCCTCACTGGAGGGAAAGCAATGCTCAGTCTCACTTCAACTCAAGCTGCACTTTGAGCTGCATTTGGAACTGGGTGAAAAAGCACAGGAACCACATTTAAAACGTTAAGATGCTTTTATTTATGCGCTGGGCACACACAAAAAGACTTGTAATGTGTTTTTTGTTTCAACCCGATGCATTAAACAAAGAAAGTATTGACAGCAGTTAATGAATCGGGGGATTGTTTCTGGGCGCTGAGATAGATTTACCAAAGGTATTTAGCTGTCTGATGCATGGGATTTGCAGAGCAGCCTTAAGCAAGTGCTTGCCAGCACAGACACATGAGGTTCTTCTCCGAGAGCTGAGCAAACCTGGAGCTGGGCCCAGCCGAAATCTTTTGGCAGGCTGCTCCCTCTCCCCTGCTCGGAGGTGTGCTCGCAGCCGACAGGCTCGTGCGTGTCCCGGGCTCTGCCTTCCCTGCAAAGAGTCCTTCCAGGGCTTTGGGAAGCGTGTTCCCGATCCTCAGCTGTGCTCCGAGGGTGCAGAGCTTTCCTGGCCCTTGGCTTGGCCAAGGAAGCCACTGGCTGTGTCTGTGGCAGGACAGAGGACAACTGTTCCCCCCGGAGAGGATGGTACCGGATTAACCACGTGGGTTTGGATTTCCCGGGGGGCTCCTCGCACAGCACTCGATGCCCCATGTGGGCAAGGCAGGTGAGATCGCTCCAGGACCAGCCTGGCTTTAAGTTCTCTGGGTTGTTTCATGTGCCCAGTGACCCGCTGGGCCGTGGGGAGCAGGGTGGCACAGAACTGCCTCTGCTTTCCCACCCCAGGGAACACAAGGCTGTGGAAGGAGCCAGTTGGAAGAAGCTGCGGGACCTGCTCTTTGGAGACACTCGGTGCTCCCGAGTCACTCTGCTCTTCCCACCCCTTCACTCAGATCTGCTTTTAAAAGCTACTGAACGAGTTTGCCGGGGCTGAGCGTTCTGTCCTTCCAGCCTCTTCGGCTGCACCGGCTTGTCGGAGGCGCCGGGAGTCGGGGCTGGGATCTGCGGGCGGGAGCTGGGGGGGTGCCTGCGGGGGAGCATCGACCCAGCTGGGTTTGGGCTCTGCTGCCTCTGGGTGCCTTCTGGGGTCTGTCCTCTCTGGGAGGAGCGGGAGCTGCCGGCGCCGTTCCCGCTCAGGCCCTTGGCACTCAGACGGTGCCCGCGGCGCTGCGACTCCTCGACAGGCAGCGTTCAGAGGGGCAGCCAGTGAGCCTGGCCATAAATCTCTCTTTATGCTGTGGATTATGAAGTAATATTTTCCTGGCTGGGGCTTGGTTGGACTGGGGAAATGCAGGCCCTGCTGCAGCTGAATCCCAGCATGGTGGCAGCTCTCATGGCAGCCGTGCTGGGATGTGCTGCTTCCCCTGGGAACACAAAGGACCTCCCCAGGAGCTCTCCGTGAAACTTGCAGCCTGGTGTTGCTCCTGGAGCTTTGGAGAAGCTCTCCAGCAACCTGGATCAGGCTTAATCCTGTTCCCCACCCGCTTCTGGCCGCAAGTGCCTCACCTCCCCGCAGGCAGCGCCTGTTCATTCATGGCAAAGACAGCCTGGCTGGGACTGCTGCCCAAGCTCAGGCAGGCGGTGCAGGCTCTGGCTGCTGCACAGGTTTCCTGTGCCATGGCCTTTTTGTGCCTTTTGTCCTTGTCGAGGGAAGGAGCCCTCAGCCTGGCTGTGGGGCTGGAGAGCCTGGCTGTGGAGAGGTGGAGCTGGCTCCTCTCAGGGGACTTACCCCGATCTTCAGACTCTGGCAGCACGTGCAGGGGTTGGTGGCACGTGCAGGTGTGTTGGCACGTGCGGGGTGACACCGCACGCAGCAGGGAAAAGGGCTTTGTGGCTGATATGAACTGTAACGTGCTGCTGGGCCCAGAAGGGTTATTTTGAAATCCTGCAGATCCACCACCGCTGGTGCCTCTCAGCAGAGTCCAACCTGCGGTCAGAGCAGCCTTGGCTTCGTGCCGTGCTTGGTTGTGCACTGACCCCGCTGGGAAGGGTGTCCTGGCTCTCCTTTTGCCTCCTCCCCTCCCTCTCTGCCCCGGCTCCCGCAGCCCTGAGAAGAGCCTTCCTGCTCGCTAATAGTTTTCAGATGAGACTCAAGAGTTTTGAGCTGGGTTTGGTGGTTTCTGGGCCAAAGCAGCTTCAAGTTGTTAGTAGGACCTGCAGCGTTTCAGAGGGCCCAGGGTGTCCCTGGGAAGGCCGATTTCTGGCTGCCCTGGTGCCTTGTAGGTCCGGAATGCTGGGATTTGCCTGGGGGAGGTGGAAAACTGGCCTGTGCAGCCGGGAAGGGATGGGAAAAGAGGACGTGCCTGGCTGATGGGAATGCCCCAGCTCGTACATCTCTTCAACAACATGTTATAACCCAGGTTTATTCTTTTTGGTGGATTTCTGGGCACGGCAGGCAGCGTATTCAATTTCTCTCTGAATAGCTGAAAGGCAGTTAGGAGCTCTAAGTAGACTTGAAGGCATCTAAAGATTATTTTAACTCCTCTCGCCTCCATCCCCTGCAAAGGAACCCGTGCCTGCACTTGATACTGTTTGAAAAGTTCAAAAATTGACTTGTAGCTCAGAGCAAAGCTTTGAAGTGCTGCTCTGTGGGAATGGCAGCACATCTCAAAAGCCTTTCCCTGAAAGCTTGGTTAACCTACATTTGTGGGCAGCTCCCTTCAGAAGATGCCTTTGTGGGGGATTGCGGTGAGATATAAAGGTGAACTGTGAAATTTAATGGATTTTACAAGGAAAGGTTAAATCTGTTTGTTCTGCTCCTATTCAGGGCCTGCAGCTGGTGGGTGCAGGGTCATCCTTTTCTGTATGCGAAAGTTATCCTGCATAAAGGCTGTTTTGTCTTACTCGTTGTCTCCTTGTTTGCATAAGTGCTTCGAGGAGGGTAAGCTGAAGAAGCAGGAGTGAACCTCTTTAAGATGCAGAGCTGGTGCCTGGCTGTAGCTAAGAGGAGGTGGCATTCCTGCCTGCAGCCACTGGCTCCTCGCTTGCTTTTGGGAGTGGAAATTGGGATTAGCATGTCCTGGTTGGATTCAGGGCTCAGCATCAACTGGTAGGTAGGAGAGAAACGAGTCCTGCCTCTCTCAGGTGAACCCCTAGTTTGAATGTTGGCGTATCAGGAGGGTGTGGGGTGCTTGGCTGTGCAGTGACAAGTCTTCTTCTCTTTACAGGCACTGGGAAGGGGGACATAGCACGACACACTGTTCCGGGGTGGAAGCCCCCCAGACTGCAAGAAACCTGCTTCTTTTTTGGTGAAACGGACCCTGACCTCGGGTTTCCTTGCTGCATGCCCGCTCACCAGTGCTGGATTATGTTTGTCTCCTTCTCCCTTTGCTCCATAATTTGGCTGAATCGTGGTTTCAAGCTCAGGAAAAGGGGCTGCACCTAAAGTGCTCCAGGGCACCCGGACCAGGCTCCTGGAGTGCTGGTTCACGCAGAGACATTCAGAGTGCTGATGGGGGAGAGCTGCCTCTGAGGACCCTCCTCTCCCGCCTGGAACGTGCTGTCTGACTGTTCAGAGCCCTTCTCCACCCCCCACCACCCCAGCAGAGAGGATGGGCAGCACCGATGGCTTCCAGTACCGCGCGCTCTACCCCTACCGCAAGGAGCGCGAGGAGGACATTGACCTGCTGCCCGGGGACATCCTGGTCGTCAGCAAGGGGGCCCTGCAGTCCCTGGGCTTCAAAGACGGGGATGAGCAGACCCCCAACCAGATCGGGTGGATCCTGGGCGTCAACGAGCGGACCAAGCAGAAGGGGGACTTCCCTGGCACCTACGTGGAGTACGTGGGGCCGGTGAAGATCTCGGTCCCTTCTCACCGGCCCCGAGTGCAGAGACCCCTGCCCGCCACGCCAGGGGCCAGCGGCTGCCGGCTGCCGGAGGCCCTGGAGCAAGGTAAACCCTGCTGTGTGCTGTGTTGGCTCCAGGACAGCTCTGCTCCTGGTGTGTGACAGAGGAGAGTGTGTGAGTGGCTCTGCAGGACAGCGGTGAAGCCCTTGGCTCAGCAGCTGCACAGTTGAGTTGCCTGGGGGTTGTGTGCTCAAGCCCAGAGAAAAGCATGTTGTTCCTCCTAAAATCTGCTCAGCAGAGATTTTTGGAGCAAGCCTTGTCCCACTCGTACCTCTGCAAGATCCTTTTCCCTCTCTGTCCTGCAACTGCCCAGGATCCCTGTGGCCCTTGGTCCCTCTCCACTCAAGTTCTACCCTGCTTCCTCCCTTCAGGATAAACCCTGACCTCTCCCAGCCACCAGCTCCCCGCCTCTGCAGCGCCTGGGGCAGCCAGTGCTCCCTGCCAAGAGCTGTTCAGCCCCGCTGAGAGACACAATTATTTGTCTCTGGGCAAGAGGAGAAAAGTCAGGGTCTAAAAGAGCACTTCTGAGAACTGGAGCTAATTGCTTGTCTGCCTGGCAGCCAGCCCTCCCCGTGGGTCGCAGGGCCCTCTCTGGGGCTGGGCAGCCACCCTGGGGCTGGGCATGGGCTGTCCTGCACCTGCAGCTGCCTCCCAGCTGGCACTGGGCTTGGCACGGATCTGGTCCGGGAGAGCCAGCCTCCCTGTGGAGCTGTGGCAGCTGCCTGCTCTTTGCCTGTGTTTTTTTCTTCACAGGCACATAAACCCCGTGGCAGGGGCTCAGCAGCCCCCGGGTTCCCCCCGTCTACTTTGTCCTTGTGAGACTCCACCTGGATTGCTCCATCCAGGTCTAGGGTCCTCAGCACAAGAGAGATGTGGCCCTGTTAGAGTGAGTCCAGAGGAGGCCATGAAGATGCTCTGAGGGCTGGAGCACCTCTGCCATGGAGACAAGCTGGGAGAGCTGAGGGTGTTCCACCTGCAGAAGAGAAGGCTCTGGAGAAACCTTATCATGGCCTTCCAGTCTTAAAGAATAAAAAGAGGAAGAGAGACTTCTTATACAGGCAAATGCTCATAGGACAAGGGGGAGGTTTTAAATTATAAGAGGAGAGATTTAGATTAGAAGTTGGGAAGAACTTCTTGACTCTGAGGGTGGGGAGGCCCTGGCACAGGTAGCCCGGAGAAGCTGTGGCTGCCCCACCCCTGGAAGTGTCCAAGGCCAGGTTGGACAAGGCTTGGAACAACCTGGGATAGGGGAAGGTGTCCCTGCCCATGGCAGGGGGTGGAACAAGATGGACTTTAAGGTCCCTTCCAAGTGAGGAGTGACAGCCACACTTTGCCTTCCCATGCCTTGCAGAAGACCTTGTGCAAGTGCACACAGGAGGACTGGGGACGGCAGCAGGAGCTGGTGGGTGTCAGAGCATGTTCCCAACTGACAGTCCTGCATCCCCCCCGTCCCTCTTTGCCTGGGAGTCGCAACTCTCCATCACGTGCTTCTAGCTGTGTGAAACACCTCTGGGGTCTTACAAACCCAGGGTGGTGGGGCTGGTGCAGCTCCCTGCAGCTGCCTCCCTTCGCTCCTGCTGCCGGAGCCAGAGGGGCGGCCCCAGGAAACGTCTCCGGAGGGTGGGAATGGTGCTGGGCCGTGCGAGCGTTTGGGTTGGCAGGGAGAGCCCTGACCTGAGTCATCCCGCTTGCAACCTGCCTTTCCAAGAAAGCAGCTCCTCTTGGGAGCCTGGGATAGGCTCTGTGCTGGATGTGCCGGCCTTGCCTGTGTCCAGCCCCGCACTCCCTCGGGGGCCGTATTCCTGTCGCTGTCGGCTCTCTCCTCCTCTTCGCAAGGAGGGCTCAGTGGAAGGTGTGTATGGGTGGTCAGAGCTGCTGGTGTGACCTCTGGGATGTGGAGCAAGGTATGTGCCAAAACTTCTGACACGCAGAAAAGATGCAGTTGGAAAGGAAAATAAAAGCCAGCCTGCCTGTGGGGAGGGAGGGTGGGATACCAGGGCACATGAGGGGGGTGCCAGCCCTGTCCCTGTCACCTGTGATTGTGTCCCCATAGCCACCCTCCTCTCTGGGCACAGCCAGGGCCTGCAGGGTGGCAGTTCAGACACCCAGGACCGTGTTACACTCAGCCTGGGCGTTCAATCCCCGTATGGGCTGTTCACTTAAGAGCTGGTCTCGACACTCCTCATGGTTCCATTCCAACTCAGAATAGCCTGTATTTCTGTGTTCAGTGTTCTGCCGAGGAGACACATTTTTGCAACAGAGAAGCTGCATTTGAGCCAAGCCTGTGTTCTTCCTTCCCGGGCTGCACTTTGGGAGGTGCAGAGCTGTCTCCTGGCTGCCCCACGGAGCTCATGTCGTGCTCCCTGGGTCCTGCCCCGGCTGGCCGGGCTCCCTGAGCCCCGCGGCGTCACCGGAGGAGCAGGGCCAGCACCACGCTCTGTCACGCAGCCCCCGGGAGCGGGGCCGGCCCTGCCGAACAGCGAGACCCAGCGCGCCGTGCCAGCGGATTTACGAGCTGCTGGTGTTTGCCTTCCGCGGAGAACACGGGCGGAAAATGTGGCTCGGAAATATTTCCGCAGCTGCCCGGGCCGTGCTGGGAGCAGTGCTGAGAGCAGCCTTGTTCATGGCGGCCCAGCCCAGAGGCCCGGCAGGCTCAGGAGTCGCTGCTGGCTCCGGCGCAGGCTGCCTGGTAAAAAAAGGACAAGCTGCTGCCTGCTGAAGCAGCACATTCCCGGCCGGGCCACGTGGGCAGCGCCAGTATTTACTCTCCCTTCAGCCCTTCCCAAGGGTCAGGCTGGGAGCTGCCAGCCTGGCAGCTTGCCTGCTGCTTCCCCACCCCGGCCAACACCACGCTGGGCCCCTTCCTGTGCCCAGGGGCTCGTTCTGGTGGGAGGTTGTCCCCCTGCCCCCCCACCCTCAGGCAGAGCTGCTGGGTGTCCACCCCATGTGCTTCCCTTTCCATGGGTGCTCTGTCTCCCCACGAGGCCATGGGTGCAGGAGGCTCAGCCGGGTGTGGAGTCTCAGCTTGCTGCGCCTCGTGGTGAGACCACACCAGACGAGTTCGGGTCAGATCCATGACAACGGAGCTGTTTCGCAACCTTTTGGCTCTGCCTCTGCAGAGTGGAGTGTGCTGGGTGTCCTCACCCACCGTGGGCTGCCCAACGCCTGCCTGGTGCTGCGGACCAGCCCAAAGGAGCCTCCTGCACTGGCTGGTGCTCAGTTGGAAGCAGGATGGAGCCTGGCACCGCTCATCCCTCGGCAAACCTCCTGCTGGCAGCAGCCTGGCCAGGCCTGCGTGCTCCTGCCCCGGCATGCACAGGGGGAGGGGGTGCCTGGAGCCAGAATCTCAGGATCTGCTGGAAGTGGCAGTGAAATACCACCTGCCAAGGGGCTGCGGATACCCCGGGAATGGGGGGGACCCTGGTCCGTGCCGCAGGCTGGCTGCCTGTCTGTCTGTCCCCTGTAGCAGCCTGCAGGAGGCTGTGGGCTCACGGGGAGGGGGAGGCACAGGGCCGGTTTCCATGTTAAATGAGCAATCAAGGGCAGGAATTTGCTGACATGGCGTTCTGTCTGAATCGCTGGATTAATCACAGCTCACCATGGCGAGTGAGCTCCCCGGGCCTGCTGCTCTGCCAGCCCTGCACAGCCCCTCTGCTGGGCAGGGACCCAGCCCAGCCTGAGCTCCAGAGCTCTGGTAACCCCTGCGCTGCCTGCCTGGGGGCTGGGGGTCCCCAGGGAGATGGGCTCTGTCTCCAAGCCTCTGCAGGGAGCAGTAGGATTTCCTGTGCACATCCAGTCAGGGTCTGGAGCAAGGCTGGGCTCAACGAGTGCTGTGCTGGTTTCTGGGCCAGCTTACAGGTTCCTTTCAGCCTCCGTGCCGCGTTTGCCTGAGCCACAGCTTTCCTTGCTCCTGTTGGAGGCTGTGTTGGTTGTGCCCTGCTCTGCTGCTGGTGGCTGAGCTGGCAGTGAGCCCTTCCTTCCCTCCCTCTCCCACAGGGTCTCCTCTCCTGGACTTGCAGGAGCAGTTCAGCCCTCCCGAGATTGCTCCGCCGCTCCTGGTGAAGCTGGTGGAAGCTATTGAGAAGAAAGGTAAGGGGTAGTGCTGAGCACTGGGGAGGCTGATAGATCCCAAAATCCCACAGTGAGGGCAGAGGGGGAGACTGGTATATCCCAGAATCCCACAGTGAGGCCAGAGGGGGAGGCTGAGCTCTGTGGCACACAGGACACAGCTGCCATCACGCTCCTCCCTGGATTGATCCACTTCCCCAGTGCATGGCTTGACCCCACTGTGCCATCCTGCACAGAGGCCTGGGGTCAGGGTGCTGGGTCTGAGCACCTACACTGCCTGGGTGGGTGCTGGGGTCTGGGAGGTGCTTCCAGCCTGGATCTGTGCCAGAAAGGGGAAGAAAGGTGGAGAAAGGGGCCACTGACCCGGGTGTCCTGGGGGCCAAGGGGGCCGCGGCAGCATCTGCAGGGGGTTGGCTTGGACACCATCCAGGCGTGGTTGGCTGTGCCACAGCCATTGCCCAACTGGCCCTGGGAGCTGACAGCAGTGTCCCCCTTGCAGGGTTAGACAGCGAGATGTTGTACAGGACATCTGGCTCCGAACTGAGGCAGGCGCTGAGAACCGGTAAGAACCAGCTCTGCGTGGTGGAGGCGAATCGGCTCAGATGGAGGAGATTAGTGGATGTGACAGCGCCAGCAGTAATGCAATCCAGGCCAGGCTGCCTGTCCCCGGCAGTTCCTGACTCCCGGCACGCTGCCTGTGGGGCTGGGCTGTCCCCGTCCCAACACGTCCCTGCCTCGCTCGGAAGGGGTGGGAGGGGGGGGGGGATTCCTGACACCCTCTGTGGGCCAGAGCGAAGGGAGACAAGGCAAACAAGGGAACCCCTGTGCTTGCCTCCTGCTCTCTTTGGGTTTGCAGAGGCTTCTCTGGCTCTGTCACATCACTAATAACCAGGGGAGGATCTTTCATAGCTTGGTGGCTCTGTGGTGCCGGAGCTGATGTCTTTGCTGGGGAGCCTTCAGAGCTCTCTGCCCTCTTGGCTTGGGCCTCATCTGGCACCACACTGGTATATCCCCTTCCACAAATGTTCCTGCAAACCCCAACCACACAGTGCTGTCAGCCCTGGCTGTGCTGCTCTTGGGACAGGCTTTATCTGCTTCCCAAAACCCTGCACCCTGTGTTCAAGGGAGACGTTTTCCCGTGTGTGGCTTCTCAGTCTGTGCTTGGCTCTGCCAGCAGTGGGGAGCAAAATTCTCACCCAAGCCTTGCATGCCCAGGATTCTTGTGGCAAGATTCCCATGTGGGCACCCAAAATGACCTCTGCCCTTTCCCAAGGGGAACTGCTGGGGTTCCCAGAGCCAGCTTGTTCCTGGGGTATACAGGGAACTTCCAGGAATCCTCTGTCACATGGGCTGCCCGAGGGCTGCTGAGCTCCCTCGTGGTGCCGTGTCCCGTGATAGCTGGCTGGGAGGTGTGGGATGGTCTCAGGATGGGTGCTGACAGCACTGGAGCTGCTGGCTGGGTGCCCAGTGCTGTGCCCACCACCCATGGGAAATGTGTGCCCTGACAGATTGGACCCTGGGCGACCTGGAGCCCTTGGACGTGCACTCCCTGGGCGAGGCTCTGCGGGGTTACCTGCAGGACCTGCCCTCCCCTGTGGTGCCCGTGTCCGTGCACGGAGACATCCTTCGCATCCTGCAGGGTAAGGGCCTCCCCTGTCTGCCTTGGGAATGGGATGAACGCGTTTGGGGTATTAAATTGAGCTCTGTCCCTGTGGGGCCTGGCACATGGCCCCCGCTGCTGACAGTGCTCCCACGCTGTGATGCATCGGAGCACAGAGAGCGATGCTGGCTGTCCCAGCTCTTCCATCGTGTCTTGTTCTCTCCCCAGAGATCCCTCAGCCGGAGAATTGCCGGAAGCAGCTGCTGCTGGCCCTGGAGTCGCCTGCGGTCCCGCTCCAGAACACGCTGACCCTGCAGTTCCTGCTCCGGCATCTGGGGAAGGTATCGCAGCAGGCCGAGAGCAACAGCCTCCACCCTCGGGCCCTGGGAGAGATCTTCGGCCCCCTGCTCCTGCGGCTGCCTGGCGCCAGGTACGTCAGGCCCTTGGTTCCAGCCGTGTTCCCAGCACTGGCCACTGCCTGCCAGGACGAGGAGTCCAGCCTGGAACAGCAGGTCTGCCCGCAGCCCCTGCCTGTGGGATTAAACTGCTGGCAGCGCACAGGGGTGGGACTCAAAGCCGGGACAGAGCCCTTGTTTCTGTGTCAGCCTGGGATCTGGCAGCTGGGATGAACCAGCTGACCCCGGCTGCCCCTTTGCCCAGGGCTCATGGGAGCAGTGCCACTGCTGTTCTCCGCCACAACTGCTGTTCTTAACTTGCCTGCTCTCTCCCCTGCAGCCCAGAGCTGAGCCCTGACTTCTCTGTGCTGTTTTTGGAGACACTCCTGCAGACAAAGGAGCTGGAGCCCGAACAGTTGCCTCCAGGTACTGAGATGCCCCTTCCTTGGGGCCCGAGGCACTGGTGTTTGTGCTCTGTGGGTGTGGAGTCTGTCCCCACGAACGGGTTGCCGAGGGTGTTTCGGTAGCCCAGCTGTGCCTGGAGGCTGGCCCGAGGTGTAGGTGTGCCTGGAGTAGCTCCTGGTAGCACGGTGGCCAAGGAGGCTTTCCAGGCCAGTCACTGCAGGGAGGGGGACTCAGCACTCCAAGGGATTACCTGTGGGAAGCTGGCATTTGGGCTCACCCAGCTCCAACCTCCCTTCTCTTTGCAGCCTTGCCTCCCAAACCGCCAAAGCCAAAGCCCAGCGCGGCCAGCCTGGCCAACGGGAACAGCGCGCCATTGCAGGACGCTGAGTGGTACTGGGGGGACATTTCCAGGTAAGGGGGTGACTGGCAGTTCATGCCCAGGGTGCCCTGTCCATCGAGGCATTTAGGGGAGCCTGTCACAGGCCGTGACAATCCTGTTCCTTGCAGGGAGGAGGTGAATGAGAAGCTACGGGACACACCGGATGGGACCTTCTTGGTGCGTGATGCTTCCAGCAAGATCCAGGGGGAATACACACTCACCCTCAGGTAGGGCACTGGGATCCCCAGGGAACTTCTGCCACTCTGGGGTGCAGCTGTGGGTACGAGTCCCTGCGCTTCCAGCTACCAAGAGCATCTGCTGTAGGGTGCTGACATGCTGCTAAATGCCCTCTCCTCTCCCCTCCCCACTTACAGGAAGGGAGGCAATAACAAGCTGATCAAGATCTTCCACCGGGAAGGGAAGTATGGCTTCTCAGAGCCCTTGACTTTTGGCTCCGTGGTGGAGCTCATCACCCACTACCGGCACGAGTCGCTCGCCCAGTACAATGCCAAGCTGGACACCAGGCTGCTCTACCCCATCTCCAAGTACCAGCAGGTGAGCCCTGGGCCTCAGGTGTACGATGGCCAACACAGCCTGAACCAGTGGCTCTTGCTCCTCCATCCCTGCTTCTTTGGGAGATGACAGTGCCCCATCCCTTCTCCCGTGCTGGGACGTTGTGTTGGGGGGTGACAGACGTGCGGGGCTGGTGGGGTTTCGTGGGACCAGCTGGAGCAGGTCCTGACTGAGGCTGTGCCTACGGCAGGACCAGCTGGTGAAGGAGGACAGCGTGGAAGCCGTTGGGGAGCAGCTGAAGGTGTATCACCAGCAGTACCAGGAGAAGAGCTGGGAGTACGACCTGCTGTATGAGGAGTACACACGCACTTCCCAGGTACGTGGGCACTGCCTTCCCCAGGGGCTGCCTGACACCCCCAAGGGCTGCCCTGGCCCCCCCTGAGCTCTGGCAGCCACCACTCTGTGCAGAGGGGAGGGCAGAGTTTGGGCACCCACTGCCCCGTTTGTCTGCTGCTGGACCTGAGGGGACTCCCCAGAGGATGGGTTTGAAGAGGGGGATATTTTGGCTGCAGCAAGGACAGTGCTGCTTTGGGGAGGGGGGAAGAGAGGATGAGAATGGGCAGAAATATTTCTCAGCTCTCCCCTCCCTTCTCCCCAGGAACTTCAGATGAAGAGGACTGCAATCGAGGCCTTCAATGAGACGATCAAGATCTTTGAGGAGCAGTGTCAGACCCAGGAGAAGTGCAGCAAGGAGTACATCGAGCGCTTCCGGCGGGAGGGCAACGAGAAGGAGGTTCAGCGGTGAGGATGGGGGAGATGGAGGCCTGCCCGGCCTGGGGAAGGGCTCCAGGAGCTGGAAGGATCCTCCTGGCCCAGCACAGAGCCGAGGCACGCACAGCCCTTGTCTCCCAGCAGCGTGCTGCGGGCTGGAGCTGGCAGGCAGCCTCCTCTGCCTCCCCCACTCCGGCTCACAGCCCCCCTCTTTCTCCCAGGATCCTCATGAACTCGGAGAAGCTCAAGTCTCGCATCACAGAGATCCACGACAGCAAGATGAAGCTGGAGCAGGACCTGAAGAAACAAGCCTCGGAGAACCGGGAGATCGACAAGCGCATGAACAGCCTCAAGCCAGACCTCATGCAGCTGCGCAAGCTGCGGGACCAGTACTTGGTGTACGTACTCCCCTCCAGCCCAGCCCGGGAGCCATCCAGCTGGCTCCTGCAGGGCTCTGGGGCTCGTTGGACCGGCTCAGAGCCTGTTTGGTGCGGGAGTGAACTGTGCCACGGGGCTCGGCGGGCCCTGAGAGGGGCGGCTGCTGCCCTCTGGTGATGGCTGCGGCCCCGGCTGAGCTCTGCCTCTCCTCCCCCAGGTGGCTCACCCAGAAGGGTGCCCGGCAGAAGAAGATCAACGAGTGGCTGGGCATCAAGAACGAGACGGAGGAGTGAGTGTCCCTGTCCCTGCTCCTCCCAGCTCCCTGCTGAGGAGCTGAGGAGCCTTCCCTGCCGGAATGGGTGGTGGCAGCAGCAGTGTGGGGGAGATGTGGGTGCCCAAACTGAGGGAGTCTGACCCTGCCCGTGCTCCATTGCAGCCAGTACTCCATGATGGATGATGAGGAGGAGCTGCCCCACCACGAGGAGCGAACATGGTACGTGGGGAAGATCAACCGTGTGCAGGCAGAGGAGATGCTGTGTGGCAAGAGGGACGGCACCTTCCTGATCCGTGAGAGCAGCCAGAAGGGATGCTACGCCTGCTCCGTGGTGTGAGTATCCCGGTGCACATGTGGAATGGGGCTGGTGAGGGCTGTGTTCCCACACTTCTCCACCCTTCCCTCACCAGGTGCTGGAGGTGTCAGATGGGCTTTCCCAAAGTCTCCCCTCTGCCTTGGCTCCTCCTGCCAGGGCTGGGTGTATCTCTGGGCTGCTTTGGTGGCCCCTGCTCGTGCCCTGCTGTCCCTGTCCCTCTGCTGACCCAGGCTCTTTGTCTCCCTGGCAGGGTGGACGGTGACACCAAGCACTGCGTGATCTACAAGACGGCGACGGGCTATGGGTTCGCTGAACCCTACAACCTCTACGCCTCCCTCAAGGACCTGGTCTTGCACTACAAGCACACGTCCCTGGTGCAGCACAATGACTCCCTGAATGTCACGCTGGCTCACCCGGTCCTGTCCCAGCCACCAGCCAGATGAGCAGCCCATGCACAACACAACAGCTGCCTTCAGCTTCTCCCCAGGGCGCTGCTTTCTGGCTCTGGACTCTTGCACCCTGTATAGTTGAGTCTCTGTGCTCCTGCTCTTTCAGAGCCTCTGAGATGTCTGTGACCGTTCCTGGTGTCCCTCTTGGTCAGTAGCTGAAACCCATGTTGGCTGATGGGACAGAAAGGCTGGGTTGTTGATTCCCAGCGGGCTCCAGCCTCTAGGAGGTGGGATCCAGTTGTGATTGAGTTGTTGGGGGCGAGCACAGCCCCCTCCCCTTCCCTGATAAGCCGGTCAGATCCCCTTCTTGCTGGCAGGTCGCCCCGCTATGCATCACTGTAGAGCTTGGTTCCCGATTCCTCGGAGCGCTCCAGCTGGGACTGAGGGGCTCCCTGTCTGGATGCTGGAGGAGGCAGAGGAGGAGTTTATGCATCCTTCAGTCTCGCTTCCCTCGGTGTTCTGGCAGGCTGTGATGGTGTCTGGTACGAGGGCTGCTGCTCTTGCGTGCAGAGACTCATTTAGGAAGGAGAAACCTCACCCTCCGTGGGGCTCCCCGGCCAAGGTCTCCCCACCTCACCGTCATTCCCCAGTGTCATAACCACCTCTGGAGTGTTGCTGCCTGGCAGGGAGGATCCAGTTAGCAATGGATCTCTTGCCTTAGTTGTGCCAGCGAAGCTGTGAAACCCGTGTTGGTACCCGTGTTTTTCCTGGCAGGATCTGTGGGGATGCACAGCTCGCTGTTCCCGGCTGGCTTCGGTGACTCTCTGCACACATAACCTGTTTGAAGCTGGACTGTAGCTCTGTAAATATGGTTCTTTTTGTGAGCTTCCCTGGTGCTGGTGTTTGCTGAGCCTCCACTGCCACCCCCAGCATGGGCAGCAGCTGCCAGGCTGCCCCGGGCCCTGCAGCTCGAGCAGGAGAGGGCTGGAGTCCAACGCACACTACGAGCCCTACACGGAATGAAGGACCTCTCTGCTGCAGGACAGATCTGCTGGGCCCAGGGCATGCTAAAATGTATCTGCATGATGGTGAACTATGTATGCAAAGCACTTAGAATCATGGGTACTGTATAGGATCCGGGGCAGGGCTGCCCACTGTGGGCAGGGCTTTGTGTCCGAGTTCAGAGGGCCCCGAGGGCAGCCAAGGTGGCTCTGGAAGAGCTTTAAAAGCTGAGCTGAGAGGCTGTGGTGGCATTTGCTTCCCTGGGTTATCTCGTCTGCTTGGCTTGAGGAAAGCATTCTTGGTTTTGATTTGCAGGAGAGGTTTGTTCCGTTTTTGGAGGCTGCATCCCAGGGATGGGGTTTTGCTGCTTGTTTCCTGTAGCAGCTCGGGCTGTGCTGGCTCCACAGGGTGCTGTGTGCTCATACTCTGCCTGCAGCCTGTCCTTCATGTGCCACCTGCTCTGGGGACCAGGCTGGCCCTCCTTCCTGGCCAGCTCTGCTGCTGGCCTTGCCCTGGGCTGGTTCCCAGATCCTTTTGGAGCTGGGATTGCTGGCACAAACGTCCTCTTCCCGTTGCTTGTGGCAGCTCTCCTGTGCTCAGTTGTACAGCCCCTGTTCCCTGCTCTGCATGTCCCCTGTGGGCCCTGCTTTTTGGGTCTGGTTTGTTGGTGTTTGATGCTCTGGTGCAGCTGACAGGTCAAGGGAGCTGTGGTTGGCTTCGGGGATCACTTGGGAAAAGCTGCCAGGGATAATTAAGGGAATTCTTTGGGCTCGGGCACGTGACAGGTGAGAGCATGTGGGAATGGGGCAGGAAGGCTCCATCCTCATAGTGCTCTCCAGTGACCTACTGGGGTCTGTGGAATGGCTGGGTGGGCTGCACCAACACCCCAAAGCTCTGTCAGTCTCCCACACTGGTCACCATGGCACATTTTCAGCCTGGGGACTCTGTGCTGGTCCTGTGCTTGTCCCTGCACTGCCATCATGTCCCTGTGCCACGGGACGGGCTGCAGGTGATGGTGGGATCCTCAGCCCTTCACCCCATGGGCTCCACATTCCCGCCACCACCCCACAAAGTGAGCTCAGGGCCAGTCCTGCCAAGGGGAGTTGCTCCCAGCTCATGCCAGGACTTGCTGAGCATCTGAAAGAGTCTCAGCTTCAAGCTGTCACCTGTCAACACTTTGCTTGGTGCTCGGCCGGCTCTGCTGCCCAGGGAAATTCCAGCTTCTCCTTACCCTGTTTTTGTATCCTTTGGGCTGAATTTCTGCAGTTCTCCCCGTGCTGTCCCCTCCTGCTGCACAGCCGCAGCCTCTTCCTCCCCAGGAGCAAGGAGGGGAGGGTCATGGTGACCCCTCTGCACCTTCCAGCACTGCCATTCCTGCCCACTTGGTGGCCTGTCCCCGACAGGGCTCTGCTCGCACGTCCTGTGTACGACGAGGAGGAAGATGCCCTTCCCCAGGGCTGCCTTTCCCTGACGGTGCTTCACTCGGCTCCCTGAAACGCGGCTTTTCCCCAGGGTGGGAGCCCAGCCCCCGAGCTCCTGCAGCGCTGCTCCCCCGGCATAAGCTCGCTGTGATTTGTCCTTTGCTGCTTTCGCTCCTTCCGAACCCGCTGGCGCCGCGTTTGGAGGCGCTGGGCTGTGCTTTGCTGCTTGTGATGCCCCCTCACACACGTCCTCCAACCGAGCCGTGCCATGGATGCAACGTGGCTGTTCCTGCTCCCCGGGGACAGCTTGGGGCTTGTCCCTCCGTGTAACCCCCCCCGAGGGGTGCCGGTGGAGGTTTGTGCTCAGAGAGGACGTGGTGGCTGCGTGAGGTTTTAGTTTCTTAGGCGTATTCAATAAGGAATAACGTGCCCTCCCCGCGAGCTGTCCGTTACCAGCAGTAGTGCTCTCTGCTCTTTCTGTCGATGTTTACTAATGTAAACCCAGTATTTGTTACTGTAAGAGGATTTTTTTTTTTTGTACGGTACTTTGAAAAAACCCACGAAAACGACCAAAAAAAAAAAAAAAAAGAGGAAAAAATAAACAAGAGTTAATGAGCCCGCTCTGGATTGCTGGGGGAGGGTGTTACGTGGGGGAGCGGGGGCGGGAGGGCGGCAGTTCCTGGGCTGGGTGCAGGATGTGATCCATCCTCCGGATGCTGCCAGGACTCTCCTTCCCGGTTTTATTGGGCCGGGGCACGTGGGGACCAGCCCTGGGTCCGGGAAAGGCGGCTCTGAACAGCGGGAGAAGTGCGAGGATCCTCAGCCCCGCGGTTGGGCTCGGGGGATGGCTCGGGCAGCACCCCCTTTCTGTACCCGGAGCTGCCCCCCTGGGGGTGCTCCAGCACCAGCACCGCCCGCGGGAGCCCGCGGGGGCTCGGCAGGGATCCAGCCCCTTCCCTGCTCGGGAAACTCCAGGCGTGGGCTGCTCCAGGTCGGGTTTCAGTCCCAGACGCGTCGCAGCCCGCGGGGAAGCAGCAGCAGCTGCTGGCGGGGCTGTGACCCCGCAGCTCCAGCTCGGTGACGCGGGCAGGGGACAGCGGGGACGGGGTGTCCGGAGCCCCACGTGAGGCGGCGGCGTCACGGCAGCGGCAGGAAGGGCAGGGAGGGCGGCTGGAGGCGGGCGCAGCCGAGCTTTAAAAGTCCTTGCTGGGACGGGCTCGCTTCCGCGTCCCGCCGCCGTCCCCATGGCCCCCGCGGTGCCGCTGCCTGCCCTGGCGCTGCTGGCCCTGCTGGCCTTGCTGGCCCCGGGGCTCGGGGTGGCCCCCGCCTGTGACCGCCCTGCCCACCTCTGGTGCAGCTCGCCGGAGATCGCCGTCGCCTGCCAGGTCAGAGCCGCGGGTGCCGAGGGCTGCCCCACGCAGGGCAGGGTCACCCACCACGCGTGGGGACATGTCCTGCCTGCCCGGCGGCGGGAATGGGGACGCGGGGACGGGGTTGGGGCATCGGCCGGCCGCGGTACCTGGAGCCAGTGGCTGTCCCTGGAGCCAGTGGCGGTCCCTGGAGCCAGTGGCGGTCCCTGGAGCCAGTGGCTGTCCCTGGAGCCAGTGGCTGTATCTGGAGCCGGTGGTGGCTCCGAGCACCGCTGTGGCACGGGCGGGGATGCTCAGAGACCCCGTGCCACACCGGCATCCCTGGGGAATTGCTGTGCTCCAGCCGGACCTCGACCCTGGACCCTCCCCGGCCGCCGCCGGCACTTCTATTTTTAAGCATAAAACTTAAGCTTTTCTGCTTATTTCTGCCGCGAACAGCCCCAGGCGGTGACAGTGTGACAGTGGTTCTGGCAGCGCCCCGTGAGCCCCGCGGGGCTGCACCCCCACCCAGGCGTGTCCTGGGCTAAATTTGTTTTCCTCCGAAGCAGTTTGGGGAAGTGCTTGTGGAAAACCCCAAGCGCTGGGTGACGGCCACCCACAGGATCCTGCAGCTTTTTGAGGCCCCTGGCCACTCTCACTTCCCTCCAGCCCTGCACACCCTGCCCTCCCCCTTCTGCCCCACACCCCAGGAGCTTTGCCCACCCCTGCAAGTGCTGGGGAGGGGGGCCCGCAGCCGTGCGCCCCCCGTGCACCCCCAAACCTCCCCGCACGCAGGTGGAGAGCCGCTGCCCCAGCCTGCCTCGCCCCGCCGCCGCCCCGGTGGAGCTGAGCCTGTACTACGAGAGCCTGTGCCCGGCGTGCCGCGAGTTCCTGGTCCTGAAGCTCTTCCCCACCTGGCTGCTGCTGCCCTGGGAGATGCTGAACATCACCCTGGTGCCCTACGGCAACGCCCAGGTAGGACCTGGCCCAGCCGGTGCCGCGGGCGCTCGTCCCCGGCGCCGCCGGCCCCGCTCAGACCGGTTGGTCCCGCAGGAGAGGAACGTCAGCGGGAAGTGGGACTTCCAGTGCCAGCACGGCCCCGAGGAGTGTTTGGGCAACATGATCGAGGTGACGGTCCCTGTTCCCGCGGTGCTGGCGCAGGGGGATCCATCGGCCCCGTACCACCCACCCTGTTCCCGTAGGCCTGCCTGATGCACGAGGCCAAGGACTTCAGCACCTACTTCCCCATCATCTTCTGCCTGGAGTCAGGCAGCTCCGTCACCAAGAACCTGGAGGCTGTATGTCCCCTCCCCTGTCCCTGTCCCTCACGCCCCACAGGGACATCCCTGCCCCCCTGAGCGCCCCGTGTGTCCCCTCTCCCGGCAGTGCCTGCAGCTCTACGCCCCAGACCTGGACAGGGGCCGCATCAACGCCTGCGTGCAGGGGGACACCGGGATGGCCCTGATGCACCAGAACGCCCAACTGACCGAGGCACTCGACCCCCCGCACCAGTTTGTGCCCTGGATCGTCATCAACGGGGTATGGCAGAGGGGACTAGGGTGCCAGGCAGGGCTGGGGCACCCTGGGGACACCCCTGAGCAGCCCCATCTCCCCCCACAGAAGCACACGGATGAGCTGCAGGAACAGGCAGAGGCCTCCCTGCTGGGGCTGGTTTGCCACCTCTACCAGGTGGGACAGGGATCTGGGGGATGGTGGGGCTTGGCGACACGTCCCTGTCCCTGCTGGGGCTCTACTGGCCACTCTCTGGCAGGGGGAGAAACCCGAAGTCTGCGGGGGCTCAAAGGCCCCGAAGACCCCGTCAGGCTGCAGGCGCTGAGGGACGTTGTGGGAGCACCAAGGGAGAGGCCAATAAAAAGGATTTTTAAAAAAAAAAACCCCAAGGATCTGGAATGGTGTGTTGGGGGGAGCAGGCAGCTGATGGTCCTGCACCCAGGCAGTGTGACAGGATGTGCTGGGCTCTGCCAGGGAATCACCTGCTCCTGGGGATCACAAAGGAGCCCTTTGAGGATTTCTGTAGAAATCTGTCAGCCCCTCCCTAAGGAACAGGACATTTGCTCTCTCCAAGCCCTGGGAAGCAGCTCTGATGTCCTCCTTTCTCCTTACACTGAAAGCATTAACCATTCCAGCAGCTCTGTGGGCCAAGACCACCCCAGCTCCCACCGGTCCTTCTCCATTCCCAACCCAGCAGGTCTAGGACAGCGCCTTTCCTGGTGGCTCCCTGAGTACTTGAGACAACAAGTTCTCTCCCACAGACTTGAGGAAATTCCCAGGCCATTCCCAGCTGGGGGCTGGGAAACTGAAATCCACCCTAAGAACAAGGACTCTGACCCAGAGAGTTCTCCTCACAGCCTATGGAAAACTCCTCAGTGATGGGTGATGGGCACCAGCACCTTCTGCAACCTGTGTTTTGTTTTCCATCCCCCTCATTCTCCCCCAGAGGCTCCCAACCACATCACCCCCAGATATAGGCACTGTTTCAACCCCCTCCCTCACATCCAGGGTGACACCTTCCCCTCTCCAGCCCTACACCCACCTCCTGAACAGCCAGGATGTCCATCCAAGCACTCCAGGTGCAGGAGAGGCAGGCAGGGACCCTCCTGCCCTTGTCTGCACCTCAGGCAGCACAGCAAGACCAGGAAGGAGGGGGAAAAGGTATAAGAAAAAAAAAAAACCTAGATAAAAATAAAAAATCACACCACCAGCCAGAAAGTGCCTGGAAACTTCATCTCTCTTTATTTGCCCATTTCCCATCCAAAACCTGGACCCCATCCCAGCTCGGGGCCCCAGGCAAGAACAGTCCCACTGGCACGAGCACAGCACCAGCTCCTGCTGCTGCTCAGCCTCTCGCCTCGAGCGTCGTCCTTGTCCCAAAACTTCCGTCCCCTGGAGCAGCTGCACCGCCAGCGCCCACAGCTCTTGGGGCCACGGAGAAATCTTCTGCTCGAGAGAAGGGGGGAAAAGAAAGAAAATAAACCAAGCCTCAACCTCAGATGTGAAGGAGCCTCAGCGCCGCAGGACGAGCTCTCCGCTCCCGAAGGCCTTTGGTGTCATCAGGGCTGTGGGGCGGGAGAAGGACCCAGCCTGTGGGGCTGGGTGAAGTCCCACAGGCTGAGGGGCTCAGGCACCCACTTTGGTGCCGGGGAGTTGCCCAGAGGAGGTTCAATATCAGGAGAGGGGCTTCTGCTCCAGGGTCCCCAGGCAGCCGTGGTGCCCCCCCAGCCACCGCAGGGGCTCTCGGTGCCGCCCTGGGGGCTGTAGCAGCTGCTGATCCCCGAGCCCAGCCCAAGGGGAGGGAAGACCCTGCTGCTGGGGAGGAGTGAGCTGGTGAAGGCGCTGAAATTCCCAGGCTCGAGGTCGCTGCCAGGCCAGGCAGGTGCCGTGGCATCCTTATTCAGGAGGGACGGCGGCCCCCACGCATCTTCCGACCCCGGAGAGCTGCAGAGCAGGGAGTCCTCGTGGCTGCAGGGGAGGCTCAGGGCAGCTCCCTGCACCTTCCAGCCTGGCTGATCCACCAGCTTCTCCGCCGCCTCTCTCTCTTCCCCGGGTTTATTCCTGCTCCCCTTCCCGCACAGCTGGACCACCTTGATGCCGCTGTCGCGGTGCCCGAGGTCCTCGAAGGCGCTGCGGGCGCTGTCCAGGCTCTCGTACTCCACCAGGGCGCAGCACCTGCTCAGCAGCTCGGGGAACTTGGCCAAATATCTCCTGACGTCCGCGGGCAGCTTTCGGCCCGGCCGCAGGACGCGGATGGAGGCGATGGCTCCGAAGGGGCTAAACATCTTCAGGATGAGCTCCAGAAAGTCCTCCTGGAGCGGCGGCGGCAGCAGCGGGTCCTGCTGGCGGGGCTGCAGCTCCCAGGCCAGCAGCAGTTTGCTGGGGGGGATGCTCAGCAGGGCCTCGGGGATGGGCACCCGGCGCCTCACTTTGGTGCCCTCCTTGTTCACCTCCAGCAGCTCCGAGAACTTCAGGGCGTAGAGCGTGAGCTGCCAGTCCCGTGTCAGGTACTTCACCTGGGGAAGAGAAGGGGGCTGCTGCATCCCTGTGATCTCCCCCAGGCAGGGACCACCCTAAACCCATAACCCAGGCAGGCTGCAACCTTATCAATGCCAAGTCATGGCAAGGCAATGTCCCCCTTCCACGTGAGCGGCCCTGGGGGCTGCAGAAGGTCCCCAGTGTCCCCTGGGCTGTGGCAGCAAACCTCAGCTTCCCCACACTCACACCACCGGCACTTGCCTGGGTTTTTCGCTTAAGGGATGATCTCAAAGCAGCCTGGGATGGTGAATCCAGCCCCAGGGGCGGTTTGGGGACTGTTCACTGTTCCCCCAGCCACCCTCCCTGCAGGAGGGAGCTCTGCATCGCCAGGGCTTTGCTGGGAACAGCCTGAGAGGAGTCTGGACCTCCCTGTCCACCCCACTGGAGACAGCAGAGCACACCTGGACATCCTCCCCGGGCTCCCTACCTTCTTGAAGGACGTCAGGAGTTTGATGCTGACAAAGCCCATCTTGTTCTTCTGGACGTGCTTCAGGAGGAAGGCGTCCCTGGCCAGGTTCTCGTCGGACAGGTAGAATTCCACCTGGGACACGATCCTGCGGACCAGCTGCGGGTCGGGGAGGGAGGAGCTGCGGTCCAGCAGGGCCGAGCCCAAGGCACGGCTCAGGTCACAGCCCCTCCTGGCAGAGCTGTGGGGACACAGGAGTGAGGTGGGTGGGACGTGCCAAGTGTCCCCGAGCACCGGGGACAGCCAGAGCTTTGCCTGGGCTGCAGGGAACAGTGCCCTGCGAGCCTCCCTGGGCTGGGAGAGCCAGGCCGTGAACCTGGACACCTTCCAGCCAAGGGATACGTTCCCTTGGGAATAAACACAGGGAAAGGCCGGGGCTCAGCCCCCCTGCACATCCCGGCACCACGTACCCGTCCAAACTCTCCAATTCGTCCTCCCGGCCGAGCAGGGCGAGCGAGCGGCTCCGCGGGGGGAGGAGGTGCCGTGCCAGGAAGGAATTTCCTTGTGCCGGCCCTGGAGTGTTGCATCTGGGCCGGGAATGGAGCCCCGAGGCCATCCCTGAGCTGCGAGATGCCATGGTCCTGGATCTGGGATGTTACACGGGAGAAGGACAGGGCTGGGACACGTCCTGACCTGAGCTCAGCCCAGGGGAGGGGGAGTGCAGGCAGCTGGGTTGTTGTCTCCTTACCTGCTTGGCAGTCCTGGGAAGGGTAGAAAGTCTTAGCAGTACATTCCAGACACCCAGGGGCAGCAGACCCCAACCCTTCCCAGCTCCAAACTGAGGCTCCCAAAAGACAAAGGCAAAAAAAAAAAAAAAATCAAATGAAAAAAAAAAAATTAAAAAAAAAAAGGAACAGAGAGAGAGAGCCCCTGGGGTGGGGAGGCTGTGGGTTTATAAGCAGAACCACCCTGGAGGAGCTGTGGGGGTGGTTGTGGATCCAACCACCTGATCCAACTGCTCCAGGTGAAACCTTTTGTGGTTAAAGTGCCCCAGCTGAGCCCTGGGGCCAGCCAGGCTCGTCCTGCCTCGGCTGCAGAGCCAGGCCAGGGGCAGCAGGAACGAGCAGAGCAGAATCTGTCCCCTCTGGTACCCAGGTGGACAGTGAATTGATGCCACGAGGCCGCTCGGGCCGTGCCTCGGTTTCTCTGCCTCGTGCAGGATCAGGAACAGCCACGGGGAGCTGGAGGGAGGAAGGTTCACCAGAACACTGATCGGGGCTCTCGGTGCTGCCACAGTGACAGGCAAAGATCCTTCTCCCTGCAGAAACACCTCCTGCCCCAGGGAGGGAGCAGGAGAGCCCCAGGAAGGGGCAGGACGGCCCAGGGCTCCAGGACAGCGGGGAAGGAGCTCTGGGATGAAACATCTCTGTGGTTTGAGCCCCGTGTTGGGCAGGGTGGGAGGGTGAGGACACCTGCCCCAGCCCCTGCTGCTCTGCCCCTCTGTTCTCTTCCTCACGTGTCCTCACCCTTCTGGGATGGATCACAGGGGCTGGAAACGTCCAGCTGCTTCTGGAATGTTGCACCCCCCTGATTTCCCTGGGGTTGGGGTCAACCCCGGCCACCTCCCCTTCTCCTGTCACCTCCTGGCATTCTCTACTGGTTGGGAAGAGATGGAAGAGAAGGTCCTGGGATGCTTATGCTGAAATCTCCATGGATTTGCCCACCTTGGAGGGGTGATGGAGCCAAAGGCAGGCTGAGGATGGGGGGCTGTGTGTGCTGGGAGGAGTATTTTGAGCTGTTTGCTCTCCACTGGCAGCTGGGTTTGTTCAGGGTCAGGAGGTGCTGCCCAGCTCCCCTGGGGGAAATAACCCCCAGCTTCCAGCCCTGAGGCTCAGTAGCCAAAGGAAGGGGCTCTGGCTGCTCCAGCCACCCCTGCAAGACTGGGCATAACCCAGAGGGAGGGGGAAGCAAGAGCATTAGGGTGAGAGGCTGAGGCTAAACCTTCCCCTTCCCAAGGGATCCGAGCAGGAACGATCCAGCAGCTGCCACATACCTGTCTCGCTGTTCCCATCCTCTCAATTAAGTCTGGAAGCATAATTAAAACCTGCTTCCTATGGCCCTGTGCTCAGCCTGATCCTTCAGCCTCTCCTCCCCTCTGGGAGTGGAAGGGGGGGTTATCCCTACACAGCAGCTGCTGCTCCATGGGGATCCTGCCCTCCTGCAGAATCCACATGGGATCCCTGCCCTAAACTCTGCACTGATCAGCTCCTGCACCCCCCCAGTGCTGCAGCACCTCCTGACATCTCTCAGGGAACACAGAAGAAATGGGACCACAACACTCCTTGTGCAGGCCTGAGCATTGGATACATGTTTATTGCTGTTCAGGTTTAGCTGTGAATTCTGTGCCTGGGGTTTGGGTGGATCCCCAGACACCTCACACGGTGCTGCAGGAGCTCCAGAGCATCTTGTTTGCAGGTTGGGGTCCCTTGGTGAAAGAGCCAGTGTTCCAGCTGAACTTCCTATGGCCCTCAGTGGGAGCAGGGGAGTTAAGACTTGGTTGCTGGGCTGTTTTTTTGAACCCTCTTATCTCATCAGCAGGATTCAAAACACTGGACTCTGAACCCAGGAGTTCTGGCTGTTATTTACATTTAAATCTGCCTTTTTCACTTCTCTCCTTCTCTCACTTCTCTCCACTTCCATATGAGACATTTACAGACGACAGCACAGGACAGTCAGAGGGAACCACTGTGTGTGCCACTACACACACTTTGGTTTCACTTACCATTTGAAATGTGTTTTAAAGTGTCACAGCTCCCTTAGAACCACTGGGAACAAGGCAATGAAGAGATCTGGATAGCATATACTCTGCTATGCAAATGTACAGAGACCCCTGGAGAAGCTCACACCAAATTCTGCATCATTAGAAACCATAATGATAAAAGCTATTTATGACACGGCCTTTATTCACAGAAAGGGTTGCCCCGGGGCTTTGTTTTTGCAGTTTGGCTTGATGACAATCCCCCTCCTCTGCCCTATAGCCCACAACACCCCAGTGTAGTCCACATCATCCCAGTGCAATCCACCTCAGCACAGACCCCACAGGACATGGAAAGGGAAGAGAGACCCCCCTGAGCTCCCCCCGCTCAGCCCCACGGGAGCCACCAGGAAAAGGCAAAGGGATTCAGAGAGGGGAAAAGTCAGCAGAGTGCTGAGCCCCCCTGGGTCCACGACAGCCCCTCATGACGTGGGATGAGCTGTTGGATCAGTCTGAGCTGTGCTGGCTCTCCTGGAGTGGGGGAAGCAGGAACATGGCCCACCCTAAGGCACTGCGGTCTCACCCCCTCCCCTGCTCCGGACACGGCTGCACCTCCTGCAGCTGGACATGGAGTGGGAATTTCACACACCCCAGGACATGGGGCCAGTGCCCCTCTGCCTGGGCACCCTGGAGGATGGGGGTGCCACGGGATTGCCACGGGATTGCCTCCAGGAAACAAACACACTCTGCAACCAGCTGCTGCTTCCTCGGAGTCCTTTGGTATCTTGAGCTGGCCTGACGGTGTCCCGGGAGCATTCAGGGATCAGTGGTGAAATGCCAAGCTGGGGAGACATGGGAGCAGGTGGGAATGCTCATCCTGTAGTCCCAGAGCACTCCTGTGTCCACCAGGATCCGAGGAATGTGCAGCCTGGAGTGGGTACAAGAGAGACCAACTGTCCCGTGCTCCCTGGTGCAAGTGATTTGGCAAAGCCAGAGCCAGGACAGCTTGTCTGGAAAGGCTGCAGGAGAAGAGTCAGGGATTTTTCCTTCTTCTTGGGCACTGATTGGTTCAAGTTCGTATCACAGTGAAGTCTGAGAAGTGGGGAAGGAACCCAAACCACCTTCCCTGAAGGAGAAAGCCTCGTTTGTCCGCCTCGCTCCAGCTGGGGAGGGAGGACAGGCTCTCCCAGGCAGGCACATCCAATCTGCTGCTGACCATGGAGGCTTCCATCCCTTGGGAGCAGACTCTGGAGCTTCTCCCTCCAGACAGCAGCCACACTGGAGGGAAGAGGGCGACCAAACCAGCCCCATCCCAGCGCCTGCCCCGGCTCAGCCCAGAGCCCATCCTCGAACACAAGTAAACAAGAAAGAGAAACTAAGAGGCACTAAGAACGCAGATCTGGCGAGGCTCAGGCTTGGGACCATCCAACCTGGCTCTGGATGTCTTTGTCCAGCCGGAGGGGAGCCGGAGCAGGCTCAGATCTCCTGCAGGGAGTGGCCGGGGTCGCTGCGCTCGCGCTTCACCAGCGGCTCCCCCACGGCCCGCTCCGCGTCCACCTCGGTGCCCAGCTCGCTGATGTCATCTGCAGGGACATGGCTCGGCATCAGACAGGGGACCAGAGGGAAGGGGAGCTTTTTCCCAGCAGAGCAGGCTGGAAAAGCCAGCACGAGGATCCCCCTCCCACCCTTACCCAGAGGGCTTCCCCCGTGTACCTTTGTCCAGCAGTGCTGGGGACAGGGACGTGAGGTCACCAAACTGAAAGAAAAGGGAGGTACAAGGTCAGTGAGGCTTTGCAGACCCCAAGTGCCAGACCTGCTCGGTGGCCTCGGTCACCAAACAGTTCCAACAAGCAGCTTAAATGCTCAGGAGAGACCATGAGCATCAGCAGTGCTGGTGGTGGGGAGCAGAAAGCAAAACCAACCACATGTTTTGAGGGGAGAAAAGCCTTTTGTTACCCGTTAAACCAGCCCTCTCCCCACAATCCAGGGGAGTATCAAGCTCTAGACCAGGGGGAGAAATTTTTCCATCTCCCAAGCGATGTCACAGTGCAAAGGATGTGCTTTTTCTCCAGCCTTTTGCATCTTTTGGGCAATCCCCCTCTCCTGCTCGCCCTTCACTCCACCTCTCTGCAAAGCCATTGCAGTCATGTCAGAGAGAGTTTGGTGTGTGAGGCCGTGGTGCCAAGTGGAACCAGAGAGCTGAGGGTTATCTCTGGTTCTGGAGATGTGTTGTCTCTCTCAGTGACAAGGTTCTGAAACACCAAATGGCTACAAAAATGCTGAAAAGTCATGGAAAGGCGAGGCAGCAGCAGGAGCCGAGGAGAGCTCCAGAGAAAACTCAGTGAAAATGGAAGCACACAATTCCTCCTCCTTTGCTGGGAAGAATCAGCCTCCTCCTGGAGAACAGGAATATTGCAAGGGTTTAATGAAGGGAAAAAACCGAGGGAGGGAAGCCTCCCACAGCTGGGTTTTGCAGGAAGCCACTCTCTGCCTTTCATGTTCCTTTAATATCAGTAAAGACCGAGGTTTTGCAGGGAACGGTGGGAACTCAGAGCGCTGCAGTTGGAGCAGCAGCGTGGGAGGGGAAGGGAAAGGCTTTGGTCTGCCTGGCTCCCCACACGAGCTCCCTGCAAGGAAGAAAACAGCACGAGCTTCGAGGAGCAAACGAGCTCAGTTTTGAGCAAATGAGCAAATGAGCTCAGTTTTCATCTCCCAGTAGTTTTTATGTTGCTGTTGCAGGTTCATCTGGGGCTTTTAACTGCATTTCAGAGGGGAAAGCTGGATGTGGCCCCAGCTAGGCAGGACAGGACCTGCCTGCAAGCCAGACACCAGTTGCTGCCTGACTGGTGAACAAAAAAAAAAGCCCCAAACCCTCAAAACAGCACAAACAACCCATCATTTTTCTTCTTCACCTCAAAACCAGAGTGTGACTGTAACACTGGAGCTTGCAGAGGCCTGAAGAAGTTCAATTACTGAAAGGAATTTCTGGATCTTTTTGCTTCATTTAGTGTTTGATGGCAGGAACCCCAAAGCCAGGGGTTATGGAGAGAAGTAGGGAGATCCTTTTCCTCCCTCCTCCAGGCCTCCAAGGCCCAGCTACTCCAGAACCCACCAGCTCCTGGAAGATGCTCCATCCTTGTGCCAGAAATTCAAAACAACTCAACAAATCCTTTGGTTATGAAACATGGTGAGGACACAAGTGTGTCTTTGGTGAGGCTACACCTCAAGTGCTGTGTCCAGCTCTGGGCCCCTCAGTTTGGGAAGGACATGGAGGGGCGGGAGCAAGTCTGAGCTGAGGGAGCTGCGGGGGCTCAGCCTGGAGAGGAGGAGGCTCAGGGAGGACCTTCTCACTCTCTACAACCCCCTGAGAGGAGGGGTGCTGCCTAGTTTGGGTTCGTTTCTGGGCAGCGAAGGGCTCTCACCTCTCCCATGACGGCGATCGGCGTCTCGCCCGTGGCCTGGGCCACGCGGTGCTCCACCAGGTAGAACATGTACTCGTCGTAGAGCAGGCGGATCAGGTGGAAGGACCCGAAGCTGGCGGCGCTGCGCAGGGTGAGGTCCCGGATCACCATGGAGCTGCAAAACAACGTTTGGGGGCGCGTTTTCGCAACTTGGGTCGCGGCTGGTTCTTCACCCTGAGCTCTGGACCCTGAAGGTACTCTGGGATTGTTTCTGCCTTTAACCCAAGAGTGTACAAACCACTTTAACAAATAAGTTGATGGAGCATCCTGTCCTATTTGGGCACATCAGGATTTAGTCTTGATCTTGAAAGTCTTTTACAACCTTAATGATTCTATCCCTGTCCTGAAAGGAGACACGACACTCCCTTCTGTAGCAGAGCCACAGTTAACCATGGTTTTACAGTTAAAGAACTTGGCCTTGGCTTTTCAAGGAGCTCTTCACGTGCCCTGAGTGTGATGCAGAAATACCTCCAAAGTGAGAAAGGAGATGTACCTGTAGAAGGACCATTTCAACAGGAACTGCCTGGCTGCCTTGGGGAAGCTGGGACTGCCCTCATGCTGCTTCAGGACTAGAGTAACCACGTTATCCAGCCAACTGGCCCACTGGTCCAGGGAGCTTTGCTGCTGCAGAGTGAACTTGAAATCCTGCTCCAGCTTCTGCACCATGCCCTCCTCACACTGGCACACCCACGAGGCTTGTTCCTGCTCGGGAAGAAGGGTTGATAGTTACTGATGCCAAACCTGCACGGTGGTGTATCCCAGCCCAGGAATTCAGCCTCATTCCTAGTAGGCAAGGGCTCCAAACCAGCTCTGAATATTGTCTCTGATCTATCCACAGTATAATGCTATTATTAAACTGTATTGCTGTTGGTAGCACTTCTTCTTCACTGAAGGAGTGGTTAAGCCTGGGAACAGGCTGCCCAGGGAAGTGGTGGAATCACCATCCCTGGAAGTGTTCAGATAATGAGTTGGGAGCATGGTGGGATTCGTTTGAAGGTCAGACTTGCTGATCTTGGAGATCTTTTCCAACCTTAATGATTCTAATAAACTCTTATTTACAACTAAGATTACAAACCAATAAATAAGATTCTACAGCTCTTATTTACAAGACCTCCACCGTTCACAGCGAGATGGGAAAACTGAGGTGGAAAAGCAACCCCAAACCCCACCAACTCGTTCATTTTGTTGGTTTTTAGCGGTGGCTGCAATCAGGGGGTGATTCTGACCTGGCTGTGGAGAACACAACCCAGGGGGAGGGGGCAGAGTTACCTGCACGTTGGCGAAGTCGACGCGGTTGAGGTCGCTGAGCATCTGGTTGATCTGGGAGGTGTTCTGCAGCACGGCCCGCGCGGCCTGGGCCAGGTGGTTCAGGGACGTGTATCGGCGCAGGGTCTGGGCGAAGGCACTGACCACCCCCACCTGCAACACAGCACGTGGGGCTGGGGGGGAGGGGGCAAAACATCCCTGCTCCCGGCGCGCCTCGACTCTGCACTGCCACAGCCTGCCCGGGGCGGGCGTGGGGTCACCACCCAAAACATCTCCATGTGCCGCTTGGAGACACGGTGGGCTTGGACTCTGTGACCCAATCCTTGTGCCAGGCACTCAGAACAACTCAGTACATCCTTTGGCACAGCTGGTTGTGAAACAGGCTGAGGACACTGTGTGGTCTGTGAACCAGCTGGTCTCTTCAGGTGCTGCTTAGCCTGGCTTTGTTTCTAGGGGATAAACGACTCTCTCACCTCTCCCCTGATGTCTCCCTGGTTGCCTGGGCAACGTGATGCCCCACCAGGTAGAACACGTGCTCGTCTCAGAGCAGGTGAGTCAGGTGGAAGGACCCAAACCCAAATGATTCTCTGATTCTATTATTCATTTTCTTTAAACTATCAGGTTTTCGCACTCTGCCTCCAGCAGAGACCAGCAGGTGGGAACAGGCTGCAAGAACCTACTGGTTCCTACTGGAACTTGGCAATGCCATTCCCTCCTGTGCTTTCCAGGACAGACTCATTCCAGGGCAGGGATAACAGGCTCCCCAGGGCAGTGGGCACGGCCCCAAGGCTGTCAGAGCTCCAGGACAACGCTCTGAGGGACAGGGGGGGATTGTTGGGGTGTCCTGGGCAGGGCAGGAGTTGGACTGGATGATCCTTGGGGGGTGCATTTCAACTCAGGATATTCTGTGATTTTATGATTGTCTCACACAAAGCTTTATCTGCCATTTCAGGATGCAGGAATGGCTCCATGGAGAGAGCAGCATCATCTTCTGGAACAAAGGAATTGCCCGACCTCTCTCCCACTGGTTGCTGCTTTTGATTCAGAATTAATCACTACACTGTGCTAATCTTGAGAACTGACTCAAAGTGGCCCAACTGCAGCAGGGATTTCCAATCCCTGTGGAAAACTGCCACGTGCAGACAACACCCTGAGCCCATCCCGCCCCCCCTGCTCACCTTGGTCTGCACGACCTGCGGGGGGAATTCACTCATGGCGTTCATCAGCCACCCTTCCAAACTCTTGGCAAAATTCCGGATTGCCTGTGTCAGTGTGCCTGCAAAGAAGGCTGCAGAGTTAGAAAGGCTGCTCTGTGTCATTCCTGGGGACCACTTTCCAGCTTAGGACTGCTGGGGAAAGCACAGCCTGTGCTGTTTGGTTAGCTGAGACCTCGATTTTGCACCCAGGAAATTAGCTGGGTCCTGATATACACTCAAATTCTTGTTCTTTAATGTTATTACTCAAACTCTTATTCTTATTCCTACTCTTATTTTTATTTTTACACTCATTCTTGTTCCTATTCTTTGATGATTGGACTTACTGATCTTTGATGTCTTTTCAACCTCAACATTTCTATGCTTTTGATTACTTTTATTTTCTCTTATCCTTTTCTTACTCGTGGTCCTTCTGAGCACTTTCCAAATGGTGAGATCTGCTCTTCAAAGGCACCCACGTGTCCCAGCATGGGACTGACAACAGCCCTGAGGGGGACACATCTGACCAGTACCAGGCCCAGTCTAGGGCTAAGCTGAGGTTTTGTGGAGACTGACACAATGCACCTCCCTGGGGAGCCAAATCAGAGAGAGAAACCCCTCAATATCCCATCACCAGCCTCCCAAATAAAAGCTGACCTCTAATTTCCAGGACCACAGGGGACAGGATGGTCCCATGTAAAAAAAAGATGTGATTTCCAAGGATCAGCTGTGCTTCCACGTGTGTGCAACGTGCTTTTTTACCTGATCCTGGCCAAAAGCAGGAGGTGTGACATGCTTGGAGCAACCTGGGCTAGTGCAAAGTGTCCCTGCCCATGGCAGGGGTGGAATGAGATGAGCTTTAAGGTCCCTTCCAACCCCAACATTCCATGATTCCATGTTTGTCAGCCCCAGCTCCCCAGGCCCAGCTGTGCCCGGGGATGGGGCTGTGGGTACTCACTGGGCACCGGCCGGAGCACGTCAGGGATGAGGATCTCCACCAGGGCCTGGTACAGGATGTGGTCACAGCTCCTCATCCACTTCAGGATGGGCTCATACTTGCACAGAGTGATCAACTTGTCTTTTGGGAGGGTTCCTTCGGGTTCTTCTTCACTGCAGGAGGAGGAGGGACAAGGTGTGAGCAGCAGCTTTGTACTCAGTGCATTCACCCTTCTTCGTGACTAACCCCAATTTTCAGCACTAAAAAAGCCTTCAGGCATCTTTCAAAAGGAAATGTCTGATTGTCTGCACAGGTCTTGTCTCTACAAGCACCTCCCCATCCGTGGGGCCACAGCTCTGGGCAGTTTTCTCTCAAATCCACATCTCCTGCCTTCACCTCTTCCCTCTTCTGCCTCAGAGCCTTTCACACACTCTTGTCCATGTGGACACGGAGACTCGGCTTTAGCACAGTCATTTCAGCAAGAAAAGGTGCAGCTGGTTCTTCTTACAGTCCCAGATATTTCCAAAACCTTCCCACCTTTCCCATCTGCTCTAAACCTGCCGAGCTGTAGCACTGGGGACAAAAAGTTCACAGCCAGTGTAGGAGCAGATCACCTGATACTGAGAGACACTACAAACATTTTCAAGGTGTTTAACACCTTCAAACACTGAATATTTTCAGAAGGAAGAAGACTTGGTGGTTGGATGAGAACATATTCTACAGATTTTTGGGGGTTTTTTTGCCTATTACTCAAAGTTCTACCATTGTTCTTCTGAACAGAAAAGATCCACGTGGGAAGTTTTTATATTCACAGTCAAGTGGAGAGCACAGACTTGTGCTAGAAATGGTCTCAAATTGCCCCAGGGGAGGTTTAGATTGGATATTGGGAGAATTTTTTCACTGAAAGGGTGGTCAGGCTTTGGAACAGGCTGCCCAGGGCAGTGGTGGAGTCACCACCATTCCTAGGAATGTTCAGAAGGCATGTGGGTGGCACCTGGGGACAGTGGTGACCGCGGCAGTGCTGGGTTGATGGTTGGACTTGATGATTTTAGAGGGCTTTTCCAACCTTAATGATTCCATAATTCTATAATCAGAGCAGACACTTTCCTCAGAGGTCTGAACTCTGTGTTTCCATTAAATATTATCACAGAACATACTGAGTTGGAAGGGACCATCAGGATCATCGTGTCCAACTCCTGCCCAGGACACCCCAACAATCCCACCCTGTTCTCCAAAGCATTCAAAAAGCCTAAGGAAGCTGAAAAACACTCCATTCATCTTTAAAATTAAAAAAAAACCACCAAGAAATGGAGCACTGAGAACCAGTGGAAGGCTGGGGAGTACCTGGAAGGCAGAGCAGGGGGACCATCACTAGGTGGTGCCTTCGGACTCCAGAAGGATTGCCAGAGTTTCTCGATGTAATGAAACTGGAGGTTCATCACAACATCCAAAGTCGCCTGACAACAAAGAACACAGCTCATTAGCAGCTCTGCCAGCCCCGTGCCAACAGGGTGTCAGCACCCACTTCGTGTGCTGCCATTTACAGTAAATAATTCACAAGCAGAATGAGGGAAATGGAGTTGTTTTGATAATCAAGGTAACATAAAACAGGTCACACGGTGAAAAAAATAACATAAAGCGCAATATCTGAGTTGTAATTCCTCACAAATCCTATATATTCCAGCTTTTCCTAAGAGCAGGATAGGGGTGAGCACATGAATTATGTCCCACACTGATTAGTAAGTCAGATAGTCAGCAGATAATATCCCAAATAATCACCTCGCAGTGTCGCCTGTAAAGAATCTGCAGAGTTTTCACGTCGTTCAAGGTGAAACCTTCTTGTAAGAGGACATTCCCTAGATCAGGGGCTGGGAACTCAGGAAAGACATGGGTCACATCTAGGGAAAAAAAAAACATTGGGAAAGGTGCTGAGGGTTAGGAACACTTGGAATACAGGTGAGGACAAGGTGCTGCTGTCACGGGTGCTTTTCCATGATCCAATTGGGATGAAACAGGAAAAATGAGACTGATAATCGATTTTTTTCCCCCTGATTTATGTTGTTATACTGGGGAAAAAAAAAAAGCAAACAACTGCAGCCCATTTATTGGGTGTGGAAAGGGAAATGTTTTCTTTCTGTGTGTAATAAAAGAAACAACAAAACATTGTCCTCATCTGCTGCACTTGTGTTGGGTTTCTCTCTGAAGCCTGAAAACCATCTCTCTGCTATTCTGAGAGGACAATGGGAAGTATAATTGGGCAGCAGAGGTGTCAGGAGCTCACAGAGCTGGCTGGGATTTGCTGTCTCAGCTGGAGGTGATGGAGACACGTAGATCCAGGACCAGCAGAGCCAGAGAGTCTGTCCCACAAGGAGAAGGTCTGCATGGATCATCTCCAGCTGGATGTGCAGCCTCTGCAAGGGAGAGAATTGCTTTTCTCCCTCTGGCAAGGCTTGGCAGAACCTCCACTCTTCCATGCAATTGGGATAAAACCAGAAGGATGAAAAACACACGAAGAGGGAACCAAAAGACCAGTTGGCTGAAGGAAAAAAACCTTTCTGGGGGGACAGGAATCAGCAAATCAACTTTGCAAGCCAGACATTACAAAAGCTTATTAGAATACATCCTATATATGAAATATATAATACTGTAGATTTACTAGGATGCAGTTGGGGTTTTCCTGAACCAGAAAAAAAATCCCAGATGTGAATAATTAATCATTAAAGGAGTCCCCTCACCTATGAACTGCTGATGGTGTTGACTCTGAGCAGCCACCGACTGCTCTGGCGTGGTGTGGGGGTTGCTGTTGGAGCCGCTCTCTGCCATCCCATCCACCTTCTGGGCTGCTCTGTACCTAAATTCAGAGCGTGGTTTAGGACCCACACAGGCACCAGCACCCAAGTGCAAGTTATTTGCAGCACAGCTGTACAGATGTGTGTGTTCGTCAGGTGACACTCAAGGACAGCGGGTGTCGAGGGCTGAGCACTTCTATCACTGACTCAAAGGGGAGGAGGAAAAGGAGCAGCTCCTTTTCTGCTCCTTCTTCGCTCCAGCAACAACCAGAGGTGTTCATGCTTCCAGAAGGCAATTCCAAATTCCTTTGTGTGTTGTACTTTACCTTTAAAACTGTTCACGCACAAGAATAACCATGGCACTATTTAACTTGCACTTTTGCACGAAAACCTGCCCCCCAAAACCCCCAAAAAAACCCCAAAATGCACCCCAAACACAGCACAAGCCCCAAGTCCTTTCACTGATCTGGCACAATAACTCCATAGCTGAGATCCTGAACCAGTGTGGCTACAGGTGGCAGTTATGGAGTTACAGAAGAGTTTGGGTTGGAACAGGCCTTTAAACTCCATGTAGTCCTTTAAAGGCCATCTAGTGAGCAGGGACATCTTCAACTAGACCAGGTTGCTCAAAGCCCTGTCCAACTTCACCTTGAATATTTCCAGGAACGGGCCCATCCACTGGACATGGTTTGGGACCCTCCCACTGCTCCAAGCAACACTTGGGTTTGAGCTCAAGCTCCTGTCCCCAGGCAAAGGGATTTGGACTGCTGAGCTCTTTGGGAAGGCCCTGGGAGCACCTACCTTTGCTTCTGGTGGATGGGCTGCTGCCTCATGGCCATGTACTGGGTGTCCTCCTGCAGGCGGTTCAGCGGAGACTCCGGCTTCAGGCGGATCCCGTAATAGTGGTATTTGGAGTTCCCCCTGGAAGTATCAACATCAACACTCTCAGTGGCCCATTTCGGTTGTTTGGACAGGATCCCCAACTTCAGGCAGCAGTTTGAGTGGCTGAAGTCATGAACTAACACATGCCATCGCCCCTTTTAGAAAACTTAAGCCCACGCGTGGCCAACCTCAGGGACGTCCACGTTTAAACCCAGCCAGGTTTGTTCCATGGTAACTGGGGAAGAGCAGGCAAGTGTTACAGCACAAAGTGTTACTAAACAGAATGACAGAGAGCTCACAGGGGACGCTTTGCTGTTTGATTAGGGTTTAAGGATTTGGTTGTGGTTTTTTTTCCATAAAAACAAACCTCGGTCTTTATCTAAGCTTGGATAAAACAAGGGCAGAAAACTACGATAAGAAAAACGCCCTTGTGTTGCCACAACTTTCACAGCTACAGGCTTTGATGTGGTTTTGTTCTTGGAGCTGCTCATTTCTGAAGGTTTTGGGGAAAAACTGGAAGCTTTCTGCAAGCACAGGGGGGCTGGAATTCTTGCTGCTTTGCTGCTGTGATGCTCCTTTAGGAGAATGTGATTCCATCGCATTAGAGAGACATGTCAGTTGAAGCTTTTCCACCCAACTGGAATTTTCCAATCCCAGTGAAATTAGAGACATTTAAGAGAGGACTATTTGTCCCACCTTCTTTTGTTGGGGGAATTTTCCCTTTTCAAGGGCCAGTTCAATTGCTCAGTCACTGCAAAAAAGGGTTTTACAGAGGCTACATGTTCAGCCCTGTCTTAATTGATTTTAAGTGCCTGCAAATTAAATAAAAGCTGCCTTTATAATCTAAAATCATAATAAATTAGAAAATAATGGTGGACAGCTCTTTCCATACTTATTTAGGTTCACTGTCTCCTTCCCAACCTGCACATTTGCAATTTTAAGTGGGGTTTTTTTTTGCTTGCTTGCTTTTTTCTTTAATCTTTGATGGAATTAAAGAATTTCTCTCATCTAAGGAAATTATTTCATAGCTCTTGCACTTGGCCCAATCCACAGAAATCCAAACTGCTCTTCCTGCAACTGTTGCCTCCACATTCCAGCTGTGCAATGCCCTGGACACATCTGGCTTTGTTCTCGTTTAGAAGCCCAAATCTCTAAGCTTGAATTTTTATTATAAAATCTTATACAATCAGAGAAGCCACTTTTTCTCTAGTATATTACCTACTTTTTTATATTCTAAGCTGGGATAAAATGCACACTCAGCTGTGCAGAAGCTCTGGATGCTCCCTTGAAGGACACATCTGTAATTACAGAAGTGTATTTTCTCATGCTACGCTTTTGTTGCAACATCCCACGGGTCTTTGATGTTTTAAAAGAAAAAGAATCCTCTCACAAGATTTAGCCTGATGCTTTGGGGATTTCAGAAATAAACCATTTACAACTTCAACAGCTTGTCTGCATCAAAGAATCTGTTATGGATGATCTTTACTGGACTCAGAGGGAGAAGTGGCTCCACTGAACCAGAATTTGGGCGGCAGCAACAACTGTGAGGATGAGTTACCTCCTCTTTTTCAGACAATATAGAATCACGGAATATTCTGACCTGGAAGGCACCCACAGGGATCATCCAGTCCAACCCCTGGCCCTGCCCAGCACACCCCAACAATCCCCCCTGTCCCTCAGAGCGTTGTCCAAACGCTCCTGCAGCTCTGGCAGCCTTGGGGCCGTGCCCACTGCCCTGGGGAGCCTGGGCAGTGCCCACCACCCTCTGGGGGAAGAGCCTTGCCCTGAGATCCATCCCAACCCCCTGGCACAGCTCCAGCTGTTCTCTCAGCAGATGGGACACTTAAAGGGATGAGAAGAAGCCTCAGTTCAAATCAAGTTGATGATCCCACACGATCGTGGTCGGTTGGATCTGTAGATCTCAAAATGACCTGTGCCTGCTGAATGGTGCTCAGTAGGTTCTTAGAACACCCGAGAGAAGTTGCAGGAAGGGTTTTTTTTCTGTTATCTCAATGTAGATTCCAACCAACCTGGTTCCCAGGCGCCGGGTCCTCAGCCCCATGAACACGGAGCGGATGAGTTTCCCGAAGGAAGCGGCGTTCACTGGATCCAGTTTGTGCTCCTGGCAGTGCCTCAGGTAATGGTTGTACAGGGAGCTCCTGGGAAGGCTGACACCTTCTGCTGTCTCATAGTTATCCAACAACCACTGGAGCTTTAGGTATGGAAAAACAGAGAACAGGGGAGTCTAAAGAGGGATGGAACGGGCTGAACGTGAAGCAGAGTCGACTCTCAAACACCCGGAGAGCCCGTCGGACTTTAGGAGTTCAGGAGGACCTGAAGCTGAGTAGTTAATTTATACAAATCAATTTTATACACGTTAATTTACATAACTTATAATTTGTAAGTGATAACTCATCACTTTTTACGGTCGCAAAACCCCCCAGCCCAAAGGTAAAACAACCCAGACAAAAGCGCTGTCACTTCTTGCATTAAACACACCCCTCCTGCCAACCCAACGTCCCACCTCGGGTTCAGCTGAATGCCTGCAGAGCCAAAATAAAGCTGCAAGAACTCGGGTTTCCTCAAGAAAAAAAGATTTTAAGATGCTGCCTAAGAGGAATAAATTTTAGAGGAGGCAAACCCTGCTGCAAAGTCTTTATTAATTTGAAGATTGGCACCTCTGCAACTGCTCCCTTAACAATAAAATTAACGGTTGCCAAAGCAACCTTAAAAATCTGAGGGGATCCATCTAGTTTGCAGAATTTACTGTCTGAACTTCTGACATTTCTGTTGATTAAAATCTGCAATTAATATAAATTATTTATGCCTAGACAGCCCGAAAGGGCAGGTCCTGCTCACAGTGTCAGCACAGGAATTAAAATGCAAAAAGACAAAGCCCCCAATCTCCTTTAATTGACTCAATGACTTCAGCATCAACTAAATAAATGTTATATTAAGGGAATTTGGGAAGTAACTAGATGTACAAATGGACTAATATCTACAGTGTTGGTAAGAGTTCTTTCACTGTCCCGAGGGATGTTTGGGATTAACAGTTTCCAGGCTCCAGACCTCCATCCCTGCCTGTGTGGGAGGCACAGCTCCACCAGACCCAGCTGCATTCCCCCCAGGAGCAGGGGCAAAACACACTCAGGTTGGGGATGCCAAAACATCAGCTCCACCACCTCCTTACAACCTTCCAGCAGCTCTTGCAATTAAGCACAGACTTAATCCAGAAATCAGCAGGATTTGACCAGGCACATGGATCACACCTCGGCCCACGCTCAGGTCCTACTCCAGAACCCATCTCTTTTCTCCTCTTCAGGGTCCCAATTCACCACGAGACTGGAGTTTTCTATCAATAACTTGGGTGAAAACACAACCTGAGCTGTGTGATGACATCTCTGACACCTCACTCCACGGAGTTATTTTCAGTTTCTGTGTTTCATATCCCACTTCCCTCTCACACAAAGGCTTTTTCAGCACCTTGACTGTGTGTGCTGTGGGGCTCATTCACGGATCCGAATTTAAACTGCTGCTACACAGGATGAGCTGAATCCAAAGCTGTGCAGTAAAAACTATTTCATTCAGTCTGGAGAAGGCTGAGGAAGATCTCAGAGCTCCTTCCAGGGCCTAAAGGGGCTCCAGGAGAGCTGGAGAGGGACTGGGGACAAGGGATGGAGGGACAGGACACAGGGA
>JAWWES010000082.1:3005404-3017857 GCA_035583135.1 Lophotriccus pileatus
GCCACAGCTTCTCTGGGCAACCTGTGCCAGGGCCTGCCCACCCTCACAGCCAAGAATTCCTTCCCAATATCCCATCTCACCCTGCCCTCTGGCAGTGGGAAGCCATTCCCCCCTGTCCTGCCCCTCCAGGCCCTTGTCCAAAGTCCCTCTCCAGGTCTCTTGTCCTCTCTTCTCTGAACAACCACAGTTTATGTTTGTGGCTTGTTCTGCTCAACCCGTGAAGCACCACAGTGCTTGTGAATGGTGCTGGATAAATAAACAGCAGCACACTGGGCTGTGCTGGCAGAGGTTCCTGCTGTGTTTGCTGGAAGCAGCTGCTGCTGCCATCCCACATCCCCATGGAATCCTGGAGCAAACCTTCTTCACACTGAAATATCCCAAGGCTGGTTGGGCTTAAGACCATTGGAGGGATTGTCTCGTTGAAACAAGTGCAAAGTGAGGGCTGATGAACTACAGGTCTAAGTTTAGCTGAGCTGATCTCTTGGAGTTGATTTGAAACATTAAAATTATGAGTAAATTATTGATTTGAGCCCAGAACTTGTGCTTGTTTTTTGCCAGGTAGCACCAATATGTGTGTTGCAGTTGGTATCTGAAGGGCCTGGACATGGAATACACTGGAGTGTGACTCAATTCCAGAGGGTGGTGGGCACTGCCCAGGCTCCCCAGGGCAGTGGGCACGGCCCCAAGGCTGCCAGAGCTGCAGGAGCGTTTGGACAACGCTCTGGGGGACAGGGGGGATTGTTGGGGTGTGCTGGGCAGGGCCAGGAGTTGGACTGGATGATCCTTGGGGGTCCCTTCCCCTCAGGAAGATTTTTGTATATGACGGATGTTCACAATGGTACTTTGCCCCTACTCAAGTGTGGGATCCCTGCACGTGGGATTTGGCCACAGGCTGCTCCCAGCAACCCTAAACCATCACAGCTTTTGCCCTTCAGTCTCAGCTGGCTCTTAGGGAAACTCCAAATTACACTAAATTCCTCCCTCTTTTCTGTCCTGAAAGTTACTTTTAAAGAAACAGCAGAGATTAGTGAGCAGCTGTTACACAACACTTATGTGTATATATATATATTACTTGACTTAATTCTATGAAATCTAATTAAAGACTGAGCGTATATTTGTATTTCAGTATATTATTAACTTCCTAATAAAAGCCATTTCCAATTTTGTATTTTTCCATGAGGACCACGTTTCTGAAAAAGAACCACCCCAACTATACTGCCCTTGAAAAGTATGTTTTGGGTTTATCTGTGTTTCCAGGTAACTGGAGCTCGTAGACAAGCAGCGTTTGCTTCTGTTTTAAATTAATTTAACCTAATCAGTGGAAGGCTCTGGTGCCTTCTCTTGTTTATAAAATTTTCAAGCAGTGTAATAAGTAGTCTCTCCAGAAAGCTTATTTTCAAGTTCCTGGTGATGTTTTGCTTCTCCCCCTTTCATCATCCCCTCCACTTGCACCTCTCATGGAAAGGCTAAAGGCCCTGGCACAGGTTGCCCAGAGAAGATGTGGCTGCCCCATCCCTGGGAGTGTCCAAGGCGGGGTTGAACAGGGCTTGGAGCACCCTGGGCTGGTGGAAGGTGTCCCTGCCCATGGATGAGCTTTGAGGTCCCTTCCAACCCAAACCATTTCTTGATTCCGTGATACCTCCTGGCTCCCTCTAAAAGCCAGAATGGCAGCTCATCTTCCAGGGCTGTTAGAGCAGTTAAAATCCCAGGAATTGCTGTTCCTCTCCCAAGCCTGATTGGCAGTTTTGCAACATCATGGGCAAGGATTAAGTTCAGGTGCTGAGCAACCAGATTTCCAAGCGCTTTGAGCTGTGTGGCCTGAAGGAAAAGATAACTCCTCAATTGGAGTGCTGGTAGAGCAGGTTCTCTTTGGCTGACCCAAAGCAAAGAGTTCCTTTTGATTTCACAGCTGGATGAGCTGGAATCACGATTTTCCAAAGAGGATGCAGTGATGGGGGGGGGCACAGTCAGCCCTTGGTCTTGGGTTGGAGCCACGTCCTGCTCCTCCAGCTTTGGAGTTTTCTTGGGCTGTGGAAAAAATAAATTGCTTTCCTGATGAGAATTTCTGTTATTTCTTGGAGATCTCATGCTTTGGAGACATGCAGGGTTGAAGGATGTGTGTGAGGCAAGAGTTTAATGTAAATATTCTCCTCACTTCTCTGCTGGAAGGCAGGAGAAGTCACTCGATCCGTTTTCATTCGCATCAAATAAACCAGTTCCTTCTTCCAAAGAACCAAACACTTCCTTTCTGTGCTCTGGTTGAAACACAACTAATGCCTTTTCAGGGCAAGTTATTAAATGGAGACTAAGCCAAAAATGGTGAATGAAATGGAAAATATTTAAGGAAGTTTTCTTTAGTAGAATAACTGTGACCTAGAGTGGGGCAGATAAATAGACGGATAGTTGCATCTACTAGAAAAGAACATTAAATTCTGCCATTCTCTGCATTCCTTTTATTATTTCCAGTCAGTTTTGAAAGCACTGAGAATTTTCAGTGGTGAATCCATTAAATGTGAAATCCCTGGTTCTTTTTTTTGCAGTCAGGGTAGAAAATACCATGTAGAGCCCATCGAGTGATGATTAAATAGCATTTTTATTTCCTCTGAATTCAGTTATTGCTGTTCTGCTTTTCCTATTTTTCTAAGAGCCAAGCCAACTCAACCTGAATAAAAGTTCCAGTAACCAAATAGCTATTTTTAAATGTAAGCCTTCCTTTCAAAATGTGCAAGAAAAACCTGCACAAAACCAAGCAAGAAACAGGAAAAGACCTGGATCTGAGTTTTGAGCCTTGCAGGATCAAAATGTGAATGAGAAATGGTTGTGTTGTAAATGAGGAATAGTTTAATTCTTTTTATTTTTTATAGTTAAACAACAACTTTTCCATTATTGCCAGCGAAATACCAGATACTGGGAGATTTTGATTAAAAATTCGCAGTTGTATCATGGACTTGCACATGGAAATGGGACTGTGTGTTATTCCCTGGTTGCTTCACCCCCTGGTCAGCCCCAAATCCATCCAAAAACGTGGAGCACAAACTGTGCAGAGCTGAGGCTCTTGGTTGTGCTAAACCCCATCAATTCCTGATAATATTAAAGGTGAACAAGGGTTACCTACTGTCTTAATTATATAAAATGCTATTAGCAATCACATTCAGCTCCAGGTTTCCTGCAATTCTGGTGCATCCAGCATCTTTAGCTGTATCCTGGAATTCTTTAAGGTTGGAAAAGACCTCTAAAACCATTGAGTCCAGTATATACATCTTGATATATATATATATATTATGTAGGCATAGCTCTTTGTAAAAATAAAATAGCAATAAATAAATATAAATTATATACATATCATTCCATAGCTAAATAATAATAATAATAATAATAATAATAATAATAATAATAATAATAATAATGTAGACACATCTCTATATAAAACAATAATAAATATAAATGCTAATAAAATGTCTTTGTATATATTTTAAATAATGTAGATATGTCTACATAGAAAAAATAAATATAAATTATAATAGAATGTAATTTCATATATGTGTGTATATTATATAGGCATATAATATATAAATACATAATGTACATACATATGTTATATAAATATATTAAATATAATATATACTATATTAAATATAAAAATATGTTAAATATAAAATATATATTAATAATGTAGGTGTGTCTATAGAAAAATTGGAAATAAAGTTTCAGGCGGGCTGGGTGGTGTTTGTGGTTGGACTTGATGATCTCAAAGGCCTTTCTTTGATTCTGTGATTCTATAAATACACCCCTCAGGCATCACAAATCTGACCTACCATTTCCTGGACTTCAGGGCGGTTGTTTTGCTGTCAGATTTTTATGCCCCACAATTAAATCCCCTTTGAGAAGGAGTTGTTAATCCCATTTATGAATGGCAAGGGGAGAGGCAGTGGGGTTTCTTACCCAAATGACACCCACCAAGGTTTACTGGGAAGCTTAAACAGAAGTAGCTCTAAAAATCTTTGTCCCAGAGGTCGAATAATTGACTGTTCTTATATTTTCCTTTCCCTCATTTATGCCTCAGTATTATATTCTAGTCCAGAAGTTCTGCCAGAAATAAAAAACAAAAAAGGATGTAATAAAGGAATTTGGAAAGTTTAAATAGGATCAAAGGGTGACCAAGCAAGCTTTGGAAAGCAAATTAAATAAAATCTATGTGACCTGCCCTTAAAAAACCAAAAATTAGTTGGAGAGGGATTTATATTTGTTTTCAAATAGTGGCTTTTCCTTCTCAAGTGGTTTGGCCACAAATACAGCAGGAGCAACCCTGGGCCTGAGGAGGGCAGGGACTTAAATCTCTTTTTATTTGGAGTCGTGGAAAGCCTTGGGATGTCCCACACAGTCAAGACCAGAGCACCAAAGACAAATAACCCAAATATTTCCCTGGGCAGGCACCCTGCTGTGGCTCAGATCCCCCAGCATGAGATCTCCAGGCTCAGCTCCCCAAACGTTTTCTGTTCGAGCGTTCGGGAGCCGAGAGTTTACGTTAAAACATTCCGCGGGAAAAGCGCTCGTGGTTCCTCTGCCATCTCCTGGATTTCAGAGCCTGGGAGCACCCAGGGGACACCCTTCCCCACTGGGGGGGTCTGGCATCACCCCCCTTCCTTCTCCAAACTCTTCTGGGCACCTGGGGCAGAGGATGCTGCTCCGTCCCCTTCTCAGCACTCAAGGACAACTCACAGGGAGTCACCCCGGTGAGATCCTCCTGCTGCCCCCTCCTTTTCTGCCCCCTCTCTCTGCAAACTTGAATGCAGGAGATATTTTGAGATGCTCCTCTTATCTCTGTTTTCCCAGCCTTCTGGAGCTGCTCCATGCAGGAGAGATTAACAAAAGGCAGGGCCAGTTTTACATGGAGGCAACAGTGTCTTATGAATGAAAAGGTGACAACCCAAGTTTTTATCAGCCCTCGAGGCTCCTACCGGTGCTACTTGTCTTCCTGAAAGGCATTCAGGCTTTGACAGCCCTGGGAGACCAGCACTTGAAAAATACCTTGCCTAGGGGAGTACTAGTGGCTTTTTTAGGAGTGGGAAAATCGAAGCACAGGGAAAGGGGGAAACATCCTGCTCAAGGTCACGGGGCGAGCTGGTGGCAGGACCAGAAATAGCACCCAGAAGTTATTAGGGGTTTGTTTGGTTGGTTTTTTTTCTGAATTTCCTTTCCTGTCCCCTCTGTTTGCCTGGATACCGAGATAGCTGTGTGTAAACAGAAGGTTTCCAGAGGCAGCAGCCTCCTTATCTGCCTGATTCATTCAGTGATGATGCAACCTGGAATCCAGATGTCTTGCAGTGCCTTCCAGGGTGATGCTGCCCGTGACATCACTGGCCCTGTTGAGCAACCAGACTTTGAAACTCTCCCTGAAACACCCAATGTGTTGAGTCAGACTCTGTAAGAAGACCTTATAGCAGCCTTTCAGTGCCCAAAGGGGGTCTACAAGGCTTGGGGAGGGACTTTTTACATGGCTATGCAGTGATAGGGCAAGGAGGAATGGCTTTAAATTGAAGGAGGGTGGATTTAGATCAGAAATTAGGCAGAAATTCTCGGCTGTGAGGGTGGGGAGGCCCTGGCACAGGTTGCCCAGAGAAGCTGTGGCTGTCCCTGGATCCCTGGAAGTGTCCAAGGCCAGGTTGGACAGGGCTTGGAGCAACCTGGGCTGGTGGAAGGTGTCCCTGCTCGTGGAAGGTGTCCCTGCTCGTGGCAGGGGCTTGGAACTAATTGGTCCTTGAGGTCCCTTCCAACCCAAACCATTCTGATTCTCACAGTGATTTTATTCCTGATGCATGGTCAGGTCCTGTCTGCTCACTCCTCTGGCACAGTAACTGACTTTTTTGGCTCTTCTTAACCCCCTAAGGAGCCCTGGAGCTGAGAAAGTCGATGAGATGAGCTTTATGTCCTTTCCAACCCAAACCTTTCTGGGATTCTGTCAAAGAGCGAGACTTTGGACTCCCCATTTCCTCTTTTCCTTGAAAGCTGATGCTTTATCCCCTCTCTGGAGCCTTGGCTCACTTGGTAGCTGTGCTCCCAGGACATCAGCAAAGCCTTTGTAGCACCTTGGGGTGGTTTCTGGAGCTCAGGAATTCTCTGTGTGTGTTGTCAGCTTTTCATCAGCACAAATTAGTGTTAGCAGATGGCACGCTCGGATCTGATTCCAGTTCTCAGGAAGCACAGGATGGCTTTAATGAGAAATGAATGATTCTTTATCCAGGATGTTTCACTGATAAACAAACTAATAACAAGTCCTGTGTGCCTTGGCAATCCAGGACTTCTCTACCTTGTCTGGCAGTGCCAGCTGCAGATTTCATCGAGGCCCTCGTGTCTGGCAGAGTCATCACCCCCTTTGGGGACAAACCTGAAAATCACACTGAGGATTTGTTTTGGAAACAGACTTTTCACCTCCCACCCTGCCCAGCTCTCTCTGCTCCCTTTTGGTCACTGAGGGAAAGCAGGAGACAAAATGTATCAGTGAAGATGAGTTGTTGGTAATTTGGAGACAGCATGTCTTAGAATCAGGAAATCATGGGATATCCTGACCCACCAGGATCATCAAGTCCAACTTCTCCATCTCTTTTTGTGTCTGTTCTTATAATAACTACTCTGAAAAGGAGACCTTTTTGTAGACCTGAAATGCCAAGAGCTGACCCTGCCAGAGCCATTCTGAATAAATCATTCAAATATCTTTATCAGCTTACCCACCTTTCCTCTGTAACCTCACCATGCTTTATTTTTCCACTCAAAAATCGCTGGATGGAAGAAAGATGATGGGAAAAAGAAAATTACTTGGGAGCTGTGGGTGTTTGGGGAAATTGGGAGAGTAATTGTGATTTGATAGTGGGAGTGTGAGGTCAGCACTGGCTGGAAAAAAAAACTTAAAAACCTGTTTTGTGAAGAATCTCAATATTTGGGTTGTTTTTTTCAGTGGCTGAAGGAATAAACAGGTAACTCCTATAACTTCACATCCCCCTCGTATTTCTTTTTAACACAAATAATCAGGGACCTGCAGATCCTCATTTTTTTTCAAAAAGCCTCTTAACTTGCAGGAAGCTGAGGGAAAACTCTAGATATTGGATGGAGAATGGAAACAAACCAAAGGATTTCATGCTGTTCTTTGGAGGCTGCGTTTCCCTCATGGGCAAGGCCACGAAAGGAGAAATGACACTGCCCAAAGCTCTGGGCGGTTCTAATCCTTTGGTTTTGAAGTGACAGCAGAAATCCTTCTAAAACTGTTCTTAAAACAGGAACTTTCATGACCAACTGAGGGGAAAAAAAGTCTCCTCCACCCCAAAAAGAAACATTTTGTGCTCCTGGGAAGCCCCATCACAACATCCCTTTATGGCCCCTGTGACGTGTCCCGTGTCCTGCAGGGGGTGGGACAGTGGTGTGAGGGGAGACCCTGGGGATGGAGGGGCTCAGCCCTGCTCTCCTGCCCTTTCTCCATCCCCAGGGAATCCCCACACAGCCCTTGGAATTCTTCCCAAGGAGGCTGAGTGAGGTGGGTCAGTGCCAGGACACGGGGATTCGAAGATTTGAAGGGCACCGCCATCCCTGTAGGGTTGTGTTGTGGGAGTGTTGGGCGATGGTGGGGCTTTTTGGGGACCTTATGAGGCTGGTGGGATTTTGGCATGAGGGTGGAGGGTGTAAATGTTTCTTTGGGGGTTTGAAATGATGGTGAATCCTTGTTTTTCTGCTCCTTGTGATTATAAACTCAAGCTGACCACCCCCCTTCCCAACGAAAGCCTTTGCTAAGCTCCAGGCATGGACTTAGATTGGATTAAAATGGGGTGTTTTTTGCAGTGGTTAAATGTGATAAGGTGAGGGGAGAACAGATGATTTTTAAAATGAGCTCTTACTCTCCCAGATCGTGTGTGATCCTCGCCGTGACACAATAATTTTCCAATGCCACTTTTCGGTTATATATAGAAGTGCATTTTCTGTTCCTTCCCTCTCCTTTCTGTGAAACAATTGTGCAACTTGCCTTTTTTTTTTTTTCTTAATATAATACTGCATTAAAATTAGCTCCAAGACTAAAAAGAGGCCTGTGTGTAGGATGGCAACTGCCTTCCTTCCTTCCTTCCTTCTTTCCTTCCTTCCTTCCCAGCGCTTCCCCTGGATCTTCCACTGGGATTTTGCCCCTTGGGGCAGTTGCTGGTGTGGGGCTGTGCTCTCCTTGCCTGTCTGATGTCCCTGTGCACTCCTTCCCTTCCTGATGTCCCTGTGCTCTCCCAGCAGTGAGCATGCAGAGTTCAGAGGGTGGATCAGACTCAGCAGCTTCTGTGGCGCTTCACCCTTCAGCCTCAGCCCAGGCTCCGGTGGTGCAGCCAGTGCCAGCCTCTCAGCAGGTAAGGGATCCACAGCTGGGAATGCTGTTTCCATGGAGAAGGGCTCTGTTTTGCTGGCAGATGTATTTTAATCCAGTTTTTTTTTATGATGGGGGAGAGGATTTTTAATCAGCTCGTTGAGCCAACCTGTTGCTGGAGTTCGTGTTGATAAAGGCCCGTCGATACCTTGTGTGTTTTTGCCCTCCCAATCAATCTGCCAGCTTTGAAATGCGGGGGTTAGATTTTAATTTAGCTGCCCAAGGAAGTTACTTTCATGCCAGCTCGGTGTTTGCTTCGGATTAATATCCTGTTGTCGTTGTTTGGTGTGTCAATAAAAGCAGGAGAAGATGGAACAGCCCTTGAAGGCAGCACTGGGAGTGTCCAAGGCCAGGTTGGACAGGGCTTGGAGCAACCTGGGCTAGTAGAAGGTGTCCCTGCTTGTGGCAGGGGGTGGAATGAGATGATCTTTAAGGTCCCTTCCAACCCAAACCATTGTATGATTCCTTTGGTTGGTGGATCCTGACACTTTAAATGGGGGAGGGAGGATTAATTATTCATATACACAAATATGATGCACTTGGGAGGTCCAACAGGAGACAAGTGGTGGCTTCAGCTGATGGATGGAAACCACCCAGTGCAAAACAGGAAGGGTTAAGTCAAACTGGTTCCTTTTTATGCCTTTTGGGGAACTATCAAAAGAAGCTTCTGTCTCAGGAAGCTGGAGGGATGAGAGGATGGGTGGGTGTAACTTTGCTACATCCTTCTCCAACTCCCAAGTGAGCAGAAGCAGCTGCCATTGGATGCTGATGAAAAGGAACAATTAAAAGTTGTGAATTAGTAGGAACATTCAACTCACTGGGAGCCCGTGGACGTTCACACCGAGTGATTTGGGGCCCTGCTGTGATTCGGGGCCCTGCTGTCGTCTCCCAGCCTTCCCAACTCCCATTTCTCCTGGGCAGCATTCCTTGTTTGCTCTGCAGTGATGTGGATGTCGCTGATCAACAGTGTCAGGTGTCCCAGGGATCCTGAGTGGGAGTTTCACTGTGAAAACCTGGCTTTGGATCGTGAAACTGCGAAACGCCACCAGAACACGGAGCACTGAGTGGGACTCCATGGATTGAGGAGCACCCAGAGGGTTGTGCAAGGCTGGTGAAGAAGAGGAGCATCCAGAGCCTTCCCTTCTCATCAGCAGGACAAGGAAACCACGAGGAATGAACTGCTGGCAGCATGAGTGGTGTGAGGCTGAAGCCTTTGGGGTGGTTGATCGCTGGTCCACCTTCCAGTGTGAGCGGAGGCTGCTGGAGCAGGAGGGGCTCATCTTACAGGTTGGGATGATCCATTATTTTGGTGGGAAGGCAGGCAGTGAGGAAGGACTCAAGGAGTGAGCTGGGCAGCTGTGCCCCAGATGTGTCCTTTGGTACAAGCAATGGGTAAAAAGCAGGAGAAAGGGAAGGATCTTGCTGGGACTTTGGTGTAGGTGGCACTGCCAAGGCCTGACTTCAAAAAGGGCTTGTGATGTCCTGACCCTGCACTGGTTAGAGCCTCTTTTGGAGAGAGAATGGACAGAGTGGGGGCTGACAACAGTGTCCTGACTGCAAGCTCTTACTGCAGGATCTCCAGTGTATCCTGACTTGCTGGGGACTGGAAATCTGGGAAATTATGTTCCTATAATTCTGCTAGAACAGCATTTCTGGTTGTTACAAAGGGCGTGTTTGAGGGTGTCAGAGGGCTAAAAATCATAAAGATACACGTCTAAGGCAGCCAGCAATTGTCAAGGTGGCTTCTAGGAATCATGTGGGATTGTTTTGCAGCCCTTTGTTCTCCTGGGTGTTTCTAAAACCTCAACCCACAGAGGATGTGTCTCCTTGGAGAAGCTTTAAAAGGCCATGCAGACACTTGGCTGTGTTCCCATGGGTCTCACTGAATCGTTTCTTTCCATCTTACCACATCCCCCCTGTTTGTTTGGCTGGCTCTGCAGAGTGCTGAGCACCCTGAGGTGTGAGACAACCTCCAACTGAGTGTGCAGGGTGACACACTGAGCAGGGGGATGATGGAGGTGACAGGGCAGAGGCAGAGGACAGTGACCATCACAAAGGCAGAGCAAAGCTCTCTCTGGAGGGAGATGCAGAACCACCTGAGGTTTTGGAAGAAACCAAAAAGGCTGTGGCTCCTTGGAGAGGTTGCAGGATGCAGAGCGTGGTTTGGTTGAGCAGCTGTAAGAGAAGAAACTTTGCAGCCTGAGGAGGAAAAAGTGGATGTGTGAGAAGTGGTTCTTGCCTACTGAACCTCATTTGAGCTCCTCTCATCACCCCTGTTATGTCCTTTTGTGGAGAATTAAAGATGGTCCATGTCAGAAGTTGTGGATCCAGCCTTGCCCAAGTTCAGGCTGGTGTTACCCTGGGAGGGTGGGGACCACAGGGGCAGTAAGAGGTGCTACTGCAGCTGGTCCATGAAAGTTTGGAAGAGAACACCTGGCCCACCTGTGTTATGGACTGAAAGTAAGTGTCTGTTCCTGTATGTTCTTTTGCAGAGGGTTTTGGTCCAAGCCACGGGCTCCGCTCCCAAAGGAGCGCAGATGCAGCAGATCTCTGTTCCCAGAGTCCAGCAGGTTCCACAACAGGTAACAAACAAACAATCCCTCTGGGCTGGGACCCCACGTCCCACGTGGCATTTGGAACTGTGCCACTGCTAGAAAAACCTTAATTAAAGAGTGCTGGGGGCAACCAGAGAACTGGGATCGCTCTCCTGCTTGGCAAAAGAAACTCAAGATGTTTTAAAGTTTAGAAAGAACCTTTACTGGAGCAGTTCGTGGATTTGAAGACCTGATGGTTTTGTGCATGTGGAGATTTGATGGATTCATACATTTGAGGATTTGATGGATGCTTTCAGCTGCCATTTTAAAGCATTTATGAAATCAAAGTCCAATTAAAAGCAATCCTACTCGGTGAAGTTTTTTTTTTAGAGGCCAAAGTGTTCAGGATTCTTTTTAATTGCACAAATAAATTTGCTGACTGCACGTGGCTCCAGAGAAAGGTTCAGTGCCAGAGAGCCATGCCGTTGTTTTTATTTATCTGAACTTTGCCTTTTGCAGCCCTTGTTTCCTAAGAAACCAAGGGATATGTGGTGCTGCTCTGTGGGGACACCGAGTCTGGTTCCTGATTTTTAATTTTAGTGATTTTTTATTTCGTTGCTCGGTTTCAGGAGGGAAAAAAAAACCTGACAGAGGGAAACTACATCCCTCTCAGAGCAAAACAGAGGGGGTTGGGATGCAGTTGGACACTGCCAGTCCCTTCTGAAGGAAAGGCTGCACCATGATCTCACCCCTATTAGTCAGCACAGAACCAGCCCCAGACACATGTGCAGAGGAAACTCAGCTCCATTGTTTCCACTGTTCATGGAGCAACAGCTTATTTATCTATTTTTATTTGGCCTTTGAAAATAAAAATGTCCTTTGGGATTCCTTTGGAGGGGGAGGTTGGTTGGTTTTTTTTTTTTTTCTTTTAAAAAGAACCCCTAAATGTCAAGGTAAGGTTGACAGTAGTGTAAGGAAATCTGCAGTTTCTCCTGCTGTTCCTAAGCAATCCCTAACTTTTTGATACCTGTTTCAGGTGCAGTCTGTGCAGCACGTTTATCCAGCCCAGGTCCAGTATGTGGAAGGAGGAGAAGCTGTTTATACCAATGGAACCATGTAAGAGTCTCTCCTTGGCTGTAGCAGAGCCATGTCCCTTCCCAGCTCCCAGCCCTTCTGTCCTCCCAGGCTCCTTCCACCCTGGCATTGCCCAAGGATAAAAGGAGGGAGAGGAGGAACAACCATCTCATGTTATTTTGGGTGTGAGGGTGGTTTCAGCCTCCTCATGGAGAGACTGCTCTCCAGGGAAACCTGATCTGGTGTTCCACTCTGCCCAGGCTTTCTTTCCTTCTGGCTCTGCTTTGGGAGCCAGAGCATAGCTGAGAGAGGAGGAAGGGAGTGTTATAAGGTCTCATAGAATCATGGAATGATCCTGGGCTGGAAGGGACCTTAAGGTTCATCTCATTCCACCCCCTGCCATGGGCAGGGACACCTTCCACCAGCCCAGGTTGCTCCAAGCCCCGTCCAACCTGG
>JAWWES010000082.1:3017957-3028957 GCA_035583135.1 Lophotriccus pileatus
TCCCAGAGCAGAGCTCAGCGCCTGCCCCTCCGCCTGCCCTCGGGAGGAGCTGCAGCCCCCGAGGAGTCTCCCCTCAGCCTCTCCTCGAGCTGAATAAGCCAAGTGCCTGATGCTGACACCACGGGATGTTGTACCTGTGTTTGTGCCTGTGTGTTCTGTGCTGGCCCTGCCTGCAGGACCATCCCTGACCCCCTGTGTGTTCTGTTCCAGCTGACGTGGACGGCGGCGGTGGCCGGACGGTCCATAATGCTCACAGACCCCAAGGAGAGGCAGGAGCAGGTGATCAGTTACCTGCCCCTCAGCCACATCGCTGCCCAGATGTCTGATATCTGGTCAGCCATGACCTTTGGAGTGCAAGTTTACTTTGCTCAGCCAGATGCACTGAAGGTAAAGACTTAACAATAAACCCACACCTGCCTGCTTGTAGCTCAAACCAAGGCTGTGTTATCCCGTGGTTCTGAAAGATCTGCTGACTGGGTTCACTTGCCCAGTGACCAACTGCCCCCGTTGGTTTTAGAGCCACTCTGACCTTTGCCTTTTGACTCTCTCCCAAGCCTGGGAGAAGCTGACCCAGCACTTCACAGCTGAGTGTCTCACCTGCCGCCTTTCCCCGGCCCGGCAGCCGGTTGAGCAACAGTTTTGTGTTTGCTCTGCCCACGTTGCACAAGTTAAATCTGCAACACCACTCCAATCTGTGGCCTGAGAAAAGGATTCTTCTCCCTGTGCTGTGTCAGCATGGACCCTTGCTGCCTTCCCAGTTCCCACTGGAATGCCCTGGGGGGGTTCCTTTCTGCTGTGGCACCGCAGAAAACGAGCAGCTCCTCAAAGCTCGTGGCAGAGTCCCAAGTTCTGGCTTGAGACCTGAAGTCTGCAGTGAAGCACTTCTAAAAGCTGCATCCAATTCTGCTTGTCTCAGGGCAGCTTGGTGGAGACCCTGAGGGAAGTGAGGCCAACTGCTTTTCTGGGGGTTCCTCGTGTCTGGGAGAAGATGGAGGAAAAGATGAAATCCGTGGGGATGAAATCGTCGGCGCTGAGGAGGAAAGTGGCCTCGTGGGCCAAGGGAGTGGGGCTGCAGACCAACCTGAAGAGGATGAATGGGTAATTATGAGCTGCAGTTAAGGGATGTTCATGAGTATTAGGAGAACACTGCCATGAAATCAGGGATTATGTTCCGTTCAGGGATTATATCCAACATAGCAGGTCAGATTTATGGGCAATAAAGCCGAACTTCAGAGTGAGCAGCAAAGGCTGGAGGGCAAATAATTAATTGTTTTACTAAGTAAGCTAAACTGGGATGAAGAGCAAAGGAGGAAGGGAGAGAAGTCCTTCCTGGGGGCTGAGCCCCTGTGCCTGTTGTCCTCCTGCAGGTGTCCCGAGGTGCCGGTGAATTTCCGCCTGGCCAAGCACCTGGTGTACAGGAAGGTGAGGAAGGCCCTGGGGCTGGACCGCTGCACCAAGTGCTACACAGGGGCTGCCCCCATCACCAGAGAGACCCTGGAATTCTTTCTGAGCCTGAACATCCCCGTCTTGGAGCTGTATGGGATGAGTGAGAGCTCCGGGCCTCACACCATCTCCCTCCCTCACGCCTTCAAGCTCACCAGGTGAGAGCAGGGGGGGAAGGGTGGGGTCGAGGTTCCTGCTGCGTCTGGCACGTCCATCTCTCCTCATGCAGCTCCTCCTGAGCTTTGCTGCCCCTAAAGGGTCACTGGGGAGCAGGTTCCTTGGGTGAATCTCACAAATGGAGACCTGCCAAGGGCAGCAGCAGCAGGGAGACTGAAATTGAACTTGGCTGGATTCTGGAGGAACTGAGGAGGAGGGGAGGGGCTGGTGGGAAGAAGGGAGAGTTGGTAACTCCAACCCACACTTCAGTGGCAATGAGGGTGTCTTTGAGTGGCTCGTTCAGTCTGCGCAGTAAAAGTTTGCTGCCAAGAACACAAATCTTCTCATTCAGAGCTCAGGTGTGGAGAACAATGAGTGCAAAACCCCAGGTGTGTGAGCACTGATCCCTGCAATAACAACTCTTGCTGCAGCTCCCCTTACATGAGCAGGTGCCTTTTAAGCTTCTTCCTGAAGCCATTGTGCTAAAAAGCTGCTGGGCTTTGTTCAGGCTCGAGAGGGTGCTGCTGTCATCTCTGCTTGAACTGCATTTGAAAGCAGTTACTGCCATGGGTCTGTGCTCTCCTCCAGCTGTGGGAAGGAACTGCCAGGCTGCCACACCCTGATCCACAAGCCAGACAGGGATGGCGTTGGGGAGATCTGCTTCTCTGGGAGGCACATCTTCATGGGCTACTTGAACATGGAGGACAAAACCAAAGAGGCCATCGACGAGGATGGGTGGCTGCACTCGGGTGACCTGGGCAAGCACGACAAAGATGGATTCCTCTACATCACAGGCAGAATTAAAGGTAACTCGTCCCCTGACCTGGTTGTCTCGATGTTGTGCAGCGCTGTGGGATCACAGGGTGGTGAAGCTGGCAAAGACACGCTCTGAGAGTGGGACATGGTGTGTGATGGGAGGAGAGGGGTGGCCCCTGGAACCAGGGTGTGTTTGCAGAGTGGGGGAGAAACCCTCGGATTTCAGCAGCAGCACTTAATGCTCTGTGGGCTTGTTGTGCCACCAGTTTCAGGAGCTTTGCTGGGTGAACCTCCAAGGAAAACAACAGCTTAACCCTGTTGTGCAAGTGCCTTTCAGCAACGAGGTTCTTGGGACACCTCTTTGAGCAACCCCAAACAAAGCCAGCAAGCAAGACCTCCAACCTCAGCAAATCCTCCTTCAGTTTCTGACAATTTAGGTGCCAATTTAGGTGCCTGGGGGTCCAAGGGGGGTGTGACAGGGTGCTGAGGGCTCATGCTGTGTTCCCAGGCTACAAACACCGCTTTCCCAGACCTGGTGTGCCGCCTTCTCCACTCACTCTTTGATCCAGGACACAGGAAGGAGCTGTTGAGTTGTTCCAGGCTGTGGGAAGGGGAGAAGCTCCAGGCACTAACCAGGACTTGGCTGTTTTCCAGAGCTCATCATCACTGCAGGAGGGGAGAACATTCCCCCCGTTCCCATCGAGGACGCCGTCAAAAACGCCGTTCCCATCATCAGCAATGCCATGTTGGTTGGGGACAAAGCCAAATTCCTGGCAATGCTCCTGACACTGAAGGTAACGGGAAACAGGGAGGGGAACCTGCCTGTGTCTCTGAAATGTGATCAGTTCCAGGGAGGAAGAGGATTGTGGCACGTTTTTGGTGCCTTGTGGGGGCAGGAGGCTCTGTGGGGCACAGTTTGTTGTAGCTGAGCTGCAAAGAGCAGCTGTGACCACAGCAAAGTCGTCACTTGCTCAGACCACCCTGCTCAGGGGCAACTCTTTCCGTGCCGCCACAGGGCAGGAAGAAAGAGAAGACTTAAAAAGTGAGGCTGAAAAAGGAAACCCTGCTGCTTTTCTCACCTGGTTTAGTCTCCTCCAAGCAGTCTGGGCAATAAGCAGCTGTCAGGGGTTGCTTCCAACTCCACCAGGACACATCCATGGTGGTCCCACACGGGCTTTGCAGGACAGTGGGAATTAGTGAGACTGAGGACCAACAGCTCCGTGTTTTGTCCTAAGTGTCCATTGGCTGCCAGGGTTTGGATGAAGCTGCAGGGGCTGGTGGAGTGAAGTTGGGGCAGGGTGGGAAGGGGGCCCTGGCACCACCCCAGGGCAGCATTTTGGGGTTGGGGGCTCCTTAGTGCAGAGAGAATCAAGTGCTCAGCAATACAGAGTGACCTGCTGTGGCTCGTCCTGCAGTGCAAGGTGGATGCAGAGACGGGTGAGCCGGGGGATGAGCTCACTCCAGAGGCTCTGGAATACTGTCAGAAGCTGGGCAGCAAGGCCACGAAGGTCTCTGAAATCATCAGCAGCAAAGACAAGGCCGTCTACGCCGCCATCCAGAAAGGCATCACAGCAGTAAATGAGGAAGCCACCTCCAACGCCCAGAAAGTCCAGAAATGGGTCCTTCTGGAGAAGGACTTTTCCCTCTTTGGTGGAGAGCTTGGTGAGTGGTGGGTGAGGCATCTGGGGTCCCCCGTGCACCCCTCCCTTGGCTGTTGAACCCCAGCCTAACCAGGACCCCCAAAACAGAGCTCCTTTCCTCGCTGAGGCTTTTCCATGCTGCAGTTTGGGGGGTGGGATGAGCTGGGATGAATTCCCACCTCTGCCCAGCAGCCCCGAGCTGAGCTGTGCTCACCCTTGTTCTGAGATGCCTCTTGCAGGATCATGGAATCACAGAATGTCCTGAGCTGGAAGGGACCCCCAGGGATCATCCAGTCCAACCCTGTCCCTGCCCAGGACACCCCAACAATCCCCCCTGTCCCTCAGAGCGTTGTCCAAACGCTCCTGCAGCTCTGGCAGCCTTGGGGCCGTGCCCACTGCCCTGGGGAGCCTGGGCAGTGCCCACCACCCTCTGGGTGATGCTGTGCTGCTCCTGTTCACAGGGAAGGAGGGAGGGAGATTCCATTAATCCCAAAGACAACCTCAGAACTGTTCCCTGTTCCTGTGTTCCACCTCTCCCTCCAGCCTTGCTTCACCCCAGTGAAGATTTGTGCTCCCTCACCATTAACCCTTGTGCTGATTCTCCACAGGCCCAACCATGAAGCTCAAGAGGCCGGTGGTGGCACAGAAATACAAAGCCCAGATCGCTCAGTTTTATGCGGATTTGGACACTCCCAACGGGGAGCCCTCGGCCCGGCAGTAACCCAGAGGAGATCCCTCAGCTCCCCAGGAAGGATTCCCCGGATTCTGTTGGAATAAAGAGGCTCTGTCACCAGGCAGCCCCTCGGCATAGCTTTGCTGTCCATGTTGTGGCCGTGCCCTGTGGCGAGCGTGGCCGTGCCCGTGTTCTCCCGTGTCTGTGCTCCCCGGTGAGATGATCCCGAGTACCTCAGCTCTGTTATTTTTTATTCCCGTTTTTATAAGGGCAATACAATGTTTACCTTGGGTCCACGTGACGTGACGTTTTAACCAAAGCTTTCTTTTTTTCTTTTTGTTTGTTTCTTGCTGAGCTGAATGTAAAGCAGGAGCTGTAAATCAGGAGCTGCACTTTCCCTGCTGAGGGAGAGAGGCAGATTCCACTACCCAGCAGCGTCCTTCCTCCCTCTGCACGTTTCCCTGCATGCTGGTGGCATCCTTGTCATCTTAAACCTCTTTCCCCACAAACCCTGTCTGAGGTGGCAAATGCTGGGTGGCTGCACCCACCAGTGCAGGTGAAACCTCTCATGGACTGGGGTTTGTCTGTGCAATATTTTTGATTTTTTTTCTTTTAATCTTTTTTTTTTTTTGAGTTATAATGAAGCCATAAATCGTACTGTCCAAGTAGAATCCATGGCTGGTGTCCTGGAAGTGATTTACTCCAGGGACTATTTATAAGGCTTGTGTATAATGTGTGAAATCTGTCTGTTATCTTACAATCTAGAAATGTTGTGGTGTCTGAAACGGGAAACTCCAGAGTGGGGGGTGGGTGGGCTGAGGGTTTGTTCCTGTGCTGGGAGAGAGGAGACAGTGCTGGGAGCCCAGTGGTTCTTCTGCAGGTCCGTGATCAGCCATCCCAGCAGCTGTGAAGGTCCTTCCCGTGGGATTCATTGGCTGTAGGACACAGGATTAGGAACCTGCAAAGCTGGAGGGAAGTGCCTGTAACCAGCAGCTCCTCTAAGTGGTTCTGCAGGGCTTATTCCAGGCTGCTCCATGTCCAGGGAGGGGCTGGGAATCCCAACAGCAAATGAAGGATTGCCTGTAAAATGTGTTAGTTCAAACCAGAAATCCTCACCTGGAGTCAAGTGGGACAAGCCCAGCCCTGATTCCAAGTAACTCTTCCCATGGAAAAGGAGGAGCAGTGGGAGGTGGTGGGTACAGGTCAGAGGAGCTCTGTGCTGGGCATGGGCTGGGTTAAACCCCAAAGTGTCTCTGATCTGGGCTCAGGGAAATTCCCCCTGCCCCTGTGGAAGGGTGGGAAATGCACTCCTGTACCTGCTGCTCCTCCCTGCAGAGGTGTGTTCTGAGCTGTTGGAATTGCTGTGTCTCCAGTGGTTGGAAGAGGAATGTGTAATAAACAAAGTCTGCAGTTTGTGTCTCCTGCCTCCTTGGTCATTCCTGGAAAACATGGATCTGAGGGCCTGGGAGCAGCCAAGGGCTGGGACACCAGCAGAGGTGCAGCCAGGGCTGCTGCCTTGGGAACCCTTGAGGCTGGAGCTGCTCCTGGGGCAGCCCAGGGTGTGTGACATTCCCACAGTGGGAATCCTCTGTGCTGAGGAACCTGTGCTGGAGCTCTGGGCCCTGGTTTGAGATTGGGACAAGGTCTGGGAGCAGTGGAGACTCCCCCAAATCCCACCTCTCCTGCTCTGGCCTGTTCCCCCTCACATGGACCAACTAATGTCCAGTGTATTAAGGGACATCAGAGCCTTCCCCCACCATCCTGTCCTTAAAACAATTCCCTTTTCCTTGGCTTTTCACCTCTCCAATGGCATCACCAGCCTTGGTGCCTCCAATGGGAAATATTTTCCACGAGGAGGTGCCACAATGTCATCCCTGGAGGAGCAACACAACCACCACAAACCACTTCCAAGTTTTACTTTTCCATCTTACTTTATTTCACTTTTTCTAGAAAATTCCTCCATAGTTCCACAAATTTAACAAAAAGTTTAAAATTCAGGACCAACAATCCTGTAACGTATTACAAACATGAGTTTTGTTTTTTTTTTTTTACTTTTTATTATTTCTTTTTTAAATCTTGCAGTTAGTCTTGGGCCAGCTGCATTTCTTACAGCTGAGTGAAGAACTCATCTCCCCAACACAACTTTAAAAATCCTCAAGTGACGAGGTATTTAATACCTCGGCTCTAGGCAGAAATACAATTAAAAATTCTCTAGAAGTTGAAGTACTTACATTTTTTTTTTTCTTTAGGAGTGCAAACTCATCTTGTCAGTTTTTGATGGCTATTTCACGCCCCAGGGAAGCCACACCGAGTGATTTGGGTCCTTTTGAGCACTAATACCTGTCCAAGGCGCACCAGGGGTGGCCACAGCAGCACCCCTGGGCGAGCAGAGGAGCCTCATCCGAGCACAAGGGGCTCCAGTGCATCCCCAGTGGAAAAATCCGTGGAACCAGAGCGACTCGGGCGCCGCCGCGAGGGACGTTCCAACCTCTCTCACCATCAAACACGTTCCAAGATCTGACAAAAAAAAAACTGCTTCTGGATTGTTGCATCAACTGCTTGGCCGGTTCTGATGCTCCCACCGCAGCCAGCGATCCCACAGAGGGTGGCAGAGTCATTGCACTTCCATGGATTCGGCCCGGCCGCAGCCGGACTCGCTACCTACGGCTCCCGAGCTCCGGCCGGGCCTCGGCTCCAGCCTGCCTTCCTTTCCTCTTTTTTTTTTTTAATTTTTTCCTTTTTTTAATACATGTCAGTAATGAAAGCCTCAAGGCTTAATACACAGCAGACCAGGACCCAGGACAACGCTCCCGGCCCCTCCTCTGCCCTTGGATGTGACGGCCAAGGACGACGAGGAGCCGAGTCCTGATCTCACCTCCAACACGATTCAACTCACAGCAACTCTGGAAGCCTTCGGGGCTGAGCAGCACCTGTTTGTGCCACCAGCAACGTGATGAAGGACACGGAAAAGTAACAGAGTCCTGCCCGTTTTCCTTGGAAAAACCATTATGGCTACAAGTCAATTTGGGATTTTCCTTTTTTTTTTCTTTTTTTTCTCTTTTTTCTCCTTTTTTTAACAACGCAAGCTACGACACATCCTCGAGGACCTGAAGCAATGCCTGCAGCAGCACTGCCCCCTCCTTCCTAGAGTACAATAATCCATCCATGCTCTCAAGAGTGACACAAGAACAAACACTTTATCCACAAAAACCTGTACACGGCCTGTTCAGCACAGCGTTCAGCCAGCCTAGAGGGAATCTACACAGGGAACTCCAAGGGGACACAACATGAGGCCCAAATCTGACCATCCTCTGCCTGTAGAGTCATTCCTCCTGTGCTCCCCGACGCTACCACATACCCCAAAAAACAACAACTCTGTAGAACAACTAAGTACTTGCAAGAAACCTTGTTTAGTAACAAATCAGCATGTGCACACAATGGAGAAGAACTATTGCTGGGGGGACAATCCTACCTCGGGTTCTTGGGGCTGAGGGGGGAATTATAAAGAGTCTAAAAAAACCCACGTGTAAAATACTTCTTATAAAAACCAAACCAAACCCCTCTCAGTGCTCAGCAGACTTCACCAAGAAAGTCCCTTCCAGGACAGGACGATGCCACGAGCCCCGGCTGCTTCCAGCCACGTTCAGGAACACCCTGGCACGCGTGTTCTTGGACTGGCTGGGAGCTGGGGGACCACGGGGGTGTTGGCTGAGAAGGGGCAGGAGGGAGGTGGCACCTCTGGAGGCCGTGGATGGTCCCAGAAGTGCTGCCACACGGAGCTGTGGGAGCGACACACCCGGCTGGAGAGAAGTGAAGGTATCTGCTTTGGGGACAGGACAGTGCCACCAACCCCTCCCCACCATGGCAGGGCCAGGGAGCCCAGTGTGGGGCACAAAGCTGCCTCCTCTGTGCCACAGATCCAACAGAGACAGGAGGAGCTGGCAGGTACCCACCACAGGCTCTGTGGCCGCCGTCCCGCACCGCAGCACAGCCCAGCTCCTGCTCTTCCCACTGTCCTCCACCTCCTCAGGGTTCCTATCCAGGCCTGGCATCGTCCATCAAGAAAGAAAACAGCTGAGATCACTGGTGTGACAGGGTTTGCACCTGGCATGAGCTTGAGTTTTTATATATATATATATATATATATACACACACACACACACATATGTATATATATATATAGTCACACACACACAGGACACATGAAAGGTGGTACAAGGACAAAATTAACGGGAATCGGGTCAACATGACCCAACTCAAACAAGCTTATCATCATATTGCCACTTCAGTTGATTAGTTGCAACATTTCCATGATAAAGAAAGGGGTGGGGGGAACCCAAAACAAGGGACAGCAAACCTAGAGCAGTGCCATCCCTCCTGGGAGCACCACTGCCCCCTCACTGCCTGTGCCCCTTTTGGCAAAAGCTTTACACCCCCCTGGGAAAAACGAGCAATTCCTTGGAAAATACTGAATTTCAGGGATCAGGAGGGTAACACGGCTTTGATGGAGGCAGCAGGATTCCTGCACACCCCCCTGGACAACACTTGGAGGTCAATACTAGTTTGACTAGAAATATAGGAAAGGTTCTGGATTAGTGTTTATGTTTCCTGCCTTTCCTGCACAGGCAGAGGGAGGAGGAAACAAACCTGACTCCACTTGTGTTTTGCATCAGCGTCTCCCAGGTGTGTCCAGAGCCCAAGCTCTCCCTTGTTTTGGTTTTCCCAAAGTACAGCCACTACTATAGGGGCCACTGTCGGAGATTCCTCTTTGAGAACACAGAACAAAACCAAATCACGCGTTTTGGCAAAGTTATCCAACACTGACAAATGGAAAAGACGAGGGGTGAGCCCCTCCTGGAGGCCTGGGATGTGTGGAGGTTGCTGCCCAGCTTCCTTACACTACAAATTGTCCACAAGAGGCAATCAACAAACGAGTCAAATCTTATTAAGCGCCTTCCCCTGCCAGAGCCATTTAAAAAAACAACAGAAAAACACACCCTTAAGATCATAAGACCCAACTAGGCCCTTCTTATACATACAGTACATACATATATATAATATATATATATAAAATATACAGCTTACAGTTTTGGAGTCCTATTACAGTTAAAGCAGACTGAAAGGAGTGGGACTTTGTTTAGGAGCTCAGATCGACAAACAAGACATCTCCAAACCCCAGTGGGAGACAGCAGGTTCCAGAGGCCACGCAGGGAGCTGGGGGTCCTGTTCCCATCGGGAGCCTAGTCACAGCAGCGCTCTGGACCGAACCGCCGGCGATTCCCAACTGGAATCCGTCCCCTCTCCTCTGCAGCAGACCAGCAGGATCCCGGGAAGCCTCCTCTGTCCCCAGTCTCTCTGTAAAAGCCAGCCTGGCCCGGCAGAGCTGCAGGGATCGGGACGGGCAGGGGCCGCTCCCGAGGTTTGGTGACGGGGAAGAAAAAAACCACAACGTCGTCCACACTCCCTCGGATCTCAGAGACGCCCGAAAATGTGCTCTTGAAACACGAGTTGCTTGAAGTTAAAAAACCCACCAAAAGGTTTGTGCAGCGAAGTGCAGCTCGTCTGCTCTGCCTGGGGCCTGGCCCAGCCTCCACACGGAGCCAGGGAGGGCAGGCTCAGCAAGACGGGCGCCGGTTTGAAGCCTACGAGAAAGTGCAGCTGGCTGAGCGTTCCTAGAGCATGGCTGTTCTCTAAGGCAGTGCTTCGGGTGAGGCAGGAGGATAAGAAGGCCTAGTTCCATGGGTTTTCCTGGTACCAATGAAGGGGGTTTCTGGTTTCAGAGCAGCCTGCTTCCCTCAGGCCAAGCGTCATGTGGCCACCGCCTCCAGGTAGCTCTGCAGCTTGCGGACGGTCGTCTCATCCAGGGAGAAGAGGTCAAAGTCAAAGGTTGTGTTGGTGACGTTGAAATGCCCGGTTTCCTCAATCAGATTCACGATCTGGGCAGGAAAGGGGACATGAAGGATGTACAGAGACCCCACCAGGGGCAGGCACAGCAGAGAGAGCAGGGGTGGGGAACCCACCCAGGCCTCCCCTCTGGGACAGCCTCGGAGATGAGGATGTCTCACCACAGAAATGGAATCCTCTCCCAAAAAACCAAACCAGCTCCTGCTGCATGCCTGACTAGCTCAGACTGGACAGTGATGTGGGCATGTTTCTTTCCTTTTAACCACAGAATCATGGAATATCCTGAGCTGGGAGGGACCCACAGGGATCATCCAGTCCAACCCCTGTCCCTGCCCAGGACACCCCAACACTCCCCCCCGTCCCTCAGAGTGTTGTCCAAACGCTCCTGCAGCTCTGGCAGCCTTGGGGCCGTGCCCACTGCCCTGGGG
>JAWWES010000082.1:3028965-3067496 GCA_035583135.1 Lophotriccus pileatus
CCACCCTCTGGGGGAAGAACCTTGCCCTGAGATCCATCCCAACCCCCTGGCACAGCTCCAGCCCTTCCCTGGCTCCTATCCCTGGTCCCAGAGCAGAGCTCAGCGCCTGCCCCTCCTCTGCCCCTCAGGAGGAGCTGTCAGTCAGACCAAGCTGTCAGTCAGACCAAGCTGTCAGTCAGACCAGGAGTTCCCAGCTCTGGGACCACTGCCAGGATGGAGAGGGAAGATGCCCTCATCACACTCCCGGTATCTTTCCCAACAAAAGCGTCACGTCCACAGCTGATTTTTATATTTTTCCCTCCACATCTCCGCTTCCAAAGCAAAGCAGACCCTCTCAGGAAGGGCCAAGCATCCCAGGGGTCTGGCTGAGACCCTTGGACACCCAGACTCCCAGGGAACAGCAGGTGTCAGGGTGTGTACCTGCTGCAGCACGTTGCGCTCCCGTAGTGCCATGAGTCGCCTGTGGAGCTCCACCAGCTCATCTGTGTAGGCCTGTGCAGGGACAGAAACAGTGACACATGTGAGGGGTTTGAAGGCTGCCCAAGGGACTTCTCTAGTGAGGATCAGAGAAATCTGAGGCCCTTTCAGGTATGTTCCTATTCCAAATTTTTCCCTACAGTGGGAAATGTAGGATCGTTTATATGCTCACTATGTTCACTGCTTTAATATAAGACGGGTTTGGTCTGTATCAGTAAAGCTGAACTCATTTAATTCACAGAATCAGAGAATCATAGAATGGTTTGGGTTGGGAGGGACCTTAAAGCTCATCCCATTCCACCCCCTGCCATGGGCAGGGACACCTTCACTAGCCCAGGGTGCTCCAACCTGGCCTTGGGCACTTCTAGGGATGGGGCAGCCACAGCTTCTCTGGGTGACCTGTGCCAGGGCCTCCCCACCCTTACAGGGAAGGATTTCTTCCCAATATCCAATCTAAACCTGCCCTCCTGCAGTTTAAGGCCATTCCCCCTTGTCCTGTTACTACTTATGCCAAGTCCCTCTCCAATAATGTCCTTCTCCACATGACACACCTTGTCATACGTTCCCTTCTTCAGGATCTTCTCTGGTTTGTTACAAGACTCTGGGCTTTTCCTTCCAGATGCCTGAGGGCAAGAAAAAAACCCCAACATTAGGGACCAAAATCAGCTCAGACACCAGTGTGGTGTCACGGCTTGGGCACAGAGCACTGAACAGGGAGAAATCACCTGTCTGAAGAGGACAGTGAAAGAGGGAAACTGTGGTTCAAGAGAGAACTAAGAGTGCAGGAGGCAGGAGGGCTGGAAGGCAGGGCTGTGTGAGAGGTGGGATGTCCTACCTTGTTGTTTGCTGGGGGCAGTTTCTGCCCAGGGGGCGGCTCTCGGCTGGGCGGGCAGGAGTCAGCGCTGTTGTCACTGTCACTGTCACTGAGGCTCAGTCTGGAAAGCCACCAGCAGAGAATGAGCATCCCCAGGGAACAGGCACCTCACCCAGCTGCCACCTGAACCCCACAGAGCTTCTCTGTCATTCTCTTATTGTCATTCTGTATTATTCTCTATCACAGACTGGACAGTTGTCTGAGAGAATCACTCTGTGATTCCAAGAATCCCAGTTTTCCCGGCTGATGTCACCTCCCATTCCCTGGGCAGGCAGAGCAGGGAGTATTAGTTCCATTACAGCCAACAGTTCAACTCTGCCATACACAGATTCCCCAGAACAATTGAGCACCACTCGATTTTCACAAACAGAAGCTGTTCCTTTCAGGAATCCGTCCCAAGGTCATCGAGTACCTGCACAGGAGGCTCAGCAACACTGGGCACAAAAAATGCCCTTAGTGTTGCTGGAGAGACCTTTGAGATTTCCTATTCATTCTCATTCTTCTTGTGGCCCTACAGATGTACCAAGGCAGGCATCCTACCTGCAGTGAGCTTGGAAAACTGCCTAAAAAAAACCCTCTCCAAAGTCTCTCAGTTCCTGTTTAGTTGAAGCATTTGGGTTAAAACATTCAGCCTGAGGTTTTGGCTATAACAGCATTTCCTGAGAGGAGGAGGATGAAATTTAACTATTTGCAGGGACTGAAGCAGGAAACAGCTGTAGCTGAGTCCCAGAGGAGGGGAGTAGAAGTGTCAGACTGACTGTCACCAGCAGCCAGAGCAGCACACACTTGTCTAATCCCTGCAGATCAAAGGTGTCACACTCCATTCAGCTCAGCAGAGATCTGAGGGTCACAATTAGGTGACTGAAGGGGCTCACTCACCAGCAGCTGCCAGCCCAGCCCAGCCCTTCCCGGTGCCTTCCTCTCTTTGAGCTCCTCATCCCGATCTGTTCTCACCAACCCCAGCCACACATCTGCCCTCCCTCCCCTCTCACACACAGCCCCAGCCCTTTGATTCCTCCCTCCAAATGGAAGGCACCCAAAACCACAACAGGGCAAAAAAAAACCCCAAACAAACATCTTTTTCTGGATTTGTTACCACCTGGAATCGCGGCTGACGGGGTTTGCTTTGACTGCCGCCTCCTCCCCGGAGGAGCTGTCGTCGTCATCCGACTCCTCCGACTGCAGGTCCTCCACCATGGAGCGCAGGGGGCCTGGGGGCACAGGGGAGACAGCAATTCAGCACCAGCACACAAGGAGCAGCTCCATCCCGGCTCCAAGCTGGGATAATCGCTGAGATACATCCCGATTTCCCAGGGAGATGGCCCTGGTTCGATTCGCACAAAGCTGCGGGTGAAGGACACCAACAGAGAGCTGACAAACTTTACAGCTCCCTCCCTCCCCCCAAATCCTCCCACTCCCTTCCCAAATGAAAACAAAAGGACACATTTTGACACATTTTTTTTCCCTGTGTTTGGGGCTGATTTAAATGCCACTTGAGGGAGTATTTGTAGCAACAGAGCTTTGCTACAGTTTGAACAGTTACGATTGCCACAGTTTATCTCTCTGGGTTATCAGCAGAGGAATCTCAGAAAGGAGCTGTTCCACACTTGCAAAGTGATGAATGGCACATTTATAATTTTTAATAAAACATAGATGAGGTTGGAGAACTGTTCTGGTGACTTTACAGCTCAGACAGGCAGCGACACATTTATAAGCCGAGGCAGAAACCAAAGCCAACAGGGAAAGAACCAAATCCCCAGGGATTCCCTGCTCATAAATGAGCTGCCAAAAGAAGAAAAATACTTGTTCATGATTATGTTGTGACATTATTGCCTTTTCTTGCTGAAGCATCACAGCTCCAACACATGGCTGCATGCAAGGAACTGTGTGAACCTTACAGAGAGCACTGGGAAAGCAGATTTAATTCTCCTGAGCCTTTTAAAGGTTATGCAAGGGAGGTTTTAACAAATTGTTATTTCTTGCAACACACCTTGACTGTGGTTCTGAGATGGCTCGAAATCAGAGTCAGAGCTGGAGTCGGAGCTGGAGCTGGAGTTGGAAGGGCTGGACTGGACAGACTTAACCCCCCATAAAAGGGAAAAAAAAGAAAAAGAATCTTAATCTTTCTAATCCAGAAAACCAGAGCACAAAGCACAGGGAGAACAGGAGAATTTGAGCACTCTACACCATCACACAGCACTGAATGCAGTCCTTGGGATTACAGCAAACACGCAAAGTGTGAGGGGAATAAAAACAAGGTTTATGAAAGTTTGGCAGGGTGCAGCTCAGCACTCCTGGGAGCAGCATCAAGGGCTCCCACTAAAAACCTTGCAAGCCACCAGTTTCAAATACCCTCAAGTGATGAAACACAGCAGCTGAGGGACCTTAAAGCTCATCCCACTCCACCCCCTGCCACGGGCAGGGACACCTTCCACTAGCCCAGGTTGCTCCAAGCCCTGTCCAACCTGGCCTTGGACACTTCCAGGGATGGGGCAACCTGTGCCAGGGCCTCCCCACCCTCACAGGGAGGAATTCCTTCCCAATATCCCATCTAACCCTACTCTCTGTCAGTTTGAAGCCATTTGAAGCCAAGGCTGGACAATCCCAGTTCTCTCACCTTTCCTCATAGACAGGAAGAGATGTCTATCCTAACTAGCTCAGCTGACTCCAAAATTAATCCAGAATTATTATTATTATACTCTCAAACCAGTTGCTTTTACACCAGTTCCAAATTTGATTGTGAAAACATAACAGTGACCAGCTAAATGAACCCTCAGGAACCCAACTCTTCCATCAGCACTGCTCAGGAATGCCAGGAGCACCCTGTGCAGCAAGAGGGAACGAAGAGCAGGATGAACTACTGAGAACAGCAGCATCCAGGCAGGGAGTTCGGGTGCTCCGTTCATCATAAATCAATATTAAATCAATATCAATATAAATCAATATTAAATTACAGCGACCACCTGCGTTACCTCGAGGGGCCGCCAGGGGACAGCAGAGGCCGCGGCAACGCCTTCAGCCCTAAAACGGCTCCTAAAATCCCTTAAAACTATGGGGGGGTTGGTACTTATGAGCTTCTCAACCTACTGTAATATCCTGCCTGTTTTTTTTAAAGGAATTCCATGGAAATCAGCGTTTCAATTTCACTGCTTCATTCCCAGGAATCTGTCTGTTACTTCCACTACCAAATGCTGATCCTGGAAGAATCACACATTCTCATTGATCAATCAACTTTATCATAGGAAAGGTTAATGCTATAAAAAACAACCTGGGCTAGTGGAAGGTGTCCCTGTCCACGGCAGGGGGGTGGAACTGGATGAGCTTTAAGGTCCCTCACAACTCAAACCATCCTAGGATTCTGTGAATATGTTGAAGCTAAGGCAGCACAGCTCCTGTGTCTGATCACAGTCCTACATCCCTCATTCCTGATAATCTGCAGGTCCTCCCTTAAAATGACTTAACAGGATGTATGAAGCAGAAGCTGGAAGTTTTAAGGACCCTGTTTCTCTTTTTGCCATTAACCCCATGAGTTCTTTCAGGCCCTGGGGAGGATCCAGCTGGACATGCTCCGTGTGCTCTGGCTGCAGCGACTGTCACCGGGATGTGACAAAAGCACACGCCAACAATGGAGAAAAAGCAATCCTGCCTCACACCCCAGCCTCTCCCTTTTGTCAGCGTTCAGGCAGCCAAGCAGGAGGCCAGTTCAGGGAACTGGACTTGATGGGGGAAGGAAAAAAAAACCCAGAGGAGAAAGGGCAAGTAAATGCTAAAAAAAGGCTGAAACGGCAGGAGGAATTCCTTTCTCCCGCTGCAGACACCGGAGCTCTCAGGCCAGGAGCACAAATGGGAGCAAGGCTGCTCCTTAAGATGTCAACCCCGAGCCTTCGTGGAGCTGCAGCCTCGGAGGGTGTTGCACAATCCCTTGGCTGCAGCAGCAAAGCTGATTTAAGAGTTTCCGGGCCCTGCTCCACCTCCAGCTGCTTCAGTGGCTCCACACACGGCTCGGCCGTGCCAGCACAAACCACGGAGCAAAACGGCAGCCCCGGGAGAAGGAGAACCCCCAGGGTGGGACAGGAACTCCAAGAGGCTGCTCTTATGCAGTTGTGCCCCTGAGCTTTGGTTCCACAGAAGCCTAAGCAGCTCTGACTGGCAGTTGCCATGACTCCAAGGATTCCAGCCCTCCAGCACTCCAGTCCCTCTGTCCAGCACCCAACAGGCACAGGAGCTGCTGCAAGGGAGGACACGGAGGCACAGGGAGCTCAGGGGGCCAGGACAGGGCTGGGGACACTCTGAGCAGCACTATCAGCTTTCAGCTGCCTGGGAGCACGAGGGGATGGATGACACCTGCGGAATAATGAAGTCCAGGACACTCAGGGATCAGCAGAGCACAGTGAGGGCTGTGTATCTGCAGCTGCAATGAGGGGTTTGCACTTCAGGTATAAAGCTAAAAGCAGAGAGGAGCTGCCTCTTCTAATTCCCATCTGATTTCATCCATCTGGGAAATAAAATCCTAAAATCCCACAATGGTTTGGGTTAAAAGGGACCTTGGGGCTCATCTCGTTCCACCCCCTGCCACGAGCAGGGGCACCTTCCACCAGACCAGGCTGCTCCAAGCCCAACCTGGCCTGGAACACTTCCAGGGCTGTTATTTCTCTGCAGAGTAACTGGAATTAACATTTCCCCAATAAACTCTTCTACTGGGAATCCTGCAGAAAAAAATCCTTCCTGATATAAACACATCAATACTTGCTGCGTCAAAAGTGCTGATTAAATCCTGATACAAATTGTTCCTACAAGATTTATGCCAGTAAAACAAATCTTTCTAAAAGTGGTCAGGACCAAGCAGTTCCAAAATTCCAGTGACATTATCCTGTGAATCCTATCACAAGATACATGGTTTCTTTGTAGCAAATATTAAATACACAAGCAGAAAGAGTTTGGATTTAAGTTGTGCCTTTCCCCTCCTAGATCTTTTTTTTTTTGCCTTCTTTTGGAAAATATTTTTTAGAAGACAGAGGATGAGGAATGTTCTCAGTTGTAAAAAGGAAAAAAATATTTAGACAGCTTTTAAAAATAGTAGCACAAGAACATAATTTGTTTTATGTTTTACAACGCAATTTATTTAGGTTTGGTGGCATGTGGTTGTATTTTGAGCTTCAGCCAATAGCACATTTCTTACAGGCCATGTCAGGAAGAGGGGTTTTATTTACATTTTAATACTGTTGGGTACAAAAATGAAATGATTTCCTCCTTTTCTGAATTAAGACCACATTCAAAAACATTATGTTATCATAAGCAGGTAGAAAGTTCTCTACATCTACTGTAGCTCTGTAAATGTCACTGCAAGGGATGAATCAGGGATGAACCTTAAACTCTGACTTTTAGGTAATTCTGCCTGCAGATAAATCTAAATCAAAGCATGTACCTGAAACAGGAGGTAAACCAGGTAGGGGGAATGATTGATGCTGACAGGATTCTGCAGAAGGAGTTTGATTTGAGGTATGACCCAGCCTAAGCATTTACCAACCGGCTCCTCTATCTCCTCTGAGAGAATATTTTTAACATCCCTTTCAGGCAGGGATTTAAAAACAGCCCCTTCCCAAATTCTGATAAAGGATAAATCCCTACTCACCTCTGACTTGAAAGAGGTTTCATCCTCTGAGTTCGACTCCTCCATTTCCACAGGCTTTTTGATCTCCTTGGCCTCGCTCTCGGATTTTACCTTCTCCACTTTGGCATTCATCTTCTCCTTGGTTTGCTTCTTCTCTGGATATGAGGAAGACGAGGTTCTGGGAGACGTCCCCAGGATGTTCTTCACCCCTTTGGAGCTACTCTTTTTTTGTTTTTTGGCACTAGGCTTTGGTGACTCCACGTTGGAGGGCCTCTTGCTGGAAGACTTTAACTCCGGCTGGGGCCCCCCCTTTGGAGAAGTGTTCTCCAGTTTGGTCTCCTTCACGGCCAGTTTTGGTTCCTTGAAAGCAGCTTTTGGAGGTGCCTTCTCCTCCTTAGGCAGTTTGTTCTCAGTTGGTTTTCTGGAGGAGTCCTTCAAAGGCTTGTTTTGTTCTCTCTCAAGGTCTTTGGAGGAGTTTTTGCTCTCAGAGTCTTTCCTGGGCCTCTCTCTGTGCTCCTTGGTGACTTTGTGTGGCTTGGATGCTTTGCTGCTCTCCTTGTTGGCATCCTAAAATTCAGCAACAGAAAACATGCAAGCTGGATATGAAACTCTGCACAGAAGGATAAAACACATCCTCATAAATCACGTGGAAATGGTTGTTTCCAGCAGAAAATCCACCCACTGACCCCTGCAGTGCTTCTCTACCTCCCAGGTAAACATCTACACTTCCCCAAGGCTGATGGACACAATGGGAATTTTAACATGGTCCTGTTCCTTTCCAGGATCTACAAAAGATTTAGAAACACCTGCAGATGTTTAGTTCAGATTTAATCTGAATGCAAACACACATGAACCTCTGAGGGAAAGCTGGAGGAAGGGAGCAGGAAAAATTGTCTCTTTAGCTCCTGCCCAGTTTCACCAGGGCACGTGTCAGGGCCCTTTATTTCACTGCTGTTCTCTGTGTTTCCTAATCCTTCAGCCCTGACCAAAATTAAATCAGCCACTGACAGGAAAGTTATCTTCATTCTGTTTCATAACGTCAGAAAGCAGGACTGAAGTGCCAGAGAAATGTTTAGAGCCCCAAAGAACATGGATATCAGAATCGAATTACAGCGTAAAATGAATTGTTGTTAATATCTGTGACTGCTCAGGCTGATAAAGTGCATGTATTCTGCTCCAAAACACCACTGCCCGGGGATTGTTTCTCCCATGTACAATTACACAAAAATAGCTCCAGTACACAAGTGAAAATAAGCAAATTTAAGGTTCTTCAGAAGGCTCAAGAACTGGCTACTGCTGGATGCAAACAATCAAATCTGGAAATCACCAGCTTGACCAAGTGCAGCATGTTTTCTGTTCTTTATTTACAGCACTGCCCTGAGCACTTGTAAGGACAAAGGAAGGGCTGACTCTCCTCTCAGCCCTTCTGCAAAGAAATGCAGGCACCCAGTGCAGGGCTGGACATGGCAGACAGTGAAACATCCACACAGTTCACCCTCAGCACCAGCCATGCAGTCAGACAGGATTTCATCCACCTTTGTCTGCTACAGCAGATCAAGAGGAAGATCCAATTCGCCCAAAATTCCCACTCTTGGACGTGTAATTTTCTTTTCAAAACTTCCCTGGAGAGAAGCCCATCAAATCATCCAGAAAAGCCTCCTAAATGATGGGAAGTCCCAGACCATTGGCTGCTGGACTGCAGAGTACAAGAAGCTTTCAGGATTGGAAGCAGCTGCTAAACAAGCTCTCAGCAGCAAGCCCTGAAAGCCTTTTTCACCTCAGGGTGACCAAAAAGTGTGCTGCACTGACCTTTGACCCATGGGAGGGTTTGGTCTTCTTGGGATCAGAGAAGGCAGAGAGAGGTATCGTGGGTAACATTGGATAGTCAGGACTTGGCCTTGAAACAGTTTCTGCCCCTTCTGGCATCACCATTACCTGAGGATAAAGAGGAGAGAAATTATGTCTGAGGAAAGTCTCACGGACTATTAACTATTAACACATGATTATGTTAAGCCTCTTGCTCAATTAACACACCATTATTCATCTTTGGAAGGGTTGTGTTTTTTTTTTTTTCCCTCCTGCTTAAAGGCCATAAAAAGATATTGTCTATGGAATGCTCAATTTCAAGGCAACTCCTCAAACAGAGCATATTAAACCCACCAAAAATGAAAGGCAACATGCAATATCGAGTGTCTTTCCCAAAGGGAATGCCAATATTCTGAGCACAGGGAAGGCGATAAAGCTCTGGACAAGAACTGCGTGTTCTGCTGTAAATGCTTTTACCCTGAAAAAAGGGTAGTGAGATAAATCTGGAAGGAATGAGAGAGACTTCATTGGTTTAGGGGAGGCTGCAATCCAGGGGAAAAAAGAAAAAAATAATAATAAAAAAAAAAGAAAAAGAAAAGAGCAGGGCTTGTGTCTCTCACTTGACAAAGGTCTTAACACCAAGCACTGAGCTCCATGGAACAATTCCCTTCTCACCTCCCCTATATTGTCAGAACAATTCTGTGGAAAATTTCCACTAGATAAACAGCATCTACAGTGGTTCACAGTTGAAGTACCTCAGTACACAAGGAATACAGTAATTACTGTGAAAATCCTAGAAAGCAGATGATGTTCCAGCCCTCCTAGGGCTGAAATGAGCACCTTTCCCTGTGCCCAGTACAGAGAAGCACTGGAACAGCTGGAATACCTGCAGCTTCTGAGATCTGCTACTGACCATTTTCCCAAAAACTTCCTGACATTTCCAGAGGAAAATTCTGCCATCAGTTGAAACCATCCTGAATAAAATCTTTGAACAGAACACTGAGCATTACTGCATAAGGGGGTATCTCAGAACACAGTCAGAATTATGGAGTGGTTTGGGTTGGAAGGGGCCTTAAATACCATCTCATTCCACCCCCTCCCAGGGCAGGGACACCTTCCAACAGATCAGGTTGCTCCAAGCCCAGTCCAACCTGGCCCTGACATGCTCTGGCTGGTTAAAAATTTCATGCACTTTGTGGTTTGCATTGATTTGCTCAGATTTGTAGTGATTTGAGGACCATCCTTTAGTCTATCACTGCATGCTACTTCCCCAGAGGTAAGAGTTCATCCACTCTAGGAAGCCATATCTTATTGTGCCTTCAAGGGTAGAGCTATTTTTATCTCCCACACCTGTTTTCACTTTATATTCTAATATTTTTCATTAATTTTTTATTATCTAAACCACAAGTAGCTGATCCCAGGCTTAGAGGACATTTATTGACCAGGAAGCACTAACTATTAAGCTAAACAAAATGAGGAATAGGCTGGAAGTCTCTTCTCTCCCTTTCCTGGAGCTTTTCTGTCCTGATCCAGGCTCCTGGCACCAGGAAGGCCCCAGATAACTGATGGCCAGCCTGCACCATCCACAGCAGATCTCCAATTCCAGAGGGGCTTTCAGTGCTTCGATATTAATGGTCACATTTAAATTGAAAAATGAAGAGCCACCAATCACACCAGCAAAGGGTTTGTCCTGCTCCAAGTGCTGCAGTTGTATAACCAGGAGTGAGAGCTGGCTGGGTCACCCTTCAGATGAACACAGAAAACTGCCTGAAGCCTGGAAAAGAAACCTCAGAGCAGAACAAGCTCACTCCACATTTTTAGCAGAACCTCTCAGGATCCCAAATCCCTCTGGCACTTACCCCTCCAGCCCTAATGAGTTTGCGCCTGAATTCCTTGGTGGGGTTGTTGAAAGTCAGTTTCTCACAACGAAGGTGGTTCACAGGCGGGTTTCCCTCCAAATTTAGGAACAGGTCGTAGGTGAAACAAACCTTTTTCGGCTCCTCCTAAAAACAAGAAAGACTTTGGGAGACCGGAAGGAGTTTGGCAAGCCCGGTAAGGGCTGAGGATCCAAACAGTCACTCCTGAAAATCCCAAATAAACCACTAAGTGTTGTATTCATGGAGTTTTTCATCATGAGATCAGAGAGCTGGAAATTAAACTATTTGTGCCTGGAGTTAACACAGCGTTCAGCAGGAACTCAGGCATGAAGCTTCCCACTGCAAAAGCAACACACAGGCATGAATTTTGAGTGAAAATTGTCTATTTAAAGCCGTTCAAGCCTTCCCAGAAAAGCAGCTTCACGAGCTCTACCCACTATTCTGTTTTCCCCAAAATTCAAATCCCGTCTCCTTTGGGAAGCAACTTTTAAGTATCAATATTAAGAAAAGCATAATCCCTTTTTTTTTTTTTAAGAGAAGGAACAACTTCTGAACTCCCGGGATCTCTGTGGGTACGAGAGAAGATTAAAAACGCGACGGGGAAAAAAAAGGATGACTCGGTTTGCAAAATCCTTTTCAATATGCATATTGCAGAGGCTGAATGGGAAGATATCCCAGGCTTTTGAACTTTCCAAGGGCACTTTCACCCATGCAATCCCGAGTTTTTGTATGCACGTTGGGGATCATCTGCGCCTCACTGCCTCTGTTCCACCTGCTGCATCCGCAGCACAGAATGGAAGAACAAACCTCCTCCCTCTTTATCCACCAGCCCCGCTCCTGAAATTGCAAATATTGCAGGCTGCTGGTGTGTTACAAATACCCACAGGACACTGCCTGGTGTTCCCTTGTACTCCAGCTTGGAGGAGTAAATGTGGCAAGAGAGAGACTCTCCTGCAAAGCCCGGCAGTCCCCTCTCCGTGTTTCCATGAATGCTTCCCACATGCCTCATTCACTGCGCAACATCAAGCAGCTGCACAGCAGCCTTTTCCAGAATTCATATCCAGCAGCTCGATTTCCTGGTTGCAGTTGCATTGTTGGATGGGAACAGACGCCGCAGGCTCCCGGCCCGAGCTCCAGTGGATTTGCTGAAAATAGGTTGGAGCGTCAAACGGCTTCGGACCACCCTGATTCCTGCTGTTTGCTCCTGCTGCAGAGGCCATTTCTTAGACAAACTACACCTCTCATAAGACAAAGGGTGGTAGCTACACTTGTTTTACACCAAAATCAGCACCCTGAGCTTGTCAGGGAGCCAAGGTTAGTCCTAACCCCCAAACAGGTATCCAGTCTCAGATTAACGTGCTACCAACACCAGGGCCTTCAGAGCCTCTCTTGGGACAGTCCTGAAGAACCCATGCCCTCCACAAAGGGCTCAGTGTCTCCCTAAAGGGTTCAGTGGCCACTAAAACAGAAAAATGGGAAGAAAAAGAAAAAAAAATCCTTGCAAAATCCACTGCCCTGTCGTTTCCCTCCCTTCCATGACCGTCCTCATTAACAGAATCATTAGCGAGCTCTGCGTGTGCACTCGCTGCAGTTCAAACAGCAGCTGCACAGGGTCCCTCAAAGTCTAATAAACTGAAATGAAGGATGAACAGAAACCCAAATGTGGCCTAATAATGGTTTCTAAAATGCTTTTCCTGGTTTACAAGAGTAAATAGATCTTGCATAGATTAGCAAAGGCAGGCTTTGGTCAAGAGCTGTTTTGCCACCCCATTACCAGCTCTGCTTCGTCATTTGTTTGCTTTCTGAGCAGGGCAGAGGCAGCAGATTCCTCTCCCTCTCACCTTGGATATCCCAGTTCTTGTATAGACTCACAAGCACAGAAGCACCCAAATATTTCTCCTGTCTCTGTTGAATTTTTGTAAAATTAGGGCGGTTTTTCGATGTGATTTTTCTCCAGCTCCTGCCCTGGGAAGGAGCCCCAGCCAAGTGCCCTGATCATTAAAATCCCCTTTGTATCCCCCAGGCCATGAGGAGCCCCCCAACCTCCCCACCAAGTGAATAGCTGAGATTACAGCCCTCCTAAAAGAGCCACCACAAAAGTCTCAAAGCAAAAAAGCTGCAAATAAACATTCTTTCCTTTACTGCCCTCGCTGCCCAGCTAATGATTACAGCTCAAGCCACTCCAAAGCTTAATCCATCCGGTCTTCCCTAAAAGGTTCTTCCCTCCAAACAACCATCAAGGGGGGAAGAGGAGGGGAAATCTCTCTCAATTGACCTGGACCTACCCATCTTCTAACTTCAAATGGAAAGCCAGGCTTGAATACACACTTCAAAGCCTTTCTAACTACTATGTTGGGATGCACAAATCCTGCTGCTTGGGGCTGCAAGAGAAAGCTGTAGGTGCTTTCTCACCCTACAAACTTTGGTCCAGACAGTCCTATACCATCACTTTACCTACTCCTGCTTGAGCAGCAGCTACACACACAAGCCAGGCTTTACTCTTAGATGATCCCACCTTCTGATATCCAACCCTTGACATCAACCAGTAAAACTGAACAGGGGAGAGGCTTAATTTCTCTGGGTATTTTGTTGCTCCTCGAAGGGCCTTACTCCCAAGAAGAGCTTTTAAAAAAGGATGGATCACATCCATTTCTAACTGGTAGGTATCAACTATTCAGATTTAAAACCCAATGGTCAATTTGGACATGAAATGGTTAAGCTGGTACAAGGAGGGTGTGTGGGGGATCTCTCAGCAAGGCACCTCAGAACCTCACTTTGCATCTGCCCCTTAAATCTCAGGATGCCAGAGAAGTAAACTACGAGCGTGGATCACAAAGCCAGGGCCAAGCTTTTATTTGCAGCTGCTGTAAACTCCCCTTCATCCCGTGAATCCCCCTCTTCCACCTCCAATCTCCCAAGCAGGGTACATTAGGTTTTATTTTTACTGCTTCCTGTCTGCAGCGACCGCCACTGTGCTGTTACGAGGGCACTGAAGCTGCTTTATTTCCCTTTGAGTTCTCAAGCAACGGGTTAAAGTTCTTTTGGCACTTTTCTTCCCAAAGAGGAGGAATTTTTCAAAGTCTTTTGTTAAAATTTCCTTGTCTTGTTTTTTAAAGGCAGGGTGTGCCCTTCGCCACTTAACACGAATCAAAAGGATCTCACTCGGTAGCGTGCGCATAAAGCTCCATAAATCACTTTTAGGAAGCCATAAAACAAAATTATCTACGAAAAAAAAGAAAAAAAATATCCAGCACACCAAGGAAGCAGGCTCATGGTTATTCAATAACTATAACATCTAACACCACTTCCCTTTTGCCAGAGATCCAGCCCGACAGAGTCATTTATCCGGAACGTCTGTATAAATGAAACCCCCTTCCCAGGCTCGTACAACCTGTCTGACTGGTCTCTGACTGGTCTTCCACCCACTTCCAGACAGGGCATTTAAAAGTGAATAGCCCAAGATTCGTTTTTTGAAGCAAGTGGCCTTGTGTTCCACTCAGGAGACAGCGAACCACCTTTATCTTTCCTGTGATTCTTTAGTGAAATAACAGGGAACAGCATATTGGACCCTCCCCGCATCAGAAATAATTCTTCGTTTGAAAATCAGGTTTTCCTGACATATTTTTGTACTCACTGCTCCAAGACAAGCATTTAATAACCTCCTAACTCTTGCAAATAGATGATAAGATGCTGCATGGCTGGTAAACCTACCGTGTTTGCAAACTCCGCCTTGCCAGGCACTACAAATTCATATATCTTTTTATATAATCATCTATTTATATATATTTATATATTTAATATTTAATACTGATATCTATATTTATATATTTTATATATCTTTTTAGATCTTTTAAATACACATATATCCATATATATTTTTATATATCTTATATATCCATATATATTTTTACATATCTTATATATACACATATATGTTTTACATATCTTATATAGACACATATATGTTTTACATATCTTATATAGACATATATAAGATATATACACATATATATATATATTTTATATACACACACACACATTTTCAGCATATGGAAGCCCCACACTGAATGGCCACTCAAACACACACAGCCCAGGGGGGTTTTGGCCAGGAAATCCCTGCTTAGATAAAGGAATGGGTAAACTGATAATACATATTAATTTCTGACAGGAAAAGGTAAAAAAAAACCCAAAAAGATTCACTCCTCAGCAGCAGCACAAAAGTGCTGCAGGTTTGGTAGGGAAGGCAGAATAGACCTGAGAAATGTGAGCAACAAATGCTTCCCTCAAAGGCCAGACGAAATGACAAGTTTTACTCCTCCGTCCACAACTTTTCAGCAACGCTGAGTCAACACCAGCAGGTTAAAGCTACTCCTCCTTCCCTCAAACCCCCGCAGACCCTGCCCCAAGAACAGCAACTGGGGTAAAATCAAATGTCTCATGCAAACACAGGCTCTCCAACCTTCCCTGGGAGCATTTCCCAGGCCAGTTCTTGCCACAGCCTTCCTTGGGAGCATTTCCCAGGCCAATCCCTTCCTGATGGCACACAGTCCTGACACCAGTTGTAGCTGATCTTGTTTCACTCCCCTGCCATATGTGCAGCCCACCTACAACGTCTCCACCGAGTTCCTACTCGGAGACACAAACAGTTTTTCCCTTCTCCAGTATTTCTCTGTTTGTTTTCTGTATCACACCCTGTAAATGTTGCAGGAGGGGTAAAATATGCATGTTTTTCTCTCGAACCCCACTGGAAAAAAAAAAGTATCAAACAGATTTCTTTGCTTTCTCTGCTTATCTCCTCCTCACTAATAGGAAAAGCCCAAGTTCCATGTATCCATTATGTAAATCCTGGAAAGGCTTTTATCTCCAGCACTAAAACTGGGAGGTAGCATCTTTAAAGAGACTTTAATACAGCATCTTATCCATGTTGCATTAATATCATCTGCCTCGTATCAGAGTAATGTGAAAATACACTAGACCTTTAGCTTTGTTTGGGGGAGATTGATCTAATTTGATTAGGATGCAAAAAATGGCACAGGGGATGAATACCAAAGTCAGACCTGTATCACAGCCTCCAGATCACATCTACCACTGGAAGAGATTTATTTAGAGACAACAATGAAAAAAAAAAAGCCTCCAGACTGTTGAAATTGAGGGGGAGAGGGAAGGGGAAGGGCAGGAGAAAAACAGCACGGCATTTGTTGTACCCGGTTTGTATCGATTCAAGCAGCAGAAGCCACTAACGGCAGCCCTCGCTACAGGAACACAAAGGATTTCACCACAAAAATAGCACACTAACATTTCCAGTCCAAATGATCTGCTGTCATTAGTCACCTCTGCTTTCAAAAGCTTTATCAATCAACCTGCTGAGCCCCTGCCATTTGTTTTTCAGGATCGGTTACAGCAGCGAAGGCTCGAGCGTTAAATGAGTGCTGTGGCCACACAGCCCACTCAGCCCCACGGCCTGCCCAGGCTCACAGCAATATTCACAATTTATAAGCTGTGATCCAAATGCCAAGGCTGAGAAAGCACCTACTTAGGCAGGTACTGAAGTGCAGCACAGGAAGGAAGGACAAACACAAGCCAACAACACTCGTGGAGGATAAAAACAGGCTCTTACACCTTTTTTTACACTCTGCTGACACTTCCCTGTCTGACAGAAAGGCACCAAAAGCTTCAGGGGGGCCAAGAGAACCGACTCTGCTGCTCCAAACACACAAGAGCAATAAGAGGGTACTCCAACACAAAGACTTAATGGGTAAATTTATGCCAAGTTGCTTAAAAAAAAAAATCCCTGATGAAGCTCATTAAAACCATTCTTAAAACTGTTCCTTCACAAAGCACAGGTCAGTGTTTCTGCGGGATTTACCATTCCAATAACAAATCAGCACAGGGAAAGGAAATGGCTAAGAAAGGAGGCTTAAACTGCGGGAAAAAAAAACCCAAAACATTTCAGCCAACCACAGCAAAGATCAACGTCCACAGATTAGTTCACTCCCTCTTTAAACCCTTTCTCTTCTCACCTTTACAAAGCTAAACATGCATCGATAAGCAAATCCCAAAGCCTCTGTAACTCTGGTTTCAACCCAGGACACACAGCAACAGAAACGTGTCAGAATGTGGGAGCATATGGCCACAACACCAGCCACCTCCACACAGCCTTTCTCCCCAGTCCCGGGATCAATCCATAACATCTCCTTGAAGGGAGTTACTCAAGGATGAGCCCCAAATGCTGTAATCAATTCAGAGCAATATCTGCTCCACGCACACCAGCTGATCCCCACCAGTGTCAACAGGTTTACACAGATCAGAGTGAACACGTGGTCCTGAAGTGCTGAAGACTTTGATTTATTTGGTGCTTTAACACCACGTTCTTTAATTCAGGAGAACACAGGCTGCATCCCAAGCCTTTGCCACTCCTCCTCCTCTTTCCCTATCTTCTCAATTTTTGCTATATCCCAGTCTTTGCATTTTTATCTTTGCAGAAGACACATTTCCTTCAGCTCCACAGAAAATAATCATAGCTCTTAAAATTCCAAGTGGGCAATGGTGGATACAGGAGCCCAATTCCTCACATAGAATCCTGGAATATTCTGAGTTGGAAAGGACCCACAAGGATCATCCAGCCCAACTCCTGGCCCTGCCCAGGACACCCCAACAATCCCCCCTGTCCCTCAGAGCATTGTCCAAACGCTCCTGCAGCTCTGGCAGCCTTGGGGCCGTGCCCACTGCCCTGGGGAGCCTGGGCAGTGCCCACCACCCTCTGGGGGAAGAACCTTGCCCTGAGATCCATCCCAGCCCCCCTGGCACAGCTCCAGCCCTTCCCTGGCTCCTGTCACTCATCACCACCATCAGCACCAGCTTCTGAGTTTCCAGCAGCCTCAACTTCATGGCTGAACCTGGGAAGATGTCTCTGTTCCAACCATGTGCTGCAAAATGGAACCTGTTCCCTCAACCAGAGCTTGCCCCAATTTAATGCTGCCTGAAACTCCTTAATTAGCAATTTGTCCACCAGCTTAGAAATGGAAAAAGAACTTCCCCATAACACATGGATCTAAAAAATAAGGCAGAGATGAATATTTTGAAGATCTGTAGATTTTAAAACAAGTGTGCAACTGAAACCCGTTCTCCTGTTTACTTGCCATGTTTCTGAAGACCAAAATGTCAGAAACAAATTAAATTAACTGCTCCTTCCATTGTTTCCAGGGAGAACAGAGCCCACCTATTTCCCTTATTTATAAAAGCCACCCCTCTGCTCAGAGCAGGGGAACAACTCTGCAGTCACGTGCGTGGAGGAACAATGAGAAGGGATGACCCCAGTGGGTGGGAAACCAAGTTCTAGGCAGAAAAGCTGCCAGTTCCATATTCCACCAGGAACACGGGGATATAAAGGACAGAGGGGAAAAAAAGAGAAAACATAGGAAAGCAGATGGCAGTCAATGCAAACAAGAGCACCCACAAAAAATCCAGCACAGAAATGAGAGATCAGAGGGTTTGTGAAAGGCAGAAAGTGTGAGGAAAGACTGGGTGAAGAAAGGAAGGGAAAATAAAAGGTAAGAGTAGAACTAAAACACAGTTCACCCCTCACAGTCATTAGAGGCTCCACTTACAAGGAATCAGCATGAAGAAGTTCACATTTTTTGGTCAGGAATGTAAAGGATTTTGAACCTTTCAAGAGTTTTCTGATTCCCACCTAAAACCTCAAAAAAGCCACCAAAATTCAAACTACTTTTAAGCTTTTGAGGGGTTTTTGTTACACTCAAGTTGTAGACTTCAGTGTTTGCCAAAAAAGCCGCTTTTATCAACAACTTTCACCCTCCACCCTCTGACTGCCACTTTTTCTCACAGCCCTTTTGGCTTCCCCTACCCACCCAAAAAATAACTTGTGGGCAAAACACTCCCAAGTTTAGGAGACCAGTTTGTCTTCTTGCAGTTCAGTCCCAAGTGGGGTCAGGGCAATGCAGTAGGGCCAAAAAACCCCAAACTAAAATGCTAATTATCCACTAAATGACACTGCCAGGAGAGTGCCCCGTGCTGGATCAGGAGTGAGAAGGAAATGACAGATTTTTGTGGGAGGTACACGGAAAAAATGATGGGAAGCTAAAGAGAATTAATTATATGTATTTTATATATACATATATATATATATAAATATATGAGAGGAGGTGGGTAAGAGCCGAGGTGTGGCTCAATGGTCACATTTTTAGTTTGTTTTATCTAGGTTCCCTCTTAGGGATAACAAGGAAAACGTTATTTTTTTTTTATTTTATTATTTAAGCAGTAATCAAACCCAGAAAGCTTCATTATTCCTGTTTAACAAAACAATTTGACTGCAACTGAGGTAACACGAACACAAGAGCCCAATTCCCTGTTTTCATAACCTTCTCCAAGTCCTGCAGCACGTGACCTCTGTGGTAAAATTAAAAGCAAGCAATAAATCCCAAATTTTAACTTTCATATGCTTGTTGGCAACGCATCTTAAGACTTCAAATATTTAGTGTTTTCTTTTTTGGAAGAGCAGTGAATCAGAACGAGGATATCTCAAACACAGCTCTGAATACTTGTCCCAGGCATGCAAATGTGTGCCTACAAATTTCATACCTGTACAGTTAATTTAATGAGATTGCAAATTAAAAAGTGGATTTTTTTTCATATATGGACAACACAAATGTTTACAAATGTTTACAAAATGTTTATTTACTTCCATATGCGCACAAAATATTTCAAAATGATTTAATATTCTCTAAGCTAAAGGAGCTACAAGTGGTACAACCTCTGCTCAGAACCTCTAGGACCATCCACTGTCCTGATATCACCTTTCTATGCAATTCCATTTCTGCCAAAAGCTTTCTTTTGAAGTCTGGCAGGAGCTTCCAACTCCCAGTTAAATTCTATTTATTAGACTAATAAAAAACACACACATAAAACAGTCACATAATTTAGAGTCTTTCTGTCAGGCAGTTTCAGGCTCTGGCACAGCTCAAAACAATTAGAAGACCAGAAATCAGATTTCTACCTTATTTTTGAAGTGCACTTCAATGGGCATAATGAAGCCAGCGTAGCCAGACTCCTCCACCTTGTAGGGGGGCTCCTTGCACACTGAAAGAGAACAAATAAATGTGAACTTGGAATTCAGCACAACTTCATCTGAGCCAAAAAGGAGCTGCAAGAGGAGAAACGGGCCCCTGAGAGCTCAGGACACAGTTAAAACACTGACCTTTGTGGAGAAAAACACACAGAATAAGATGGTGGCCACAGGCTTAGTTGGGAACACGAAAATCTGTTCTTAGCTCCTCCCATGGAAAGGAAACATAAAACACTCCAGGCCAGAGGCTCTGTGAGATTCTCCCCCCCTCCCTTTGCAGTGAGATACAATTACATTTCTGGGCTGTTCCACAACAATGCAAACTGCCAGTTCAAGCTGCCTGGCAAGAAAAGGCCAAGACCCAAAAGGTGCAACAGCACAGAGAGGTAAAATAGACTTTGATGCCCATATTTATAATTCAAAACACTACAAGGTGCAAGCAAGATGAGTATTTTTAACTCGAAACACTCCCCTGCAATCCTCTACCCTCATAATGAGGTAACAGGCTGCTTCCCCCAAAGGTTCACAAACCTGAAGGGCAGGTGAGCACTGCTATTTATTCCACACACAAGGAAACACAAGGCGGAAGGTGAACTAGTTTGCTGCTAAGGTCAGAGCTGCTCTTCTGCAGCCACAGCAATTAGAAAAGTTAATTGCTTCAGAGAAATTAATCTGTGTGTTTCCTGCCTCAGTCGCCCCTGTCCCGCTACCCAGTGTAGCTACATCTCCTGAATCCTTCCTATTATCCACCACTGCATTTCAGGACAGGGATATCCAACTCTAAGGATTCCAGGCTGATTTCTTTGGCCACGATGTAGAAACACACAACAGCTGCCAGATGAAACACGAGACCCACAGAGATGTTCTCCCTTCCCAGGAACCGGATGCACTTGCATATAATTTATGCACTACAATATATGTAAATAAAGTCAATTAAGTAATTAGAGGAATTCAGTGCAAATCTTTGGAGTTTCTCATAAGAATTCTGAGTAATTAATATGATTAGGAAACAGTACATCAAACCTAAAAGCACACAAATTATTTGCCTTTAATGTAGATGTGTTATCCCCAGCTCTAAGCACTTCTACCATCATTAAGGTGCTGGCAAGCAGCACTCAAAATTCAACTGTGAGAAAAAGGCATTGCTAAAAATAATAAAAACCTCTAGACTTGCTTTAACTTGAATTTTATACAAGAACCCTGTCATTTAGAGGGAAAAACCCAAAATCAAAGAGCGGTGCCAATATGGCAGCAGGAATCTCAAGCCGATCTGCCAAGCAGCCTTTGTTCCTCTGCCACTCTGTTCTGACAAATTCCAATGATTCCAGGAGCAATCTGCCAGCAGCACGAGCCCACCTTCAGCACCAGGATCTGCTCCAAGTGAGAAGGAACCAGCTGAAGGAACCCTTCAAACAAACCTAGGGATAGGATGGCACGGTATTTCTGTAAAACTCAAACACACCTCGGTCAAAGGCACGCTGGGCTTAGGAGGGAGCTTAAGGAAGCATTAAAAACCCAGGGATTAGGGAAAAATATCTCTGTAAATGCAGATAATAAAGAAGTGAGTGAGCAAAGGCCATGGTTTCACTCTGCCAGAGGGCAGGGTTAGGTGGGATATTGGGAAGGAATCCTTCCCTGGGAGGGTGGGGAGGCCCTGGCACAGGTTACCCAGAGAAGCTGTGGCTGCCCCTGGATTCCTGGAAGTGTCCAAGATCAGGTTGGACGGGGCTTGGAGAAGCCTGGGCTGGTGGAAGGTGTCCCTGCCCATGGCAGGGGGTGGAACAAGATGGTATTTAAGGTCCCTTTCAACCCAAAGCACACACATTTTATGTACTAGCCCAACACAGTTGTTTGAAATAAATTAAATTACACCAGATGACAGAACTGTAACCCAGCAGATTACAACTTTTATTCTGTAAATTAGCTTTCAGCTCAGTCCTGCACTTGCTTATCATACATCAGTTTTACTACATCAGTTTGAAGGAGACATTATTAACATACATTCCATATTCACACTCTTGTGAGCTGAGCACCTCTGAGTTACTTTCCACCGTGGACTCTTACAAATAACCCATGTCACAGGTTGTCCTAAGACATCATGAGTGTCCTTCGTTTAAAAGAATATTTCTAAGAACCATTACAAAGCACTTCACAGCAACACTCACGGGCAGCTTGTATTTCTTCAAACAGTAACAGTGCAGCTGCAGTTACACAATCTTACACAGATGTAACTGCTCTGACCCCTAAAAGGGCAATTCTGTTCCTCCACCTCAGCAATTCCCGCTGCCCCGTAGGGAGAATAATGTTCATTCTGCTACACAGTCCCAAAGCAAAGACAGAAAACAACACTGCAATGTGTATACTCTGCCCAACCACACTGACTGCACAACCAGTGGCAAAGAGACCATCACCCTTTGGCATCACTGGGTTAATCCACCTGAACTGGCACCCGAGTCTAGGAATTGCAAGAATCCATGACCGATGCAAGACTCTACAAACCCCAGTACATATAAAAGCCCAGTATTTGAGCACCTCTCACTGATCATGTGCTTCCAGCTTTTGCTGGCAAATTCCAACAAATCAAACCCATCTCTCCCGTTCTGTAACATGAATTATCTTCTGCTGTCACTTGTGTGTTGAGAACCTGCGAGTACTAATGCTTAAATAAGAGGAGAAAGCACCTCACCTCCTGCCCTTTCACCAGGAGAAAGGTCCCATTCTCCCTGACCTTCCTCAAACACAGCCAGGAAAGGTTAAAGCAGAGAGCACTTCGCTCCTCTTTAAGGAGCTATTTTAAAGAAAAGCGACAGCCCCGAGACAACCTTAACTTGCAAAATGCTGTTTCAGGGAGAGAACACCTAATAATCCACCTTCAGGCATCCACTCACCTCGCTTGGGCTTTGGGAAGCTCTCATGCAGCCGAAAGACCACGCGCTCCACAAAATGCTGGATGTCGCACTGCTCGGGGCCACGGACAAACACCATCCAGTCATGGGTGAACCCCTCCGTGGTGGGCTTCTTCCTCAGTTGGGCTCGGTGCCCCAGCTCCAGTTTGACTTGCACTGTGCACTGTTTTGGGACAGAGGTTTTGGCATTTTAGGGCCACAAGCAAAATGATGCAGTTTGTAGGTTACGAAGAACGATGAGCTGCCCCCCACCCCCGACAGCAGAGCCTGGGTCTGCCGGGGGGGAACACAACAGATCCACGGAGAGATCAGTCCCAGACTGACAGCCAGTGCTGTCAATGAAAAAGGCATCATAAAAATACCTCCCAGCACCATTTCATACCTATTTCCCCCCTAATATTAGAGCAGCTTTAGAACTGGGATCGGTTGCTCTGCCTCACTTATCAGTTAAATTGTCAGCGAAGTCCTAATTGCGGAGATTTTATTTCTAGAAAGTGTCAGAGACAGAACTTGATGTTCACAGCTTCCAGGATTCACAGCACTGACAGAAAACTAATTTTGAAACAGGAAAAATCACATCATGAATCGGTGGTTTATGTTATCCACTAGAATAAAACTCTGATGTTTCCTGTATTCCAAATGAATTTTATTAACACGCTTCCCAAGACCAAGTTATCATCTCTGCCTGCACAATGTCCAACACTAAACTGACCTAATTCTGATTTGCACTCCTGAATCCTACTCCAATCACTAACAGAGTAGGTGTGTTCTGTGCCTTACTCAAGGCACAAAAATCCCATTAAAACGTCTTAAAAGCCAGATGAAATTAATGGTGAAGATCCACATATTATTGCAGACTTCAGACAGGAGAAAGGGGATGTATAAAACAGATGTAACAGAGGAAAGGGGTTCAGACACAAGATAAACCAAGGAAATGTTAGGGCCAGATTTGTAGAGACAAGGAATAACACCCAAGGTATCCGACTTTGGTGCATATTTGTTACACAAACCAGAGCAGCAGCACAGTGATTCCAAACTAATCCTATCAAAATCCAGCTTCAGCACCAGGAGGTTCACAGAAAAAGGGGCAGGTTTTAGTCCCTACCCCATTCTTCACTTCAGGCTTGCAAATAAGTGTCTTGTTCTTCCTAGCAGGTCCCAATTACCACAGGAAGAGGCAACATTATTTGTCATTACCTATATTACATGTCGACCTGGAGCCAAACCAAGGGCATGATGTTAGACAATGAACATGGAAAGAGAAAGCTTCCTGAGCAATAGACAAATGTTTAGGGAAAGCATCATCCCTATTTTCCCACTGATGAACTGAGAAGCGTGCTCACAATTAACGCTCAAAAAACATTTTGCATCTCCAACCTGGCTGGTTTTTTTTTTTCAGAGCACGGTGTTGAAAAAGCACAAGTCACTCCCACCTCAGTGTTCTTGTCTCTGTAAAAAGCTCTCACAGGAGGTCTGCAGGGCACCAGGCATCAAAGCCTGACCTCCCAAATTGCAGTCCAGTTCCAATTTCAACCATAAGCCTTAACACACTTGTTCAGGCAGTTTAAATCCTCCACAGCAAAATACCTTCAGCTCGATCCAATGCATCAGCTCTAAGGCCCGGGGACAAACTCATCTAATTAATTCCTTCACTACAGCATTTCTCTGGGATACCTTCTCCTCTGCAAGTTTCCATTTTTTTTCCTGTTCTTATGGCTTATCTACACTGGCTCCATCTCACTCCTGAAGGAGCAGGGCCGGCTGTTCTTTCATGTCGCATTAAGGACTCAGAAGAAAGGCAAGGTGTGCTTCACCCGGAGCACAGCAATCCCGGGAAAGCATTATGTGGAGACAGCCTGCCCAAATCCTAAGCTCCCACTGAAGTGTGCCTGCAGGCCTGCTTTATCTGGGATGCTTCCCACAGCGTTCACATCCCCTGAGCCAGCCCGTGCCGCAGCCTCACGTTATCGATTCCATAATTACCCTTTAAATCCTGCTACTGTTGCCAGTTACTACCCCTCTCCTGAGAAGTGCAAATGACTGTCAGGCTACAAAATCTGCCTTTCCGAGCCGAAACGCCTGAGAAATTGTAGCTGAGAACCAGATGGGGCTGTGTGGAAGAGACCGAAATTAAACAGAAATGAGAACTGTTTAACTGAGAGCGAAAGTCGTACTTGCTGCACTCCTCACACCCTGCTCCAATTAACAATCGCTGAGAATTAAGCCAGAAGTTGAAACACATTTGAAAATAAGATCTCCCGACATAACCAACATCCAAAGTTGCTCCGCTGAAAATGGAGGGTTTTTTTCCTCTTTTTATTTCCAAGCGTGTCTCCCAACAAAGGGAAATCAGGATCCTATTCAAACAATTTGTAATAATACAAAGGAGCCTGCTTTCAACTTCTCAATAAACATTCTGAAGGCTGCTCCGGTTTTTGTTTGATGTGCTAATTGCCTGAAAAGCCACCGAGCGGCTCCCATTCCCGCTCCTCCGGGTGATTATCCGGGATAGCGGGGCTCATTCCCGAACCTCAGCCCGGGAGGTACCTGTTACCCGCTCCCACACACACAAAAGGCTCCACATCCACATCACCCCAGGTAAACTTCCAGCATCCATCCTGGAGCGATCCCGGTGGCATCAACCCTTCCTGGTGGTATTAACCCTTCCCGGCACCTCCCTGGCTGTCAATAATCCCGGGGAGGAATTTGCGGGAACTGCTGCTGCCACCCCCCCTCCTGCTGCGGGCGAGGCTGCGGCGGCCGCCCATGGAGGGGAGAGGGGTGAGAGCCCCACAAAAAGGGAGTGGGGAGGAGGTGTGACCCCTCAAAGGGGTGAGTGGGGAAGATGTGTGTCCCCTAAATGGGGAATGAGGAGGAAATGTGTCCCTCAAATGAGGGGTGGGGACGAGGTGCAACCCCCAAAGGGGTGAGTGGGGAGATGTCCCCAAAAAATGGGGGGTGGGAAGGAGGTGTGGCCCCCTCAAATGGGCTTCAGATCTGCCCCCCATCCCTAAGAAGGGTTGTGGGGAGAAGGTGTGACCCTCCTCCAACTGGAGGGTGTGGAGAAGGTGTGCCCCCCCAAAAGGGGTGTGAGGAGGAGGTGACCCCCCAAACGGGATTGGGGAGGGCATGTGCCCCCCCAGAGAGGGTTGGAGGTGGGAGATGTGCCCCCCAAAGTGGGGGTGGAGGGGAGATGTGCCTGCCAAAGGACTACAAGGAGGAGATGTGCTCTTCAAAGGGGGTGTGGGGAGGAGGTGTACCCTACCCCTAAATGGGACTGAGGAGCAAGTGTAGCCCCCCAAAGGAGGGCAGGAAGGAGGTGTCCCCCTCAAAGGGGTGTGAGTAGGACATGTACCCCCATTTGTGGGGGTTTGGAGGAGGTGTGCCCCCCCAAAGACAGTGTGGGGAGAGGCTGCATCCCCCAAATGTGACTGAGGCCAAGATATCACCACACACACAAATGGGGTTGGGTAGGGAAAACACATCCCCCTCCCCAATGGGACTGGGGAGCAGATGTACCCTCCCAAATGTGTCTGAGGACAAGATCCCCCCCAAAATGGGAGGTAGATAAAACATATCCCCCTCCCCAATGGCACTAGGGAGGGCATGTGCCCCCTCAAATGTGACTGAGGACAAGATGTCCGCCCCAAATGAGGGGGGGGTGGGAAAACATATCCCCCCTCCTCAGTGGGATTTGAGAGGAGGTGTGTGCTGCTCCCCCCCCCCCCACCCCAAATGGGGGCTGGGGAAAACACGTTCCCCTCCCTAACGGGATTGAGGAGAATGTGTACCCCCCCAAATGAGGGTTGGGGAAAAGATGTGCCCCCCTCCCCACCATGAGATTGAGGAGATGTGCCCCCCTCCCCAACGCCCCTCCAACACCCCGGGGTTGGGGGGAATCCCGAGCACTGGGGGTGCCCCCCCCGCAGCACCCCCTCCTCGGGGAGATAGGGGGGGGAAGGAAAACCCCCCCTCCCTGAAATGGGTTGGGGGCGGGGGGCGGCACCGCCCCAGCCCTCCCTCCCTCCCTCCCTCCCTCCCTGAGCGCGGCGCGACCGCTCCGCTCCTCACCTGATTGTCCATGGCTGGGCACGGCAGCGCCGGCGGGCCCCGCTCGCTCCGTCTGCGCTGCCCGGTCGGCGGAGCGCGCGCGGCGAGGGGAAGGGGGAGAGACACACAGAGAGAGAGAGAGAGAGAGGGAGAGGGAAGGGAGGGAGAGGGGGAATAATAAAAAAAAAAAACAAAAAACGCGGCCCTCTCTCTCCGCGCTCTTGCGTCCGGTTTCTTCCCCCCCCACCCCCCTCCCCACCACCGCCGCCGCCGCCGCCGCCTCCTCCTCCTCCTCCGGCCGCCGCCTGCTCGGTCGCGGCCCCTCACGGCCCCGCCGCCCGCCTCATTGTGTGTCACTCACAGCGCAGCGCCAGCCCCGCGCCCGCCCCGCGGAACCGGAAACCGCCTCACGGCCGCCATGGCGGGCACGGGGGGCGAGGGGAGGGGGGGAGCCAATGCCCGCGCGCCGCGCGCGGCACCGCCCCCTCGGCGTGATGGGCAGCCCTTCTGACCAATGGGAGGCTGGATAGGGCGGAGTGGGCGGGGAAAGGGGCGGGACCGGCGCTGCGGGTCGAGCGGGGTCTGGCGGCCCAGCGGAGCGCCCCTCAGAGCTGGTGATGCGCTGAGGCGAGCTCGGCGCGCTTCAAAGTGTCCCTCTCGGTTCTATCCCTGGTGCTGTTCCTCCAGCGTGTCCCACCAAGTGCACAGCCAAACACGGCGATCGGGCGTTTGGGCCTCGTTGTTCGCCCCGTCCCTCCCGACCCCTCCGCCGACCGCTGAAGCGGCTTCTCGGCGCCCGGTGCCCTTCTGGGTTCGGGCCCCGGTTGTGTCCCCACAGGGTGTCCCTCGAAATGCACAACCAGCACTGAGATCAGGGGTTTGGGACCCGTTCGCCTCACTCTTTCACTCTACCTTTTCCTCCCTCATCTTTCCTTTGCTCTCCCTTGTTTCAGCTGCCTTCAGTCTCCCTCATTTTCTTTTCTTTTTCCCCTCAGTTTCTCTTCTTTTCCCCTCAGAAGCCATCATTTCTCCCCCTCAGTCTCCCACATTTTCTCTCAGTTTCCATTTTCCCCTTCGTCTCCCTCATTTTCTTTCTGGTTTTCTCCTTTCCCCCTCAGTTTCTCTCCTTTTCCCTTTGGCCTCTCTCATTTCCCCCCCCCCAGACTCCCTCATTTTCCATTTTTCCTTCAGTTTCCCACCTTTGCTCTCATTTCCCCCTCAGTCACCTTTTTGTTTCTCTCCTTCCCCCCTCCCTGGTTTCTCTCCTTTCCTGCCAGTCTCCATATTTTCCCTCAATTTCCCTCATTTCCACCTCGTTTTCTCTCCTTTTCCCCATCTCCCACATTTCCTCAGTTTCCATTTTCCCCTGAGTCCCCCTCATTTCCTCTCAGTTTTTCCCCTCAGTCTCCCACATTTTCACCCCGTTTCTCTCCTTTTTTCCCCTCTGTCTCCCTCACTTCTCCCCTCAGTCTCACACATTCCCTCTCAGCTTCCAGTTATCCCTTTGGGCACCCTCATTTCCCCTCAGTCTCCCTCTCTTTCCCCTGAGCCTCCCTCATTTCCCTCAGTTTCTTTCCTTTTACCTTTGGCCTCCCTCATCTTTCCCTCCGTCTCCCTCATATTCTTTCTGTCTCTCTCCTTTCCCCCTCAGTCTCCCACATTTCCTCTTGGTTCCCATTTCCCTCCTTCCTCCCCTTTGTCCCTCCGTTCCCCTCATTCCCCCTCAGTTCCCTTCCCGTCTTCCCCCTCTCCCCCCTCTCTCCCCCTTTGCCGCTTTCCCGCCCCGGGGAGAGTTTTACCTTTTCTTACATCTCTAAGTGACAAGTTATTGGGCTCAGTTTTGCCAGCCCTAAGTGGGGCTACCTTTACAAGTGCAATTGGTGACTGTTTCCGAGCAAGTTCGCTCAGAATTTCTTTTTCTTCACGCAACTTTCTTGTTTCAAACAGTTTGTTGATCTGTGTGAGGCGGCAGAAACCCCCCGTGTCAGCCAATAACTCTGTGTGTCGCTGCCTGATCGCCACAGGCGAGGATTAATCGGCTCCCAAATCGTTCTAAAGAGCCACTTTACCTCATCAACCTGATAGAGGATATTAGCGAAGCAAAATGCTTAATCGCTTCAGTTAACAACAACAACAACAAAAAAGAGCCCGATTTGGGTTCCTTTAAGTGCTCCTGTTTTAATTTTCCATGTTTCTGTCTGATGCAGTCCCAAGAGACATCTCCTTGGACAGTCCCTTTTCTTCTCCGTTGAGACGGGGCCTCTTTCTCTGGGAGTTCTCATTGATATCTTTAATTGTGGACATTATTCCCATGCACGTGACTCTTGGGTCTAAATCTTTTATTTTCTACCTCCCAATACTGGCTATTCACTCCCAGCCTCATCACAGCCATTGGTGGTTACGTGCTCCCAGGGCTGAATATTTTCTGGAAATATCTCTATCTTTCCCAACTTTGACTCCTCTTTCTGCTGAATTTCTCCTTTGTGCAAGAGACACACCAGACCCTGAGCTTTCTTCCTGAAAAAAATTGCCTGTTACTTTTTCTGCCACACCATTAAAATCAGCTTTTTATTTTAATTTCCACCAATGGCAATTTTTCCATGCCTTTGTTTTTGCCCAGCTTGGTGTTAATGATTGGTTTTGTGCTCTCCCAGTGCAGGACCCGTCTTTGCTTCTGGTTTGGACATGGGTCACTCCTTCAGCTTTCAGCTGCTCCACGACCTGGGGAGGGATCCAAGCAAGAATTTGGATGCCTCCAAGATGGAAACCCGGAGCCAGGAGCTTCAGCTTCCACATTGGCAGCCCAATACCAGGACATTAAACCACGTTACACTGAAGAATTTGGGGTGCCCCGTTCAGGGTAAGCATCTCATTGTATTGTTGCCTGCTCCAAACACCCCAGGGCTCTCTGTTGGGACAAGCAGTTTGGAGTTGGACTTTGCTGGATCCCTTCCAACTCGGGATATTCTGTGAAGTGGCGTGAATGGATTAATTTCAAATGTGCTGGGGTGGCTCTTTACATTCTACTGCGAAAACACTCAAGGAGAGAAATTCCTAGAACCAGCCTTTGCTCCACTGGCAGTTCCCAGCCTGAACAGTTTCCAGCACAATGACTGATCAAACTTACCCCTGTCTTTCTTTTCAAGCTCCCCTCAAAAAGAAAAAAATCACGGCCAAGGGTAGAAAATTTGCCAGGCTCCGGGGGGGTGTGTGTGTTGGGAGCTTTGGGTGCTGGGGATGCTGGAGCCAGCAGCCATCCAGGCTTCTCCCAACTTCTAATTTTGCAGGGAGATCTCAAAGCTAACGAGCTGTCAGCTGAGTGCCTTCGCACCCGAGGCAGCTGTGGGCTGAGCTCCTGCTTCTTTATACCTATTCCAGCAACTTCTGGGCTTTGCAACGAGCGTCTGCAAATCCAATTAGCGTCTTTCTTTGTGGCACTGGATGCTGGCAGAGATCCGCTGTGCTGCTGCCATCTACAGTAGGGCCAGTGCCAATGGATAAGAAACAGATCTTATTTGCATATTCAAATATGCAAATCAATCACGACAGCTCTCCTTAATTTTTGTTTGGTGGTTTGTTTTTTTTTTTTATTATTATTTTTTCTTTCAACAGTCTTGCCTCAAAGATCTTTGTCTTGGGCTGAAAGGTGTGTGTTTAATCTGGCTTGGCCAATGGTAGGAGGCTGTGCCAAGGGTTGGTTCTGTCCCGTGGGATCTGGGGATGGTGGAAAATAAAGTGGAAAAAAGACTTTGCACTGTGCTTATTCCCCGTCTTGGCCAGGGCCGGGAAAGGTTTCTGGGGTGTTTTCCCAGGTTCCAATCCTGGGAAGGGACAACACATCCTTTCACTCTCTCCTGCCCGTGCGATCCATGGATGCTTTACAGGCCAAACGTGGCTGTTCCTGGGGGCTGTGAGTGAAGGAGGCAACAACTGGGGCGTTGAGAAGAGCCCTAGTGCTCCAGTGGGAATAGTCATGTTATGTGCCAGTTGGGACAGACAATTTCATGCAACCCAAGATGCCTGAAATTGCTCATTTTTCACCGAAAGGTTTTTTTTTCTCTAGGCTTAATGTCCCTCACTGCAACTGTGGGTTTGGCATCAGCTGTACATCAACTGTGCACCCACTGCAAGTCCCTGTCATGGTTTCATATGTCTGTGTCTATATGTTTGTGGCTTGCCCTTCCTGTCCCTGGAGAGACAAGTTCGTTTCACTGTTTTTCATCATTCTTTATTATTTTCTCATTACTAATTTAGTTGCATCTTCCCTGTTTCCACTCTTGAGCCGAAGACCACGACTTCTGTGGTCAGTCTGGGCTCTGAGTGGCTTGGCCACCAGCCAGGCAGCGACTAAGGCTGATTCCAGCACTGAAAGGATCAGTGTAAAGAAATTATCATCTTGTAGTAGTTCTAAGGACTTAAATATTAAGACACAAACCTCACATCTGAGCAGGGTTTCTCTGAGAAAGAGATGTGCCTGAGAGGAAAGACCCCCAAGTTCATGTCAGTCACTTCCCTGCCTTTTCTGACAGCTGCAGCATGACTGTAGTGGTCTTCTACTTCTGCAAAGCACATCCCGTGAGTTTCCAAGATGAACAAACCTGCAGTGAAAAGAAAGAACCAGCAGCACTGGTTCTGGGGGAGCTGGGCTCCTGGTCTGCTAATCATTGAGATCCCTGCAGGGAATTGTGCTTGTTCCAATCAGCTGTTAATCCCAGAAGTGTTTATTCTTCTAAAAATGATTTTGCTTTGCCTGCTCTCTGCCTTCCCCTTCCCCGGTTCACACTCCACACTACAGCGTTCACAGAACATATTTAACACCGGGGTAGTGCAGAGAAAGTCCAGATTGTTAATAGCCAAAAACTCAGATTGCCAAAAAGATACTCCTAGCAACTACCAGCTGCATCTAGGAAAAATTACAGACAGCTTGGAAATTCTTTAGTTCCCTTATTAACGAAGGACTTTGTAAAAAAAAAAAACAACACACACACACACACAAAAAACCAACCCACACTGTAATACAGTTTAGCTTAACGAAGTTCTTTTGTGCCCGAGGAAAATCTAAATTATAGCATGCTATAGCTACTGAAAAATGCAAAGGGATTTAAATGTACAACAACCCTCCAAACCAGAAGGAAGAGGGAAAATTTTCTTGGTGAGTGGGAACACAATGAGAATTTATTTTATTCTTTCTGGGTATTTAGAGCTGGTGAAAAGAGCCAGATGAATAGTCACAAATACGTCATGGCCCTTGCAGATGCAACATGGGCAGTGCAGGCGTCCTCAAACTGCCCAGCCAACGTGATCCAGTTCTGAATGAGCAGCACCAGCCTTCTGGGGGAGAAAGGAGCCCTCCTCTATTCAGCTCCCGACCCCTCTGCTCAGGGCTGTTAATGAAGGGGCCTCGTTAACACCAAAGGTGAGGTTGGCGCTATAAATGCGTCAATCCGTGTGTCGCTGGTGGCTCTGCACGCCGAGATCGGGCTGGGCCAAGTGATGCCACAGCCTGTGTCGAGCCAGGGCTGTCCACACCCACCACCAGGAGCGTTTCACCAGCTGGATATTTGTCCCCACGCTCCACACAAAGTGCTGGCACGGGTGCAGTTGGGGAGGACAGGCCCAGCCACCTTCCGTGGCCGCTGGAGCAAACACAATCCCGGCACAACGGGAGGGAGGGAGATTCACTGCCCAAATTGGTGTCTGCTCTGCTCGGGGCTTGTGGTTGCTGCCAAAGGCTTGGAGAGGTGTTCATCTGCATGCTGAGAGAGAGAGAGGGGCCCACCTTCTGAGTGGGGACTGTCACCCTAGGTGGGTGGACTTTTAGGCCTCTGAAAAATACCAGATGGGGGGGAAAAAATAGCTTGAAAAATAGAATGTAACGGGAGGAGATCAGTAGGGCATTCTGAGCAGCACCAAAGAGTTGTGTGTAGGAATTGCTATTCCAAGTTGCCCAGAGCAGCTCTGGCTGCCCCATCCCTGGAAGTGTCCAAGGCTGGGTTGGACAGGTCTTGGAGCAACCTGGGGTACAGGAAGGAGTCCCTGCCCATGGCAGGGGGTGTGATGAGGTGGCCTTTAATGTCCCTTCCAACCCAAATCATTCTAGAATTCTGTGATTCTACAAATACACTGTCTGAGATGCAATCTCTCCCAGGGCATTCCCAGAGCTTGGAGTTGCACTCAGTGATCTTGGAGGTCTTTTCCAAACCTGGTTGGATTCTGTGACTGTGCAAAATTAATATGAATTTCTGACTTTTGTGGATTCTGGGTCAGCTGCTCCCATGGCAGATTCCACTGAACTGTTTTTCTAGAATGGTATGAAATGAGCTGTCACCTGTAGGTGGGGTTGCCACATGTGTAAATTTATGCAAATCACACCTGATCTCCCTATCTCAGGTACGATACCAGCTCAGATAGTGCCCCACGCTGCAGGATGGACTGTGCCAACGTGCCTGTGACTCAGGGAATTTGGCTGGTCCTGCCAGGCTGAAAGTCATCCCACTGAAACTTAATCTTTATCACTGACATCGTTACCTGTGAGACAATAGTGCACCTGATTGCAGCAAAGTAATTTTTTAGCAGCGTGGCACATCTCAAACACCCTGGAGCTTGATTCTGTTGCATAAAGGCACAGCCAGAGCGGTTCCAAGGAAGTCAGGTTGGATTATAAAGCCATAAACAAACACCATTTTGGCCAACGCAGGGAGGACTGAGAAGTGCCTGTAACAAATTCACTCCCTTTGTTGCTCAGCCAACAAAATTAGGCAGGTATTACCCTCTCATGAGGGAATCCACCACACACACACACACTTATAAACCACCGATGTTTGAGCTAAATGGAAAATACAATCAATGTGGGCACTGGTCATGCAATTTTTGGAAGTGTAAACCCTGCAGATGCAGGACTCTTGATTCTGGTGCCTGGGCATTTTTATAGGGCAGGAAATCTCTCTTAAGTAGATGCATGAGACGTGTCACCAAACATCTGACATATGAGGAAAACATATTACGGCACCGTCTGGGCAGTGTGTGGGGTCGCTGGTGAACAGCTTGAAAACAGCAATCATTTGCATATGGATATAGAGTTATTTATTTGGTGATACCACCCCAGGGGAACAGGGGCCCGGCCCAGGTCTGTGGAGGTCACTGGCAGCGTCAGGAATGTTGGATCTGTGAGCAGTGAAGTTATGTGAGGAAATGCAAGCAGATGAAGTGTTTGCGCCTGGAAATTTTCACCTGTTCCTCAGAGCAATTCGCAGAGTTTTGTGGAAGGTAAGGGGCAGAAAGGGGGAAAATGATGGTTTTATTCACTCTTTGCTCAGTAATATTGCTCATTTGCTCATTAAGAGTCACAGAATCCTAGAATATCCTGAGTTGGAAGGGACCCACAAAGACCATCAGCCCAAACCCTGGCCCTGCACTGGACACCCCAACAACCCCACCATATCCCTGAGAGCTTTTGGCTTGGAAGGGACCTCAGAGATCATCTAGTTCCAAACCTAACAGAATTAATCTATATGCACGTCCATCTGTAAACATTATCCAGTGTTACATGAGTAAATCTTGAGGTCTGATGGGATGATTCACGGTGATCAGCGCATCCAACTTGTTGCCATTTTTGCTCTGTTTCACAGATTTGGTTTTGATTTCGCTTGTCAGTGCTCTGATGGATGTTAATACTTGGCAATATTAAGATAGTAAACAGCAAAATCTCACATATATTAATTTTTGTGTTTTCCCATGGCGATTCTTCATTGATCAATTTTTAAATTGTTCTCAGGAAGCTCTTAGAGAAATATTGCAGTTTGCACGTTATTTGCATTACTTGGCACTGTTTCTGGCTCTGGCCCAGTGAAATATATCCTTAAGTGTAAGTAAGTACCATTGATATCAATGGAATTATTCATATTCTTAAAATTAACCATATGTTTAAACATCTCAGTGAACTGAGACAGCTGGTCTCTTGTGGAAGGCCTATCTAAATAAATGCAGCATCGATTGCAGATTGTGAAATCCGTAACTTGATGCACAACTTCGTGTTGCTTTGGTGAATATCTCAGCATTTGAGGTAAATCTGTGCCTTTTGTTAAATATTGGTGGCAGTGAAGCTTGGTGTGCCATTCAGTTTTATGTTTAAACACATTTATGAGGAGCCACGTGCTGAAATGAGTTCATGAATCGGGATCCGAGCAACTGAATGCTCACAGAAAGTGAATAAAACCAAAGTGGAGATCAGTCCTAATTGAAACCATGTTTTGAGCTGCAGTGGGAAGGCACAGAGAAATTAATCCTTCCATTTTGGGCACTTTGATAGCAGCCATTAGTAGAGAGTGGAAGTTATTCAAACCACTTTGCCAGACAGAAGGAAACTGCTTGTTTTTCTTCTGCAAGCAGCAGTGAGAATGTCTTCTGAAGTGGAACCAAATCATGGGGGTTTATAGAAACAGCTAAAGAGATTATTTGATCTGTTGATTAAAACCTCATTTTTTCTGTCTACTGGTTTATTTGCCCAAGTAATGGCTGTGCTTCTCTTTTCCCACATGTCTCTGATGCCTGCTCAAATCCAGCCCTGGTTATGTGTGAGCTCAGACAGAAGGACACAGGCAGGGACCTTGACACCCTTCCTGCTGCAAACCCAGCACCAGAATATCCCTTGAAATATGACTTTCAGCTAATCAGGACCTGATAACATTCATCTGTCCAGAACAGCCACCAATATCTGAGAAATCCTGGTGTTTATATCCCTATGTTTAAGTTTTCCTTCTGTGAAAAGGGGACAGAAAGGATGTAGGTAAAACAGTGGCGGGGGGAGGAGGGTAAAAAAAAGGGAACATATTTCCTAGCAGTTGTGAGGTGGGTGTGACAGAATTGCCAACCCTCCAGTTGGAAATCCTGTGTCAAACCTCAGAAGTAACACTTAGAGTTGAAAGGACAAGACTTCTCGAGGTAATAATTCTTGGAGCTTATCTCTTTCCTTCCTGGGCTTTCTTAGCCTTTTGTGTTCGTGGTTTCAAACTTTTGACTGCAGATCCAGGTGATTAAAACAAAGATCAAAATCAAAGCTGAATCAGTGTTGGTTTAACACGATTCCAGAAGATTCTTTAAATCAATCCTGAAGATTGGCACTAAAATCCCAGGACTGAGTGACATCCATTCCCTGTTTCAAAACTGCCATCTCCTTTCTCTCTGAGACACTTCACAAATAAAGATCTTTTGCAAAAAGCATAAGCGACACTCCAGTGAAGCAATTTCTTTTCCTGGCATTGTTAAGAGCAAGAACTGAGCTATTATTAATTACTTTTGCATTATTTATGCAGGTCCATGAATGTGCAATGCCTTTTACAGATAAATCACTGTGCCTTGAAAAGTTTCTAGTCTGGGAGCCAAATCCCATGAATCCATAAGAGCAGGAGGCAGTTTGTTGCGGCAGAACAGGTAAGTGCTAATCCTTGATGCTGCAGGACTTGTGCCTTATCAACCTTATTTTATTTGTGTTGCAATTGCACGAAACAGACTCAACTGATGCTGTTGTTTCCCAAACTCTTTAATCTGGCACCAGCTGAGAGAAGCAGCCTCTCTCTTCTTCCTCAGCCCGTCTCTTGCCTCTTTTTTTTTTGTGGTTTAGGAAGCCACATGGAGAACCAAATCAGGGCAATGATCCAGGCTGAGGCTCATCTGGCAAAAATAAGGAAAGGTTTCCTTTTGACCAGTCTCAACTCAGACCCCTGAGCGTGTGGGGTTGCAGCTCTTCCTGCCCTGCCTGTTTTCCCGTGTCACTGAGCTGAGCTGGGGTGACACCTGTCAGACACCTACCCTGTCGAGGATCCTGGGGCAGGAGGTACCCTCAGAACTCCCCAAGGCATCGAGAGAGGGCTCCCAGCTCCCCCCATTCACATTGCTGGGCATCCCTGCAGGATCCCTTCGTCCCTTTGATGGCCCTCCTGGTTTTTAGGGTGTTTTTAGGGGTGTTTGCCGGCTCTGCAGCGCAGGCTGTGCCCCACAAGCTGGAGCCTGGTAGGAAGGACAGAGCATCCCCAGCAGCTCAGGGACATTTTGGAGGTGCCAGCCTCAGAAAACCCTGGGGATGCCCAGACCACAGTCCCACACTGGTGTGTTGGGACTGCTTCGCTTTCTCAGGCTGCAGCCCCACTCAGAGCAAGAGGCCCTGCCTTGGGCACTGCCGTCCTTTTAAAGCTGCTTTGTGGCTTTCTTTTCTTTTCTCTCTTTCTTTTTTTTTCCTCTCAGGTTCCCAGGGCTGGGGATTCAGCTTCTGGCCTCATCCAGAAATCCCTGAGGGTTTCAGATCCCCACGAGGCCTCTCAATGTCTTGATCTGCTTGAATAGGCATTTTTAACGCGGCCCCGGCTGTCATCGGGGCCTGTTACAGTCACTCAACTGCGGCAACATTGTTCTCCAGGCAGCAGCGCCCGGGACACCTCCCTTATTTCCATACTGCACAGGGGATTTTGCCACCGGGTCGAGCATCACATCGGCTCGGTGGCCGGAGGTGGCCAATTAGCCCTCGGTCGCCCACAGCCCAGCCTTCATCCCTCCGCCGTTCTCAGCATCTCCAGCCCGCGGGGCTGCTGGCGCCCGTCCATCTCCGTGGGTCCTGCCGGAGGTGAAGGTGACCCCCTTTTCCTGTGCCAGGCTCCCTGGCAACGCCGCCTTTTCTTTCGCGAGCGGCCTCCTCCACCCCCTGACGGGGCGAGGGGCTGTGAAAGCCCCGCTGCACTTTTGAACTTGCTGCCGGCGCGCTCAGTGGCTGCGCGGGGCAGCGGCGGCGGAGGGGCCGAGCCCAGCGGGGACCCGGTGCAATTGCCCAGAAGTTATTAATAGGCTGGGGAAGAATGTGATGGGCTGGGGAAGGGGCGAGGAGGGAGGGGGGAGCAAGAGGGAGAGAAACGGGGAGGGTCAGCGAAAGGGAGACGGAGCGATGAGCGGTGGCACGCAGGGGAGACAAAGGGGCGAACAGGAGCAGGAGATGGGCACTGGCATGGGCAGACAAGGGCACACAGAGGCTGGAGATCCGAGCAGCCCTTGCCCCGCACCCTGTGCAGGTGTCTCAAGGGTGGCCGTGCTGGCAGAGAGCTGTCTGATCCTGCCAGGGGATGGAGAGGGCAAGGGGACCGCGCCTGGGGGTGCAGCTCATGGCAGGGCATCCCTTTCCCAGCGTGAAACACTGCTCGGGGTTCATGAGCCAAATTTGCCATCTAGTGGCCCTGGGGACCATTGCAGAGGCACCCACGCGGCAGCCACGGCCACGGGAGGGCCACGGCACAGGCACTGCCCATCACCTTCTGCCTCAGAGGTAAAACCCAGAGTGCTTCTGTTTTTGCTTTACTCGCAGGGGACCCAAAGCCCGTGATCCCTGCAGTGACATTACACTGTTGTGTCTGTGTCACAGGAGCCAACCTCAGCCACCCTGCCTGCCTTGGTGGGCTCCAGAGAGTGTCCCTGCAGGCTGGGCAAGGACCCAGATCCACAGCATGGCTTCAGGTCATCACTGTGAGCAGCAAGGCTTGGAAAGCAAGAGTGTGTCCTGTGGCTGTGAGAGCAACCACGGGGACAACCTGGAGAGCACAGCAAGGGTCTGTCTCTGAGAGTCTGCACCTCTTTGTTCCTGCAAAGGTAATGACATTTCTGTCTAATTATTATCAGAATTATTGAATCACAGAATATCCTGAGTTGGAAAGGACCCACCAGGATCATCAGTCTCCTGGCCCTGCACAGACACCCCAACAATCCCCCCATCCCTCAGAGCGTTGTCCAAATATTCCTGGAGCTCTGGCAGCCTTGGGGCCGTGCCCACTGCCCTGGGGAGCCTGGGCAGTGCCCACCACCCTCTGGGGGA
>JAWWES010000082.1:3067525-3082775 GCA_035583135.1 Lophotriccus pileatus
GGTCCCAGAGCAGAGCTCAGCGCCTGCCCCTCCGCCTGCCCTCGGGAGGAGCTGCAGCCCCCGAGGAGTCTCCCCTCGGTCTCCTCTGCTCCAGCTGAACCAGCCAAGCGCCCTCAGCTGCTCCTCAGCCCCTTCCCCATCTCTCTGTCCCACTTTGGATTCTCTCCAACAGCTTTTGGTTCCTCTTGTATTGTGGCACCCAAACTGCCCCAGGATTTGAGGTGAGGCTGCCCCAGTGCAGAGCAGAGCGTGACAGTCACCTCCCTTGACCAGCTTTGACCATCTTGGCTCCTCATCTCACCCTGCCCCCAGCCAGCCCTTCCAGCAAGCAGAGGAGTCTCCAAGTTACACGTGGTCACTGGAGATTGTCAGAGCCTGGGAGGAACAAGGACTTTGGGAGCTGAGAAAGGGGAAGAGCCTGAGGTAGAGCACCCAGGAACCTGTAGCAGCAGAAACTCTTTTGGGCTGTCACCCAGGAGGATTTATCTTTATAAACAGCCCTCTCTAGGCCAGAGAGAGCTTTGGCTGCCCTGCCTGTGGGAGTGACTGACAGATAACAGAACGTGGTGCAGTCAGGGGCAGGAAAGGGGCGCCGTGTAAGTCAGTGTCCACAGCTTTAATGCACAGCTCTCCTGAGCAAGACAACATACATCAATAAATAGAGTTAATAATAATAATTAGAGCAGCCCCAACAAACCCAGCTGCCACCAGTTTGGCTTCAGTGTCCTCCGCTGTGCCCTTGTCAGCGAGGGGTGCCGGTGCTTGACTAACGCAGAGGACACAGAAGAAGCCCCGTCTCCCTCCCCTCCTCAGCGGGGATCTGCTGGAGATCTCTGGCTCTCTGGGCAGAGCCTTCCAAGGCACCTGTGGGCTCCCACCCTGCTTCATGCCCAGCATCACGAGGCCTCAGCTTGCTCCCATGTTGCCCTGGTCTGAGGAACAGGCAGCACGGCCGAGTTGTTCCCCACAGGTGCATCACACACACCCCGTGCCCGAGGGATGCCTGGGGGGCAACTGGCTCTAGCACTGCTTGTGGGGTTCCTCCAGGGTGACGTAGGGCACCACCACAGGCCATGAGTCGCTGGGCCAGTATTCCAGCTTGGGCTTGAAGGACGGCATCTCGTAGCTGACGTCGAAGTAGATGACCAGAGGGCAGCAGTACAGGAGGGACAGGGCTATCAGCACGTGCCTGGCAGGGAAACCAAAGAGATGTGTTGGACAGGGGGAACTCCCTCTGCTGGCACGGTCACCCTGAGGCTGGAGCCAAGGGGTGGGTCCTGCCTGTGGGGTTTGTGCCTGTGGGGATGTCCTGTCAGAGCTCTGTGAGCTGGGGCCAGGACAGGACAGACATGGACAGGAGGAGGTTGTAGCCAGGGGGATGTTGGGCTCTTCCCCCAGGCAATCAGCAGTAGGACAAGAGGGCTCGGTCTTAAGCTGTGCCAGGGGAGGTTTAGGTTGGATATGAGGAAGAAATTCTTTACAGAGAGTAATCACACACTGGAATGGGCTGCCCAGGGAGGGGGTGGAGTCACTGCCCCTGGAGATGGTTAAGATGGGACTGGATGTGGCATCAGTGCCATGGGCTGGGAACCACAGCAGGGTTGGATCGAGGGTTGGACTTGATGATCTCAGAGGTCTTTTCCAACCTGGTTGATTCTGTGATTCTATGGGGTGACACAGGGGACTGTAACCCCAAACCACCCATTCCCCCTTGCCTGGCCTAGCCCAGGTGTCTCTCCCAGCCATCCCTGTGCTTTGTGAGGGTGAATCTGAGTGTGCCACACTTGGGCAGGCTCTGAAATGTGTCCAAGCAAATCTCTGCCTTTCAGTTTGGCTGTTCAAATAACTGCAAGAAGGTTGCACTTCAGGCAGCACCCTGGGAGCAGCTGCAGCCCTTTGGAGAGCCAGCTGCTCACCTGGAGGGACTGCTGGAACAATTTCAGTGGCAAAACAGTGTTTGGCTGACGTGGAAGAGGAAAGGGATGTTAAGCAGTGAATTCAGGGCTGAATCCTTGGGCTGGAGTCAGGGTGAGGAGCAGCATCAATAGCGACAGGAGAAGGAGAAAGGCTTGGGCAGAGATGCAGAGCCTCTCATCCCTGCTGCCATTTTTCTGTAGCTGTGACCCTCCAGCCCCTGAAACGTTTGGGCTGGGGTCCCAGGAGCCCTTACCAGAAGCTGTGGAAGTAGGGGAAGTTGATGGCTTGCCAGAGCCAACAAAGCCACCGGTCACTGATCCAGCTGGTGATGGCCAGGACCCACCACATCACCATGACCGCGGCCATCCGGTGAACACGTTTGTCGTTGCACCTGGAAAGACACAGGGAGGGAGAGGGAAAAGATTATCATGTTAGAAGGAAAGTGAGTGTCAAAGAGGGCTGGTTCCTGCCTGCACATGCAACGCTGCAGGCCCAAGAGCTGGAGAAGTGTGGCTCTGGAGGGAGGGATTCTGACTCTCTCTCTGTGTGAAGATGATGCTGGGAGATGCCAAGGCACTCCTGTCTCCTCCCCAGGCCCTGGTGGGGTCTCCCAGCCACACACTAATTCCCAAATGCCCCATGAAGGGGAAAGAGCTGCAGAGATGGCAGCTGAGGAGGAGAATCATAGAATCATTAAGGCTGGAGAAGACCTTTAAGGTCATCAAGTCCGACCATCAATGCAGCACCACCACCATGTGCACCACTAAACCATGTCCTCAGGTGTCGCATCCACATGTTTTTGGAACACTTCCAGGGATTGTGACTCCACCACTGTCCTGGGCAACCTCTTCAGCTAAAATTGTCCCGTGGATTGTCCCCATTCTGCATGGCCTTCTTGCACCCCACTGCCCACAGTCCTGCCTGTTCCTCCTCCTGGTCCCTCCCCAGTTCTTTGGAGAGCTGACAGTACGTGTGGCTGATGAAGACTTGGTCTGAACTCACTGTTGTGGACAGAGCCACTGCCAACCAGGAGCAGGAATGGAGCTGCAGATAACCCCTGTGAGCCCCCTCCTTACTTCTTGAGCTCCCGCCAGGTCAGGTACAGCAGGTGGAAGGCGATGCAGTTGAGAGCGTAGGCATTGAGGGTGGGTTTGACGAAAGACATCAAGGTGCTGATCACAGTGGTGATCCCAGTCAGCCAGTAGAAATGCCTCCTAAAGGGAGGTGGGAAGTGAGTGTCAGTGCCCCCGGGGTTCCCAGGAGGGAAGGATGAGGATGGGAAAGGTCCTGCTCAGTGTCTGGGCAGTCCTGGCAGGAAGGCTGAGGTATCAGCCCCCCACCCCGCCCTGGTTAGTCCAGGACAGAGCGGAGGGCACAGCCCAGAAAGCAGCTCGAGCACTTTCATGGTGATGCCAGGGACGAGGCAAAGGCACAGGGAAGAGGCAAAGGCACCGGGGAGCTCTGCACAGGGAAGGGCTGCAAGGCAGGAGTCCACCGGAGCCCTGCAAACCGGCCGATTTGGGCTGACTGAACAACAATGGGGCTCAGAGGGGCCTTTCACATGCAAATCCCTTCCCAAGTCCCTTCCCCTCTCCCCCAGCCGTGTCTCCACAGTGAACTCCTGGTGACCTCCTCCTGCATGGGAAGAGCAGACTCTGAGCAGGCCTTTGCAAGGCTTCTGACTGGGCTGGCTCGGGGGCTCCAGCCAGGATGGGACCATCCCCGGAGCAAAGCTCTGCTGGCTTCCCATTTCTGCTGGTCCATGCTCACCCAGTATCCCCACCCTCTCTCCTGAGCTCCTCCAGCCCAGCCAGCCCTCCTGCTAAACCTTGAAATGAGGGGTGTAACTTGGACCAGCTTGTCCTATGGGAAGAGGAGGCTGGAGCAGTTCGACAGCAACGGGTAATTGCATGTCAGTGCTCAGGAACGTTTAATTCCCTAATTAATTTTGAAATTCTCCTCTGCAGCTTCGCAAACACAGCCAGCTCCAGCTGAGGGGAGCCCAGCACAGCCCTTCTCCTGGGAGGGTTTTGACCCTTGCTCTCTCAGCACCAAGTGAAGGAGGGTCTGGTCCCAAAGCCAATCCAGTGACCTCAGTGCTGACCCCTTGCAGGGGAGCTGGGGGGGTCACACACCTAGATGTCAGTGTCCCATCCCTCCCCTCAGAGCCTGCACCCCGTGTCCCTCTGAGTCACACCTGGTCTTGATGAACTTGGGGAAGTAAACCTGGGGGTACCAGAAGGAATACGCCACAGCCAGAGTCCAGAGGATGGAGAGCTCATCCAGGAGTTGTCCCACATAGCTCAGGGTCATGTGAAAGTACATGGAGAAGATGCCTGCAAGGAGCAAGGGCAGCCTGAGTCAGCAAAGCTCCATCCTCTCACGAGCCTGTCTGGCCTGGGAGGTTCTTGGGGGCCATTCCTAAAGGCACAGTGATCCTGAAGAGCAGGGTGTCAAGATGATGGTACCAGACCCTTTTCAGTGACGGGACAAGGAGTCATGGCCATAAACTAAAACACAAGGTGTTCCACCTCAACATGAGGAAGAACTTCTTTCCACGGAGGGTGGCAGAGCACTGGAACAGCTCCCCAGGGAGGGTGTGGAGTCTCTCTCTTTGGAGACATTCCAAACCCACCTGGATGCATTCCTGTGTCACCTGCTCCTGGGCAGGGGGGATGGACTGGATGGTCTCAGAGAATCACAGAATCAACCAGGTTGGAAAAGACCTCTGAGATCGTGGAGTCCAACCTGTGACCCAACCCCACCTTGTCACCCAGCCCATGGCACTGATGCCACGTCCAGTCTAATCTCAAACACCTCCAGGGGTAGGGAATCCACCCCCTCCCTGGGCAGCCCATTCCAATGGCTGATCACTCTCTCTGTAAAAAATTTCTTCCTCATATCCAACCCAAACCTCCCCTGGCACAGCTCAAGGCTGTGCCCTCTTGTCCTACTGCTGGTTCCCAGGGAGCAGAGCCCAACCCCCCCAGCTCCCCCCTCCTGTCAGGGAGCTGTAGGGAGTGAGAAGGTCTCCCCCGAGCCTCCTCTTCTCCAGGAAGGTCTCCAGAAGTCCCTTCCAACCTCAACTATTCTGTGACTCTGTGAATGGTGTGGGGGAGGTGTGGGGGAGCCCAGACACTCAGCACTGTGGGGATTTACTGGGCTGGAAGGTGCAGGAACCACAACCTGCAGGGCTTCGAACGGGAATGGCCACTGAGAACCATCCAGGGCATCATGCTGGGTACTCTGGCAACCTGTCTGGTGTTCCCACAGCCTTGGCACCCACCTACGAGGATGAGGAGGCCCGCGGTGAAGTACAGGGGCACGGCCCGGTGCTGACAGTACTGCCGGTTCAGGTAGAGCAGGGCAGGAGAGAGCACAAAGAAGCTCACATTGCTGATCTGCAAAACAAGAGCCACACATCAGCTTCTTGCACGGCCTTGGGGCCAGTCCCCGTGTCCCACCACGTGCTGCAACGTCTCTGTGCACCAAGAGGATGCTGATTTCCAGTGGGAAGCAGAGATTGCCCCTGGCACGGGGAGAGGGCAGAGGCGTTTCTCCAGAAGGGAGGCTGGAACTGGAAGGACAGCTGTGGTTGTGACAGCAGTGGCTGCAGACAGCTGTGCTCTCCCTGCAGAGAGCAGGGCCAGCAAGCCCCGGGGTGAGCTGGTTTGCCCCTCTTGGGTGGTGGTTTAGCTTTGGCTGCCCGGTGTCTTCAAGCAAGAGGCCAAACTCCTCTGTTTGCAGCCACCTCCTGTCAACCCAGGCCTGCCAGGAGCAACCTGGGTGGCTCCTGACCCTTCCAGCCAGCTGTGAGGGGCTGGGAGGGTGTGAGGAGCTCAGCCACGGTCAGCAAAACACCCTGAACTGGGAGTGGGTGTGGTGGAGGGCGGCAGGACAAGCAGGGTGGGTGGGAACAGGCAGGATTGAGGTGTCAGCCTGTGCTGTCATGTGCGAAGCCACCTGGCCTGCAGGGGGGAGGTGCTCTGGACACCAGTAATTACATGAGGTCATAAGCCTCCTTTAAACACACCTGGCAAATGAACACAGTGGAATTATTCTGATTTCCAGCTCTGCAAAATTCCTTCGTGGACAGACTTTGATTTGTCTGGGGAGGAGGGGACGGTGCTGGGCTGGCTGAAGGTGCCAGTGCTTCGGGGAGTGGAGATGCTGATGGGCAAAATGTGGGAGCTGGGGAGGAGCAGCAAGTGCCCAAAAACTGGCCCTGTCTGCTGGGCCAGGCCCACTCCACCCTGCAGCAACAGGGCAAGGAAGTCTGCACTTAATTACCCTCTGGGGATTCTGACTCTGGATTTTTCCCCTGACTGTGCAAACTCAGGAAAGGGATGTCACCGGGGCCTCCCCAGGGAAAAGCCTTCTTGCCTATGAAATGTTGGGACTGTGGTGCTGTGTTCACCTGCCAGGCTGCTCTTTGGGGCTTTGGAGCCATTTGGCAAACCACCAGGGTGACTTTTACCTCGGCCTGGCAATCCTTTCATCTCCCGGCTAGATGCTGACCCAGACCCCACTCCTGGAACGTGACATCTTCCCCCCTCAGCAGCACCAGGTAAACTGCAAAATCTGCACTTGGCCTGTGAGGTCCCCTGGGATCTCAGTTTATGGTAACAGGGCTGCAAATCGCAGGGATGTTGTCATCCATCTGAAACACCCCCCTCTGGTATTCCAGAGGGAAACACAATTCACGCCTAATGTGAGGCCTCAATTCCCTTAAACACCGGAGATTAATCTTGATTTTCACCAAGGCTTCCATGAAACGAGTTCATGCTCCCATTAACAGCAATTCTCAGGCCAAATGTATTGTTTTTCCATAGGTGCTCAGAGCCAAATCCAGGCCTATTCCCATCCCAGCTGTGAAAAAAGAAGTGCAGCTCCCACTTGCACACTTGAGGTCAAACTGCTCTGGAACGATCAAGAAACCAAACCCCGTGTTTAAAGTAACACCTGCGTTTCAAACGTTCCTTTTCTCCCGTGAAAACGCTTCGAGAGGCTTTGGGAAGATGAGCAGGGATAGCAAGAAGGGAGAAAAGGCAGCGGTGGTGCAAGTGGCAGCATGCACGACGTGAGGAAACACGGCTGGGATTGCACGGGGAGAGGTCCGGATCCCCAGAGCGGCAGTGGGCATTGCAACAGCGTCGTTAATTACATGATGGCAGCCTTATCACTTCATTAATTCAGGACAGCGATGTGCAAGATCAGATATGGGAGGGGAGGGATGATCAGGGGAGCCGCGCCAACAGGGTCAGGAAGATAAGAGCGATTCCTTGCAGAGCAGCCAAGCTCTGAGATTAGGGGAGAGCTCCTGCCCCTGTGGGGGACGTGGGTTTTCATCACCCGTGGGATCCCAGCCCTGATTTGTAAATGCTGACTTCTGTCTTCCCTCGAGGATGTGGCAAGCTCCGTCTCAAACGTTGTCAGGAGGGTTTTGCTCCCAGTACTCCCATTAGGAAGTTTTTTCCCAGATTTTTTGCTCGCTCTGAGACCCCCACTCAGCACAGCTTCTATTTATACCCGTGGGGTCGCACTGGCCGGGAGGTACCAGCTCCCTCTGCCGGGATGCTGGGGAGATAAGGGATGGAGCCGAGGTGTGACTGGACATGTGAGAGCCACCCAGCCCTCGGGGTTTCCTCGGTGTGAGCTCCCAGCTCTGTCCCACTCCCTTACAAAGGGGGAGTTACTGCCCCAGGTGCCCACCCAGCCTGGCATTTGCTTCTTTCACCAGGAGAGAAGCAAGTCTGGGATCAGCAAGTGGCTCTAATCCTGGTGCATTAATAGGATCATCAGGAAGACCCCCCAGGCTTTTCCAGCTCCAGCCTGAGGTGGAGGGAGAGATCTGCAGAGAATCTTCACCTGTGACAGGGTGAGACCAGCCTCTGATTGTATCAGGGCAGGACATCCTGGAGAGATCCCTGGGATGGAGGGAGAGACCCACAGGGAACATGTTTGTATCTCCATCCATGACAAGGAGAGTCCAGCCTCTGGTAAGGATTGGGGCAGGAGATGCTGGTTTGAGCAACAGTGCAATGGCAGCTAAGGCCTGTGCTAGTCCTGGCTCCAGCCAGGAATTTTCTGCAGTGGAAGGAGATTTCTGCAGGATTCACTGCAGAGTTCACTCACTCAATGGCCAGAGAACCAGCTTTAGCTTCCAGAGGAGCCCACCGGGTCCAGGACAGGAGTGAACACCTCTGAGGCTCTCCAGACCTCTGCAGCAAGTTCCCAACAGCCAGACCTGTGCAGCAGAGGAGGAGGAGGATGCATGTCCTGCCATCACAGTGTCCTGCCAGTGCTTTGGGGCAGGGAACAGGAGCTCTGGATATACAGAGGTGTCAGAGCTCCTGCTGCTGCAGAGACACTGCTGAGGGTGTGGGTGTCATTACCAGCATCCTGGATCAGTCATTCCAGCAAAGAAATGAGGGCAAAAAGACAAGTCCCTGACTGATGACCCTCCTGGAGCACAATGCTGTTCTCCTTTGAGCAGCCAGAAGACAATAAATTTCTGGGTCACTGAGTCACTATAAATAGGGCTTTGTTGCTGAACTGCATCCAGCCATGAGCCACCATGTATTATTAGGCACTTAAAGATATTGTTTACATTCTTTTCTTATACCCTTGGTGCTTATTTCTAATAAAAAAGCATCCAAGCCAAGCAGGGCTGAGAGAGCGTGGCTGGCACGGAGCAATTCCCAGCAGCAGAGCTGCTGGCACAGAACTGCCCTGCTGGAGCCCCAGGCAGGGCTGGGAAGAAGACACTGAAGAGGATGCTCCGTGAGGAAGCCCTGCTGATTTAGTGGTCCAGCAGGCTTGGGTAGGAGATGGCTGAATTCCCAGCCTCTGGGCTGGAATTCCCTCTAAAACTCTGGAAAACTGACACTGTAAGTCAATATTGAGGTGATTATCTCCGGGCAGGCCCGTAACGCTGCAGAGAGGCAGAAACCTGAGCATGGGGAACAAATGAATGGAGAGGGGAAGAGGAGGAGAGCCAGGCTGTTGGGACCACAGCTGGGATAGTGCCCTGAGCCCCAGCTGGATCTGCAGGATGCTGCCAGCCAGCAGGGATAGCTGTGGAACAGCCTGGTCAGATTTCTACTGTCCCCTGCTTGGGGCACCTCCCTGATCCTGCAAAGGAGCCCAGAGTGTGAGGAGGGGTCCCTGTGCTGGGTGAGAGCCAGGCTGAGCCAGCCAGGCTGTGCAGCTGCTGAAGGGGTGATGCCCATGTCAGGGATGCTCCTGCCTGCTTTTGGTTACAAAAGGTCTGGCCCTGAGCACGGTGCAGCCTTGGGGCTCTTGTCAGGTGCTCAGGTAACAGCAGTTTTTTTGGAGGTTTGCTCCTTTGTCTGGACAGGAGGTCACACACCAGCCTGGTGCTGTCATGTCAGGTTTAAGTCTCTGCTGCTTTCTCTGTTTGGGAACACATCCTAAAACAGAGTCTACAGAATTGGTTCCCTCCACTTGCACAGACACCCTGCTGAGCTCCACGAGCCTGGAAACCAGGACATCACCTCCAGGCTTTCCAGTCCTTGAGGAAAGCTGTGTCTGAGTCCCACCCAGTGAAAATCCATCCCAACAAGCCCAGTGCCTCAAAGGTGGTATGGAAACATTGAGGATGGCTGTGGCTGGCAGGGACCTCAATCCAGAACTAGGTACCGGGGTAGGATTGTCAGGAATAGCCACAAAATTTAGAATCCTGTGCCACAAAAACGACCCAGGCAGCTGAGAGTTAATATTTTATGGGAATCAAAGGGCTTTGGGTCCTAAGTGACATAGTTTTGCATCTGGCCACACCAGCTGGTATCCAGCAGAGAAGTCAGACACATAAGTGCTTCTGAAGAGCTCCTGAGATACTTGTTGGCGTGATAAGGATCCAGAGCCACTTTGCCAGTCTGGGTGTAAATCAGGAGCCTTGTGAAAATGGTGTCTCAGCTCCAAAGACACATTTGAAAAGTGCTGACTGTGTACTAAACTAGGATGGGAGGCAAATTTATCTCCCAGAAGGAATTCTGACTCAAAACTTCACTCTCAGCCTTCCTGCTCTCTGTGAAAACTGGCCCCTTTCTCGTGTTGTCAGCGACAGCCCAAAACACAGAGACCTTTGGCACCTCCCATTTAGAACCACAGAGTCATGGAATGGTTTGGGTTGGAAGGAACCTTAAAGATCATCTCATTCCAACCCCTGCCATGGGCAGAGCCACCTTCCACTAGCCCAGGTTGCTCCAAGCCCCGTCCAACCTGGTCTATTTGAGATGCTGATGTGAGTACTGAGTGATTTCTGCACCTCATTGGTGGTTATACCTTGCTCTGCACCTCTGAGCCCACCCAACAGCGTCACTAACCAGGCAACAGCACAACACACCCAGCTGGATGCCAGAGGGAAGCAGGATTTGGTCTGGACTGCCAGCTTTTGTTGTCTGTCTCAAAGAGCACTGATCCTACTCAGCCTGAGCCCCCTCCTCTGAGACCCCGTGTGGGCAATTAGAGCTGGAGAACTGCAGGGCTTGGGAGAGGGAATTATCCTTATTACCGGCAATTTATTAAAAGCAGGAAATGCTTTAAAAAAAAAAAGAGGAAGAGCCATTTCCATGAGAACAAGAACTTCTAGTGTTGGACCCTAATTGCCAGGAGTTGTAAACAAGGCCTGTGGAAGGCTGTAAATCCACATGCCTCACACCCCTGAAAGCCTGTAATTGCTCTGAGGGAGAAAGATATGCTAGGAGAGGCTGGTTATCTCAAAGTTCTCTGGAGATAGGGATGCTCCAGCCAGGCTGCAGCCAAGGGGCTGGCACTGGATGCAGCCTGGCTGGTAAAGGATCACAGGAGGTGAAACTGGCTCATGCATCAGCTTTCCCCTGCGCTGAGTTCCGGATTCCCAACCTGCCTGACACGGTTCATGGAAGTGCTGCCTCTCGTTTTGCCACTCCTGTACATTTAGCTGGAATACATGAGCCCTGTGTGGGACCTACCCCAGTTGGCAGGAGAGCTGCAGGACTGGTATAACAGGATCTCACAGATCTGGGCGCTGCCAGACTTTTCTCGCTGGGAATCAGCCCCACACATACCAGGAGTCCCCCTGGCCCCCCCACCCCCAACATTTTCGGGAGCAAGTCCCATAATTTACCTGAAGCTCAAAAAACATTCCCCAAACCAGCACCCTCCAACACCAGGAAGCTCCAGGGAGAGAGCAGGAGGAAAGAAAAGGACGTCCCATCCCATCTGGTGTCCTAAAAGCAGCTGCAGCCTGCCCGGGGCTGATCCCACACTCACGGTGTTGTAGTACTCCGCAATCACGGCCGAGCGCTCGAAGTTGCTCTCGCACCAATCCACCTCGGCACTCTGGTAGGAAAATATGCTTGGCATCGTTGGGCACCTTGCAGGAGGGAAGGGAGAGGAGCAGGTTAGCGCTGCAGACCCCCAGGGAAGCGCAGGATCCCGCCCTGCCTCTTGCACACCCCTCCAGTCTGCCTCGCCTGGCACTGCTCAGCTCGACACGGCATCTTACCCGGCTATGAAAGACTCATCCTCGTCCCACCATGCTTCATGGTGCAGAATATTTCCTGTCTCCCTATGATGCAGGAGTTAGAAATCACCCCAGAAAATGCCCTTGACCTCTGAGCCTGGGGATGGTCACCCATCCATGGCGTTAACATCCCTCATCGGGTGCCGTTGCTGCCATGTGCTGCTTCCCCATCTCAGCCCAGTCCTTGTCACCCCGTCTTCTCCCTCTTCTTCACTTTCTCTGTGACTCAGACCTTGCTGCCAGGAGGACTTCCCTGCTCTCTGTAGGCTGTGAGCTGCTTTTTTTGGGAGTGGACAACTCCACAGGGGTTGGTGCTCATTGGCCCTCCTCTCCTTAGTTGTTCCTCAGCATCATCCCGAGGGCTGGAGCTCATCCCTCATGGCAGCTCAGCCCTGGAGCACCAGCCCAGACCCTGGGTATTCCCGGCGTCCTGGGGCGCAGAGCAAAGGCACTGGGAGGTGCCTCTTCCCTTTGAATTTGATTTCCCTCTGAGTGCACTCCCATGCAAGCTCCATCCTCGTTTCCCAGAGTTTCACACCTCGAGTGGGTTCTCCACTGCCGTGACCCCCAGCCTGGCCTCTGGAAGCGGCAGAAGCTGCAGTTGCAAGTGAGATTCTAAAAATGCCTAACCTTCTGCTTGCTTTTCTTCCCCATCCTAAAGCCTTCCCTGTCCTCATTGAGAGCATAATTTCTCAGCAACCTTTTATTAATTTGAAAAAGTAAAAATTCTGTTCCCATTTGGATCATAAGTTATGTATTTTTGTTTTGGTTTGAATCTGGAGCTATTTTTGAAGCTGGCAGTTGGGTGCCAACCTTTGAGGTGGTTGGAAGCACCATCCGAATCCCAGCAGCTGAGTTTTGGTACAAAACAGCCCCAGAAATTCCCTGGAATTCAGTCCCTAGATGCAGTGTGGAACTAACCCGTCTGGCTGTGCTTCTCTAGCCCTGCAGAATGAGCAGGTAAGGGGTGACAGCAAACAGGGACTGAGGTGACACCACTTGAGTGGTGTCTCTGAAATCCTGAGGCACCAGTGGGAAACAGAGCTTTGGTTTCTTTGAAAATCCTTTCAGCTCTGAGCCTAAAGCAGGGAAGGGAAGTTTATCTTAACCCCACTCATCAGCTACTCCTGTTCTTGAGGAGGAACAGCCAGCTCTGTTTACACCGCTGAGAGCTGAGCAGCACCACCGTGTCCAGCAGAACCCAGGGCTGTGCAGGGCTGTGGAGCTCCCACAGCTTCCTCTGCTGCTCTTCCCAAGGAGTTCAAAGGGAGAAAACACAGGAGGGTAACACTGAGACAAACGAGCTCTTCTGTGAGTCCTGCTCCAACCAGATAAACCGACTCAGGGGTGAACCTCCACCGTTCTGTTACAACTGCGAGTTAATGATGCTCTCTCTTTAATCCAGGCTGGCTGGCTCCCAGAGCAGCTGAGATCACAGCTGCACAGGTAAACTAAAAGAGATGGCAGGCAGGTGGGTTTGAGCTCTGGCTCTTCTTGCTCTTGGGTCTCTGGGTGCTCGTTCACACCGCAGGGACTCTCTCCCCGTCCCTGCTGCTTTGCGTGACACCTTCACAGCCGTGGAAGTGGGTTTTGCAGGGTGAAAAAAGAATCAGACCCAGGATGGTAAATCCCACCTTGTGGCTTGAACGGAGATGGTTGAGAGATGGTAAAGGGGTGGAGGAGACAGGAGAGAGAAGAAGGAAGAGAAAGATGGGAGCAGTGGTGCTGGATTGCTGCTCACGCCTCCTCCCAGCCTGGCTTACCTGTGATCCCTGGATGGACCAGCACTGCTTCCACACGGCGAGACGAAGCGTCAGGAGCTCCAAGGATTCCAGCAGAGCTGGAGCAGCGACCTGCCCTGCTGCTGTAGCTCCAAAGGAGTGCCCAGGGTGCGAGCTCACCGGCAGCAGCCGCTGGCAAACCCCCTCGCCCCGTCCTAGGGAAAGCCTCGGGATGAGACCAGAGCCATGTGCACCCTCCAGGCAAACCTGCCGGGCCCCCACAGGAAACATATTGGCTGGAGGGTTTATATATGGGCTCCCAGGTGGGCAGGGGCAGGGAGGGAGGGCAGGGAAGCGTGAGCTGGAAGGGTTGGAAGAGCAGAGGGTGGAAATGCAGCCTGGAATCACGGTGTGCCCCTGGGCGGGTTCGCCTGCGCGCGCACACGCCCCGATCCCGGGCCCTGCTTTTCCCAGGGGAGGGACTGATCCCTACAAACTCCTCGCACAGGGATGGAAGAACCCCAACACTACACTTCTGACCAACAGTAAGGCGCTGCTGCTGGTTTTTTCAGGCTTTAAGTTCAAGTCATTCTTTCACTTTTCGACTTGTCCCCATCTACTGTTTTATTATCAAAAATAATGTTTCTATCAAACCACACTTCTGCTTCTGGCTGGTTTATTTTGGTACTTAGTTAAAGAACGACCTGAACAGGGCACTTTTGGGTGACTGCTCTGCAAATATTTTCCTCCTGAACCTCATTCAGGCATTCAAGAAAATTGGCAGCAATTAAACTTTTTTCCCCCGAATCAACACTTTGTAGAGTTGAGAAAGTTTTAGAGAAGAAAAAAATATGTTGTTTTATTAAATAGAAAATTTATTATTTGGTCAGTGCTTCCTGTTGGAGAGGGGGAGACACCACATGCAGCATCACAGGGCAGGGTCAGATGAAGATCCAAGATGTCCTTGTCCATGTGTTTCCTGAAGAGTAGGAATTCCTTTGCCCTGGGAATAGGCTCTTTGGGAAGCTCAGCCATTTATTTTGCTAATTCTGTGAAAAGGAGCATCCCTGAGCTGTGCAACACCTCCTGGAGATGCCAGGGCTTACGAAAGCCTCCCAAATCCACATGCATTTGGAAATGAGAGGGTAATTAGCTGCTGAAGCAGCTGATGTTACAACGCGCCGTTACGCGTAACTAAGTCCAGGCTGGGCGTCTTTCTAGGACAGACCCGGAGCAGAAGATCCAAGGGGATTCCCAGTGAGCTGCTCCCACCCCTGGGTGGTCTCCCTGCCTTGTCTGAAGTGTGGAATTCTGAGATGAATTTGCTTCTTGTTCACTCACAACCCCTGAATGGACTGTACAAGTAGGATCTGAGTTTCCAGGCTGAGCCAAGCTCTCCTATTCCCCAGGGAATTTAAGTGAGAAGCAAGTGTTGACTTGTCCATCCTACTGAGAAGGGAGGCAGGGAATGGAGGCAGAGATGGATTTCAGAACGAGAACCCACACATGTGATGCCTGGTCTGGTTGAACACCCTGGAAAAGAATGAGTTTTCCCACCCCAAAACCTCCGGCGTCCTCGCTGTGAGCAAAGCATCCAAGCATCCCTGAAACATCCTGTGCCTCACAGGGAACAAACAACTGGGGAGGGATGGCATGGATCTGCCTCTTCCCTGATTCATCAATAAGTAGGTCATAAAGAGAGCTTGATTTCCTGGTGAGTCCTCCTTCCCAGCTCCTGCTAATTTTTACATCCTGCTGCCTGTGGTCAGAAGGGCCTGGGATGCTGAGGATGCTGAGGATGCTGAGGATGCTGACATGGAGGTGGGTGGGCTCTGGGGAGAGGGGGGTACCCAGGAAGCACAGGGCAAAGCTTCTGGGCCTCAGGTGAGTGTTACACAGAGACCCTGGGCACCGCTGATGCTGCTCCTTGAATCCTGGGGTCAGTTTTGGGCCAGTTTTGGGCAAGAAGGACACTGAGGGGCTGGAGTGTGTCCAGGGAAGGGAACGGAGCTGGGAAGGGTCTGGAGCAGCAGGAGCAGCTGAGGGAGCTGGGGGGGCTCAGCCTGGAGAAAAGGAGGCTCAG
>JAWWES010000082.1:3103348-3115797 GCA_035583135.1 Lophotriccus pileatus
TGTCAGGGAGTTGCAGAGCCAGAAGGTCCCCCCTGAGCCTCCTTTTCTCCAGGCTGAGCCTCCCCAGCTCCCTCAGCCCCTCCTGCTGCTCCGTTCCCTTCCCTGGACACACTCCAGCCCCTCCATGTCCTTGTCCTGAGGTGCCCAGAACTGCTCCAGGGATTTGAGGCCTCCCCAGTGTCCAGCACAGGGCACGTGAACTGGGTTAGAAATGGCTGAATCCTGCAGATGCTGCATTTTTGAGGGTCCTCCACAAAAACAACCCCTTTTCCAGCAGCTGTTGAAACGTGGGATGCACAGAAAGCAGTCCATGTCCTCTGCTATCCCAGGCTTTTCCACGTGCCCAGAGGAGCAGGGCAGGGTGGATCCCTGCTCTGGAATGGTGCTGCTCTTGCTCCCAGAGGTGCCTTTGTGTGGCCACAGCTCAGCTGCTGTTCCCCAGGGGCTGGGCAGAGCTTCACCCTTGGCCTCTCTTTGCAGACCATCCGTGTGGGCAGAAGAGAAAACGAAGTCTAGAGGATGAAGGAGAGGAAGACCCAGAGGACGAAGAGGACGATGAGGATGACTGAGCCCAGCGAGCCAATCAGTTTTACAGACTCTGACTGTGCTTGTCTTAAACCTCCCCGTTGTGTCTATGTGAGACTGTAAATCCCCATCTCCCACTCCTCCTCCTCCTCCTCCTCCCCCCTTTGTATGGCTGCAGCGTCCACAATATATTTTTTTAAGATTTAGAATACTGTAGGCATTCAGAGGAATCTTCCATATACAAGGCTCACTTTTTCTCACAAGTTATCTCATGACCAAAGGCTTTTCTCCGTTCGGTGGTTTGTGCAGCAGCTTGCAAAAAAAAAAAACAAACAAACAAAACCCACAAAAAAAAAACCCAACAAAAAAATCAAAAACAAAAAAAAAAAAAAAAAAGAAAAAAAAATCTCCTCCTTAGGGTATCTTTGTGTCCCAAATCAGCTGTGCCACACTGGATCCAGAGCTCCAGCTCACACCCTGCCAGCACTGAAGGCCTTTGCCATCCCTCAGACCAGCTCTCTGAAGACTCTTGAGCCACCTTGGGTGCAAAATCTGGTTCATCTCTGTGGACTTGAAGAGAAAACGATCCCTGAGGGTGTCTCTGATCTGAAATCATGGTGATGTGATCTCTGGACATGCTTGAAGATGCTTTAGTGCTGGGGAAAGGGGGGGGGGTCTTGGGGAGGGGAGAGGGGGCTGCTTGCATGACCTGGTACCTCTGACTCTGCACCTTGCAGTAGCCCTGCACTTGCTTTCCTATTTTATTTGATAAACTGGAATGTTTTTCCCAGTGGCCACCTAAAAACCACCATCACCTGGTGGGTCAGGTTTTTGTCTTTGCTGTGGGGTGAGGCTCCTCCAGGGCAGCCTTTGGGAAGGGATAGGAGATGCAGGTGAAGGGATACTGCCCTTCCATCAGACTCCATTTCTCACTGTACAGAACAGCCACTATCACTGTGATGCTCCTAACTCGGAGACCGTGTTAGCCTGTGAATTCTCAGGGTCCTTCTGCCAGCCAGTGCCAGCTCTGGACAGCCTGGCACTGCATCCTCCTCCTCCCTCCCTTCCCAGCACGGAGCACAATTCCAGCTCTCTCCCCTCAGCAGGGGCTGTGTCCCTTCACCCCGCGGGTGCTGGAAGGAGGATTTGGGGGATCCATCCAGGAGCGTTCCTGACCCCATTCCCACCTTCCCTCTTCCTGGAGGTGTCCAGCCAGCACATCCCTTGGGAGAACTGGCCCTGTGGCACCCGGGGGTGGTCCCTGCTGGGTGCTGGGAGGGAGGGGGGTGTGTGTGTGGGGGGTGACTGCTGTTCCTGCTGTCGGGGCTCCCATGGGTGCAGACACGCACTGGCACTTTGTGGCATTCCCAGTGGGTGCTCCGGGCCATCCCGAGGCTCCAGCCCCTTCTTCTTCCCTCAGAGGAGTGGTGTGTTGTTGCAGCACATCCCGTTGCTCTTTGGTTCTCGCTGTTGTCTCTCGCATTGTACAGTCGCCGTAACCATTCGGAGAAGAACTAATCCTGTAAAATGCAAACTGAGTAACTTATAAATGTTTTAAGGAATTTTTAAAAAAAGAAAAGAAAAAAAAAAAAAGAAAAAAAAGAAATGTCAGAGCAGCAGTTCTAATTTTTTTTTTTTTCCTCCCTGCATTTTTAGCAGATTGTATGGATTTTATATTAGCCTAGTAACTGTCAGGTCTTGATTGGTCAGACTAGCCCCAGAAATAAGGATCTCCAGCCCTTTTGTATCTTTTGTTACAAAATTTGGATAAAAGTTTAATAAAGACTTCAGTTTTTAAAAATCCACTGCAGTGGGGGTTGTCTTGGCTGCCTCTGCCCTGGGAACAGCCAGGAGTGCTCGGAGTGGGGGCTTTGGGGCAGGTTTGAGCCCCTCCTGGGAGCTGGGAGTGTCTTGTGTGCCCGGGTTTGGGTCTGAGCCCTGGCTGGGGGCTCTGCTGGGGACATGGCAGGGTGGGGTGGGCTCTGCTGTGGGGTGGCACAGACCATCCTGGTGTGGAGTCCCAGCAGGGACTGTTCTGCAGGACCTGCCCTCTCTGCCCTCGGAGGTGGCTGTAGCTGGATCAGGGATGGCTTGGGAAGGGTCCCACTGCTGCCTTTTGGGGTGGGCACCTGCCCTGGAGGAGCACTGTGGGTGTTCAGGGGGCCAGGAAAGCTGCCTGTGCCTGCAGGGAGCTGTGCCCGGTGCCACAGTGCCCCTCTGGGGGGCTGGGGGGTCCCTCCCCTCGCCAGGGCTCTGCTCCTGCACTGGCTCTGTGAGGAGTTTGTCACTCTCAGGTCTCAGCAGGCAGGGCTACAGCTCAGGGACACCTCCCTGTGCCCACCCCCCTGCTCAGGGCTGGGCAGGAGGGGGTCTGTGCCACGCTGGGGAGGGCACAGGGGCACAGCCCCGCATGCCATGAGCCCACCCAGCAGAGCAGCGGGTGCTGGTGCTCCCACAGCTCCCACTCCAGGGCTGGTGTGGGCACCAGCACGTCCCAGCACGCCCCAGCACGCCTCCCCCAAACCAGTTTGGAGCAAACTTTTCACCCTGCCGGGATGGGATCAGGCAAAGCGGGGCCTGGGGAGCCCCGGGCTGGGAAGGTGCGGCCGCTGGGCTCCCACGGGGGGTGCAGCCCCCTCAGGGCCGGGCACGGGGGTCCTGCTCCACCCCAAAGGTTGTTCATGCCCAAGGCTGGCGGGGGGCTGGGGTCTCACCCCGGTTTGGGTGCCCAGTTCGGGTGCTGGGGTGCAGAGGCTCCAGCTCTGCTTATCCAGGATCCCTTCACAGCCTGCGATGTGCTGACAGATGTGAGGGGGAAGGGAGCACTCCCTTCCCCTTCCTCAAACCTTCCTCTTCCCCAAACCTGCCCAGAGCAGAGTGACACACAGACCTCCCTGTATCCCCCCATCTCCCCTCCTGTAGTTTTGGGGGGGCATCCTTAGGGGTGGCCCCGCTCCCCCATCACCCCCAGTCGCCACGGGCACCGACAGAGCCTTTCCCGGCCGCCACTCCTGTACAATTCCCATTTATTATTCCGAGGTCTCATTCCAGAGAAGTCCACTAACTCCTGAGCGACCTACCGGGCTCCCCCCAGAACCACGGGGGCTGAAGCAACGAAACCTTTAGGGGGAGGGACAACGAGGGGGGCCGGGTGCTTAAGAGTTTCCGAAAATAAAAGGGAGGGGAGAAAATTCCAGAGGAAACACCCGTTCCCTCTGGCACCCCGGGCTGGGCTGGGGGTGCTCCCGGTGCCCAGCCTGCCCCCTGCCCGGCTCGGGGGGAGGGACGTGGAGGAGCAGGAGCAGGAGCAGTCCCGTGGGAGCCGGGGCATCAGAGCTGGGAGTACAGGGAGCTCTCCATCTCCGGCGTCAGCTTGGCGTGGAAGGAGGCGAGACCCACCCCGAAATCTGCAGGGAGAGAGGGGGAGAGCTGTCAGCGCTGTGGAGCCCCTCGTACCCTGGGGGCTCGGGGGCTGGAGGCTGCAGGGAGGGCACATGGCCCTCCCAGGGGCATTGCAGGGGCTGGGGGGCACTGGGAGGGCACACGGACCCCTCCAGGTCATTGATGTGGGCTGGGGGGCACTGGGAGAGCACACAGACCCCCACGGGCATTGCTGCGGGAACCAGGGGCTGGACGGCACGGAGAGGGCACACGAACAGCACCACCACCCCACCCGGGGTATTTCTGCAGCCCAGGATCCACCCCAGGGCTGGTCACCCCCAGCCGGGACAGAGGGAGGGGGATCCTCATCATCCCTGCGGGACAGACTGAGCCCGTTCCCACGAGCATCCCGGCGGTTCGGGGGTCCCCCCCGTACCCATCTCGGCGTCCAGGCGCCCGGGCGGAGGGTTCTTGCGGTGGTCCTCGATGTGCAGGGTCATCTCCTCGCGGGAGGCGGCCGAGAAGGGGCACTGGGTGCAGGAGTAGCGGCCCCGCGTGTGCTCCCACACGATGCGGCTGTTGGAGGAGTGCCCTGCAAGGACGGGCGGGCAGGGAAGCACAGGGACCACCCCCAGCGGTGCCGGGGGGGGCTCGGGTGGGCCGGGGGCTCCCAGCCCCGCATGCACGGAGGGTTCCCTTCCCGAGGGAGGGGAATCTGGGAGCAGGGAGAGAGGCTGTGCCCCCCCCCCCCGGCCACGACCTCCCCTTGTGAAGTGTCTCCTCTCTCCGTGCCCCACGGAGCGAAGGGTTCCAGTTTGGCCTCAGGACTGGGGGAACTGGGGGGACTGGAGCCCACGCAGCTGCTGCAGCTCCTCATCCTGCTGCTTCTGCCCTCGGGACAGGGCTGGGGGGTTTTGGGGGGGGCACAGCCAGCGACCCCCCTGCCTCCGAGCCTACCTGGGCCGCATCCCCTCTCTGCGTGGCTCCCAAAAATAACGAGGGAGCCCGCCCTCCCCCTCAGCTCTCCGTGGAGCACCGTGGTGCCCCGTGGGGCCTCTCCCATCCCCCTGTGGCCCCCCCGCCGCCCCCAAACCCCCCCAGTGACAGAAAGCAGCCCCCAACCAGTAGGTGCCAAACTAACCTGGAGTCACTCCTGAGCCAAAGCATGGGAGGAGTGGGCTGACACTCACACCTGCGGAGGGAATCGAGGGGCAAGACAAGCATTAGGTCCTCCCCTCCCTGGGGTGGGGGGACACGTGGGAGGGCAGGCCTGGCCTGGCCCCCCCGCCTCGCACCCCCAGCATGCCGGGGAGCAGCAGGGCCGGGAAAATTTGGAGGCGGTTTGGTTGTTTGTTTGGTTGTTTGTTTGTTTGTTTTTTGGGGCTTTGTCCCAATTGAACATGGATGGAGGGGGCGGCGGAGATGGGATGTGGCTCGGGGGTTGGGAAGGTGGGGGCGGGCAGGGGCAGCCCCGGAGGAGGGGATGGATCCTCGGCTGGGCGGCGGCGGGTCCTCCTCCGGGAGAGCTGCTGGTGAAGGCGGGAGCAGAAGAAGGTTTTGGTTGGTTGGTTGGTTGGTGTTTTTTTGCCCGAACGCTCACCTTGGCTTTTCTTCCAGACGGCGTTGGACACGGCGGGGCCGTGGCCCGGCAGGAAGGGCCGCAGGCGGTGCTGCGCCGGGGGCTGGGGCAGCGCGTAGGGCGAGGGGGGCACGTAGGACAGGAACGGCCCCGGCACCGAGGACGGGGGTGGCCCCGAGAACCGAGTCAAGGACGAAGGGCCAAAAAGGCCGGGCTCCAGCAGCGGGAAGGGGTGTGGGCCCGGCGGCACCAGCGGCAGCGCCTCGAGCGAGCCAGGCAGCTCGGGCAGGCCGGCGGGCAGCGCAGCAGAGTCCGCGCCGGGCAGGAGGGCTTCCTTCTCCAGGGGCCTCGGCAGAGCGCTCGGCAGCTTGGGGAGCCCCTCGGTGGGCGGCTTGGCCGGGGGCTCCTTGTCCGGGGCGGAGGCAGCGGGAGGCAGGACGGGCCTGTCGGCCCTGGCGGGCGGCGCGGGGCCGCTGGCGCTGTCGGAGCAGACGTGCAGGTGCTTGAAGAGGGAGCGGTGCGTCCTGAAGCGCAGCAGGCAGTTCTCACACCTTTTGGGGGATTTGGGGAGGCACCCTCAGTGGTGGTGCTGCCTCCACATCGCCCCCGTGATGATCCCTCCCTCCGTGTCGTCCCCATCCCAACCCCGGGGCTGCCGCCGGGATGGGGGACCGTGGATGTGGAGAGCCCACGTGCTCGGGGCTCTGTGGGCTCAGCCAGGTGCCCCCCCAAAAAGGGAAGGAGAGGGGATGGGGACAGGGAGCAGAGGGACTCACTTGAAGTAGCGGTTGGGCTTGTAGTGCACCTTCATGTGGGCCATGAGGTCCTGCATGCTGGGGAAGGTCTCGGTGCAGCCCAGCGTGGGGCAGTGGAAGGTTTTGCCTGAGTGAGGAAATTCAGAGGTAGGGATTCAGCAACATCCCAGCTGGGAACAGCCCCACTGGTGGGTCTCCAGCACTTCCCACACCACCCTCAACTCCTGCTGGAGGTCCCAGCACCACCACCAGTGCTGCCTCTGCTTCAAGCCCCGCTCTGCCCCCTCCCAGACAAAAAAAGGAGCATGTGGGGTGTCCTGGCCTTACCCTCGAGGGACTGTGTGGGTCTGTAGTGGACCTTCAGGTGGTCCATCAGCTCCTGCATGCTGGGGAAGGCCAGTTTGCAGCCGTAGCTCGAGCACTGGTAGTGCTTCCCTGGAAGGAGACAGATCCGTTGGCCTCGTCCCTGCCCTGCTTGTCACTGTCTCCTCCCTGGGGCAGGGCTGGGGCTCACCTGGGACAGGTCTGCGCTTCAGGGGCCGCAGGTCCTGGGCTGGGGTCCCTCCGGCCACCGGCATCGGGGCACCGGGCAGAGCCACCTCACTGCAGCCTGTGGGGAGACACCATGAGACAGGGACAGGGTTCAGCCCTGCCCAACCGCCTCCCTCTGCCCTCCTCCCTCCCTCAGAAACAGGGGGGCAGCCAGTGGAAGGTATGGGAGGTGTGGTTGGAGCCCTCCAGGGTGTGAGAGCCGGGAGGGGCTTTGCTGCAGGAAAAGCTGTTGGCGTGAAGGCAAAGCCTGGTGGTGGCTGGAACACACTGGGTGATGCCAAGGGTTCACCTGGGCCCATCCCTGCACCCCCTGGCATATCCCTGCACACCCTGGGTCCATCCCTGCACCACTGGGCCCATCCCTGCACCCCTGGGTCCATCCCACCCCTGAGCCCATCCCTGCACACCCTGGCATGTCCTTGCACACTCAAAGAATCACAGAATAGGGTAAGTTGGAAGGGATCCCCACCAGGATTACTGAGCCCGACTCCTGGCCCTCCAAGGATCCTGCACACCCCCTGTGCTCCTGTGCCTATCCAGGCACGTCCATGCACTCCTGTGCACATCCCTGTGGTGCTCCCAGTCGCCTCTGGGGCAGGATTTGGCCAAAGGGACCTCACAGCCACAGCACCAAAGGCTTCCCTGACTCCTCTCCCCACCCCCTGGCACAGGGGACTCACCTGCCCCCTCTCCACCGTATTTACCCCGCAGGGAGAAGGTGGGCACAGCCTCGTCCTTCTCTGTCTTCATGGCCTGGCCGGTGCAGGGCACGGGGGGAGGGATGTGCCCACGGAGGCTCCTCCTGGTGATGCTGCACAGAGAGCAAGGGCAAGAGGTCAGATCCTCCTCCTCCTCCTTTTCTCAGTGCCCTGTGGCCTTGGGACCAGCCCTCCCACCCTGGGGACCGAGCCAGCAGGAGATCCTGCGTTCAAAAAGCCTTGGAAGTGTCTCTGCCCGGGGAGCTTTGGACTCAGAGCTTCACTGTCCCCTCCTGCTTCTCCCACCCACAAAGTCCCCTCAGCTGCACGGTCCCCTCCAGGCATCACCAGGGTTTGTTCCCAGCCCATGGCATCTGTTTATCCAAAAATTCCCCCCAAACTACAGCCCCCCCTGTGCCAAGGCACCGCTGAAGGGATTGCTGGAGCTGCTCCAGCCCCTCCCTGCTCCTGGCTGGGCTGGGGGGATCTCACTGGATGCTCCCCTCACAATTCCAAAGGATTTTCCAGCCAAGAGAAGCAGCAGGTCCCACTGCATGACCAGGAGATGCTGTTTGGCATGTGGGGACAGTTCCTGATCCCAAAATTACATTGGCTTGGCCTCAGCACACCTTGGCACGAGGCTTTGATGTGGAAAAGCCAAACACTAATTCCCAGTGAAAAGCATCCAAAAAACACCCCCCCTCACTTTGGGAGATTTCTCAATAGTGGCTTAATGTCAAAGTGAAAAAGGAAATAATAATAATAATAATGGTAGTAATAATAGTGTTAATAAATAACAAGAATTATGAAAATAATGACAAAATTGTAAAATAATAACAATAAAAATGGTTAAAATGCTGATAATTATAATAATAATAGTAATAATAATAATAATAATATCATCAGTGCTCTGGCTGTGGAGTGGCACATTGGCCACTATTTAGAAGGCCAGTATTTGCCGAAGAGCTCAGTGACTCCTGAAGCAAACATCCCTGGGGAATCTCCCTGGGGATCAGCTCTGCTCTGTGGTGCATCCCATCCCTCCCAGCCTGGCCAGACCTTCCCCTTATCATCTGCTCCAGAGGCATTCTCCCAGCTTTTAGCTCTGGGGGGGAGATCTGACCCAGCAGGGCTCAGCCTGGCCAAGCTGGGCTCAGCAGCTGCTCCTGCAGCACCCAGAACGCTGGGATGGCAGCCCAGAGGGCAACAAATCAGAGAGGAGGGGAAATCCATGTGGGATTATTCCTATGGCAGCCCAGAGGGCAACGAATCAGAGGGGGGGGGTGGAAATCCATGTGGGATTATTCCCGTGGCTGCTCCAGGCTTTGTCTGGGTGTTGTGTTGCCTTTTTTTTGTTGTTGCTTTCTCAGCTTTGGGATGGAATCAGCACTGAGGCCGGGATCAGTTGGCCACGGAGCAGGGAATTTGGGGCAAGGCTGGGGCTGATCACGTCCCAGGAGGGGAAATCCAGCCCTGGCTGGAGGGGATGCTCCATCTCCATCCTTCATCTCTGTGTGACTCTGAGCAGAAACTTCACAGCAGCTTTGACAGAGCTTTGCTTTATCAGGGGGAAATGAAGTTTTTGGCAGGGAAAAAATGGTCTTGGGAATCTCTTCTGGGGGGGAGAAATCACTAAAAGGGCTGAGGCAGGGCTGTGTCTGCCTGCCCAGGGATGTCTGTCCCTGAAGTGTCGGAGCTTCGGAGCTGCTGGAGCATTTCCTGGCAATGTCAGTCCTTGAGATCAGTGAACCAGGTTCCTGCTTCCCCGCTGGAATCACAGCTCTGGATCAATCCTGGATTGACAGCCCCCCCCGGGGAATCAATGGCCTCTAGATGAGGAGCAGGACGCCCGCGGCACCGGGAGCTCAGCTGGAGCACAGGGAAGTTTTTCCAAGAACCCAGGAAATTCTCCCTCAGCAGCATCGCAGCGGGGCTGTGAACTCCTGGGCAGGGAGCTCCCAGCGCTCCAGGGTCAAACCCAGCAGTGCCTTTGGATGTTGGAACCCCCTGCTCTCCTTCTCTGCTGCCTCTCTCCATTTCCCAGTTACAGGCAATACCCCTGATGCATTTTAAGCTGATTTTTTCCCTTTGGAAAAGCTGGGAAAATGCCTCCTGAGCAGATGCCATGGGCAGATCTTGTGAGGGCAGGCAGGACGGACACAGAGGACACGATGGGGGCATGGCAGCATCGTGCTGGGCTCGGCCCAGGGACTGGTTTTTGGGGAGCAGGTGGCACCTGTGCCATCTTGCTGTCATTTGTCACCTCCCACGGGACAGTGGCCAACACTTCCCATCCTCCAGGACCTTCTGTTCTGCAACTCTGAGAGTGACACCTCGTCCAGGAGCCGCTGACCTGCCACTGTCCCTGTCCCCAGTGGCCACCAGAGATGTGACCCCCCCAGAGACATGAATCCCCCAGAGATGGGACCCCCCCAGGAATGTGATTCCCCCAGATATGACTCCCTCAGAGATCTGACACCCCTCAACACCAGAGCAAACCCACCCTGAAAACCCAAATCCTGGGGCCACCTGTCACTATTCCCAGGGTGTTCCTGCCACAGGTTCAGTCTCCCCAAAAACCTGCTGACAACAAACCGCCTCACTCCAACCCCTGGCACCCCAAAAAAATCCTTTAAGCCATGAGGGCGAGCAGGAGGCTTTGCTGCTGCTGGTCACCCCCAGCAGGCTCTGCTGCTGAATCAGTGAATAATTAATACAGCTCATCTCCCTCCAACGATCCAGGGGAGGGGGGGGTGGTGTGTGTTTATCCCCATCCCCAAGACTTCTATAAACCCACCCAGGGAGGATAAACGGGACAAAATAATCCGATTTGAGCATATCTGTGTGCGCTCCGAGGCCAGAGGATGAGGGTGAGGGTGAGGAGGCTTCCCCCAAGCAGCTCCTCGGCGTGGGAGACGAGACAAAGGCTGGGAACAAGGGGCTCATGTGATCGCGCAGCCGGGAGCGCGCAGGGAGGAATCTCCGGCTGTGCCAGCGCCACCAGCTCCCAGCACCGGGTCCAAACCCGTGTCCTGCTCTAAAATACATATTGTGAATCCTCCCGGTGCCTTCAGATATCACAAGGAGCCCTCAGAGAGCTCGGGGTGTTGGTGGGGGGGGAAAGCTCTGGGTGTTTTTGCGGTGCTGCGATGCCCTAATCCCGCCATGGCCTGGGGCAAAGCCTTGGCCTCGGGGGTTTTACACCCCCCAGCGTGTTTTTTTCCCCGCTTTCCAATCAGAGAATTGCCTGGAGTGCCTGAGGAACCCACCCTGAGCCCAGTGACAGCACGGGCATCCACGGGGGTGAGTGCTGAGCCTCACGCGTGGCCTCGGGGCCACATCCCTGTGGTGGGTGTGGGGGCAGCTCAGCTGAGGCCCTTCTTCCTGCAAAGCTGCCCTGGGGTCCCTGCCGTCCCCCCAGCTTGCTCCGTGCCCCCAGCTTGCTCCAAGCCACTGAATGGGGAAGAGCCCTCCTGCCATTCCCCCCTGCCCCCACACCATCCTGGTGCTCACCTTTACCTGCCTGCCCACGGCTGGCTGATCCACCCACAGCTACATCAGCTCTGCAGCTGCAAAAAAACCCCACTCTTTCCCTTCAGGAGCCACGTGGGGAGGTTGAAGCTTCATCCCTGAGCCTGGATAAAGCTGTTCCTGAGCAGAACTCCTGGCTGGCCCCAGCCAAGTTCACAGCCCAGCCAAGGCCAGAAGCCCCCTCGCTCCAGCAGTGGCATCCCCCGGCTCTGACAGCAACAAAGCAGCTCCCACGGGTGTGGGAATATGGAGGGACCGTGGGGAGATCCCAGCAGGTGCATCCTGGGATACCTGGGATGCCCTGGTGCTCCCACGGGCTGCACAGGCCTGCAAAGACCCGAGGTTGTGGCTTCCATGGCCAGCTGTCCCTGGGCTACGAGCCCCCCAGGTAACCCCCAGGGTTCCAGCCCCACTGGGTTGCCCCCCATGGGCAGTGGTTTCTGTAGCCCCCCCCCATGGGCAGCCACACACCCATGGCTACTAGTCCTGGGGTAGTAGAGCCACGAGAAGCACCCCCACGGATCTGGAACCCCCGTGGGGAGCAGCCCCATGGCTGGTGCCCCCCGGTGCAGGTCCCAGCTCCCCTCAGGAGAAGGTTTACAGTGCTGGTCCACCCCATTTACTGGTACCACCCCCCAGGACATCCCCAGTGTCAGCACAGCCCCTGGTGTCGGTACAGCCCCCACGCCGGTGTATTCCTCATGTACCGGTACCTCCCTCCCCGATGCCGGTACATTCCCGGTGCTGCTCAATCCCCCGGTGCCGGTAAAGCCCCCGCTGCCTGTGCACCCCCCGTGCCGGTATATCCCCGGTGCCGATGCTGTCCCAGGCGACGGGACAGCTGCCGGTGCCGATCATCCCATCCCGCGGTGCCAGCACAGCCCCAGTACCGGTACACTCGCCCTGTGCCGGTACCGCCGGTGCCAGTGCATCCCCCGGTACCTGGTGCTCCTTCCCCGGTGCCGCCCCCCGCTCGGTCCCCTGCCGGCCCCAGCCCCCCGAGGGACCGCTGCCTCTGCCGGGTACACCCCCCGATATCGGTAAATCCACCGGTGCCGGCCCATTCCCGGTGCCTCTCCATCCCCCCTGTGCCGCTCCACCCCCCGATACCGGTCCAGCCCTCATTTACCGGCACATCCCCCGATACCGGTACACCCCTGATATACCGGTACACCCCCCATATACCGGCACAGCCCCGATACCGGTCCGTGCCCCCATACCGGTCCATCCCCTCGGTGCCGGTCCCCCCGATATCCGTCCCCCCTCCTGCCGGTGCCGGTCCGCCCCCGCTACCGGCGAACCCCCAATACCGGTGCTCCCTTCCCGGTGCCGCCCCCGTCACCCCTCGTTGCCCCGGCCCTCCCCGGTGCCAGGTGCTCCCCCCGGTCCCTCCCGGTCCCCCCCGGCCGTACCGGGGCTGCGGTGCCG
>JAWWES010000082.1:3122077-3136137 GCA_035583135.1 Lophotriccus pileatus
CCCCCCCCCCCCCCCCCCCCCTTCTTATTATTAATCTGGACACAACCAAAAAAAAAAAAAAAAGAATTCTCAATTAATCAACTGTATAATATGTCAAATCACAGGCTGGTGAAACACCATTACAGTTCATTTTAATTAGGCCTTTTGCTGTGCCTGCAGACAGGAGTATTTGTAGTAGACTTTAAAATACTACTATCATATAGTTAGTGGTGTTTAAAATCAATTAGATTTTATGGAATGTGATTGCTTGCAGTTTTATTGCTCATGTGGGAGATTCAGTGTCACCCAGATGCTTTGCAGCTCTCCAGGCCTCCGAATTCAACCTGCCCAAAGAACATTCCCGGTTGCCAAAAGCTCTTTTAGGGGGGTGGATTCGCTATGGATGGTTTAGAAATCCACATTTCTGTTCTCCAATAAAGTTTGAGAACTTTCTTTCATCGACCAAGATGTGAAACTTGAAAGTGTTTTAGGCTGAAATCTTGGGACAATTTGCTTCAGAATTTTGCTTCTTTCCATCATCCCTCCCAAGAGATTCCCAAACCAGCCACGAACAACACACAAACCCACCCAAAAATCCCCCTTCCAGCAGTGGACAGCGAGTAAACCATCACAAAGCCATTCCATTTAGGTCAGTGGTATCAAAGTCTCCCAATATCCAGAGCTCCAAATTCCCACATCCCATGTTTTCCTGCCTACCTTCCCCTGCCCACAGCAGCTGAACCATAAAGCCTCTGCACACCTCATGATAATTTAATTCTTTGATTCATTAAGGAGCTGATTTATAATGAACTAGACATGAATATTCCTCTCACTGAGAGAACTAATCTTGTCAACCTGCATTTGGGAAGGTCTTGTTTGTTCCAAAGAATAAACACATGGATAAAGTTTGCAAGTATTATAAACTCATTCCTTGTGTTTCTGTGCATAAATTCCTGCACACCTTTCCTGCTGCTCTAAACTTTTAAATGGAGGATCACATTTCTCACATGATTTTGTACAGGCTTGACAATTCAGAACTATTTCAAATAAAGAAATCAGGCTTTATTCAATTATTTTCTCTGCAATTTCTGTTCACAGGGCTCCAAACACCCCATTGGATAACCTCATTTATAAGTGTCTTGTTTGAATACAACAGTCTAAATTTACTCAGTAAGTTTGTAGCTGATTTAACTTGTTGAGAAGCTTTTACCTTTCTCCTGTTCTCTGCAGCTGGGTCCAGTTATTCGAAATAAATGCAGATTCTCACCCAGCTGTCTGTATTTTCTACATTTCTTATTATTTTAAATAAAACAGGGGTTTATGTGAACATGTAGATAATTACTTTAGAGAGTCTATGGAGAGGAAACTCACCAAGCATTAATTTCAGTGAACTTGAACTCTTATTTAGAATTTTTTTCTTCATTTCCACACGATCTTTTTTCTGCTTTCTAATGACCCCTTGCTACAAGAAGAAAGTCTGACATTACTGTTAATCACAGAGAGTATTTCACAGCTAATATGATGTTCAAGAAAGGAATGGCCATAATTACATCTTCAGATTGGGAAACGTGGCAATTAGTCTGGGTGCTGTTCCTGACTGAGGACACGTTCCCCAGTTCCATGGAATAAATTGCTTTTCTTATATATAAATGCGTCATGATGCAGCAATAAAAATACACCCAGGGTGGGAACAAGCTATGAATAAACATGTGACACAAAGACAATGAAATTCTGCCTCCCTCTTCACTTACCTGTAGAAAGTTGCTATTCATTAAGCACAGAACAAAGAAGTTCAGCATGAAACTTGTGATATTTGGCATTTCTTCCTGATAATGCTCTCTGAAATATTCCAAGAAGATATTTCCAAAGGAAACAGATTTCTTTTTTTCCTCTCAAACACCACTGTTAACCACTTTTTATTAAAATTAAAGGCTTAGAAAAAATGTTCCACCAGCCCTATTGCTTAATTAAAATAAAAAAATACGTGGAGGAATTCAATGTAATTGATAGTGAAACTTCTGAATGAGTGATGCTGGAAAAGCCAGGAGTCTCACAGTTGGTCTTTATGTTTTTCAGCAGTGAGGAATCTCAACCCAGATTCTGGGGGGTGTGTGAAGTTAACACTGACAATAGTTGTGCCTGTCCCCCTGTTTGATACTGAAGCCTGTTTTTAAAGAAAATACCCCAGGCTGACTTCAGATGGAAATGCTGTTGGGAGGAGGGGAGATGTGATCATTTATTGATCAGCACTTACACCACTATCATTACATGGATATCTTAGGCAAAACAGAGCAAGGAAGAAATTATCCTTCATAGCAGCTGTAAGACAAGTGGCGTTTATGTGTTATTTAAGCTTTAAGGCACCCCGGGAGGGGGTGAGGAAGCCCAGTATTACAATTCTCAGCATAACTGAAGGCACTCAGCTGTCAAGTTTTCTACGTTTCACTGCAACCAACTTATAAGATCTGGTAGTCAGGTAAATCCCACACCTGGCAGTGCAGGGTTGGCCCCACAGAACTCTGGGATGAGCTGGGGGGGCAAAGCCTTCAAGAAGAAGCCTCCTGGCTGTTGGACACACCGGAGCCAAATGGCCTGCGGAGGAAGGATGAAGAACACGGAGCTTCAGCAGGCTTTGGTCATCAGGGTTTGGCTGCAGAGAGTTAAATCCCTGGGGGGACTGCAAATTCAGACTGATATATGGAGGAAATCCACGACTAAAGCTGCAGGTACCAGAGGAAATCCATATCTAAACCTGGAGGTATCACCATGCAGTGCTGCCACAGGGCTGCCAGGCAGCTGTGGGGACAGAGCATCCACACCACAGTGAAATGTGTGTGGGTCCAATGCCAGAGGGAGGCTGAACTCAGATTTCCTTCTCTTTGGACAGCGTTCAGCCTGGAGAAGAACAGGCTTTGTGGAACTGTGGCCTTCCAGGACTCTTTACAAGGGCCTGAAGTGGCAGGACAAGGGGGAATGCCTTCAAACTGGCAGAGTATGTTTAGGTGGGATATTGGGAAGGAATTGTTGGCTGTGAGGGTGGGCAGGCCCTGGCACAGGTTGCCCAGAGAAGCTGTGGCTGCCCCTGGATCCCTGGAAGTGTCCAAGGCCAGGTTGGAGCAACCTGGGCTGGTGGAAGGTGTCCCTGCCCATGACAGGGGGTGGGACTGGATAATCCTTAGGGTCCCTTAAAAATATTCCCCAAGATGAAATGTGTTATGGCAAATTTACATGTAGGAAGAGATGATGTAATCCTTTTTTCTGTGCCCTGTAAACTTCCAAGGTCTGAAAATAGCTTTTGGCGGAGCAGTGATTTTAATGGGTCAAAATAAGAATGGATGAGGGATTTTTGCTTCTCTCACCTCATTTTTTTTCAGTGAGTCCTGAATTATCAGGGGTAGAGGCTGTGATGTTGTATCATACCTCTGCTGAGATGGCTTATAAGTAATGATAATGGTATGATTTCTGCTATCTTATCAGGCTGCCCAGAGAAGCTGTGGCTGCCCCTGGATCCCTGGAAGTGTCCAAGGCCAGGTTGGAGCAACCTGGGCTAGTGGAAGGCGTCCCTGCCCATGGCAGGGGGTTGGATTAATTTATCCTAAATTTATAAAACAGTGACTATCTGAACAATGACATTATCCCCCGTGGTCCCTCACCGTTGCAGGAACTTGTGGAAGAGCCGGCGGTACGCGAATCCCGCCCGGCGCACACGGATGTTCTCCTTCAGCCCCAGGTACTCGACTTGGTGCTTCACCCTGCGGAGCCAGGAGGGACACTGTGGGATGGCAGGTCAGGGTGGGACCTGCTGGAGCCCTTTGGCCCCTGTTTGCATGGGGATGGGTGTGAGAGCTCCTGGGGGCTCAGATGGGTGATGCACCTAAAGGGGATGGTGTGTCCCCACCACACACTCCTCGTGCTGCCCTGGATGTGTGGGCAGCTCAGAGGGACCAGTTTTTGGAGGAAAGCCAGTCTTGGCCACCTCTCCATGGTTGTGTCTCATTCCCTGGGCTCTGTGGGCTCCCTGTTACCTGCTCTCCTCCCAGTCCCGGGGTTTCTTGGTCTCGTTGGGTTTGATGCAGCGGATGTAGTGTGGGGTGCACTTCATTAGCGTGTTCACCAGGTCGTTGGCCTGTTTCTGTTGCAAGGATCGACCTCTGGAGCATTAAAGGTGTTGGTGGGAGCCCATCACCCTGCTGCTGACCCACGGGCAGCCACTGTCCTGCAGCCCAGGGGACATACCTTGATTTTGGAGCCCGCCGTGGTTGGTCGTCCCTTTTTGTCAGAATCAAGTTTTTCTGGGAAAAGCATCCGGATGAAACCACTGGAAGGGAGGTGACAGTCCCCAGGTGAGAGCTGCCAGGCTCCCCAGGCTCAGAAGGTCAGTGCTGGTGGGTGAACCTCCCTTTTCCCAGCCCTGCAGCCCTGGGATGTCACCTGGGGGGATGTCACCTGGGCGGCCCATGGGGCGAGGCAGGGTGCTGAGCACCCCGAGCTGTGGTTCCCACAAAAGCAGGATCAGCCCTTATGGTCTGGGTGCTGAGGATGCTGCCCTGCGCCCCAGCCCTTTTGGGGCGTGCCCAGAACTGCCAGGACTCACAATTCACTGCTCTGCATGAGCTCGATGAGGTCGGTGAACAGCACGTCCCGGTTGCGCTCGCAGAAGCCGTTCACGTCGTAGGACACCTGGGGACAGGGAGGGGACCTCAGCCCCCTGCCCTGGCGGCCAGGGGAAGGGTGTGGGGTGCAGGGCGTGGGGTCTGGGGTGCTGTACCTTGCCTGCATAGTGGTGGATGACGAAGCCCGAGCTCCAGCTGTTGAAGTGCTCGTGGGTGCCCACGGCCGCCTGCAGCTTCTGCAGCAGCGTCTGGTCCGCGCCCTCGCCCGTGGCGTGCATGGTGGCACACACGTCATCCAGGACACTCATGATCCCAGGGGGGTTCTGGCAGAGGGAGAGAGAAACCACGGGTGTCCAAAGGTCCCAATCCTGCACCTGGCTGTGCTGGTCAGAGCTCCCTGGGTGCCTCTGCTCCCTGAGAAAGCCTCCCCTGGCAGAGGGGACCCCACTCACCAGCTTGTTCTCTATCAGGTCACACACCACCTTGTTGTTGAAGTACTGGATCTGGGTCCATTTGATCCCTTCCTGCACATATTCCTCCTGGGGAAGCACAGGGAGAGCTGTGTGGGCTCAGGAGCACCCCCTGCTCCAGCTGTGCCAGGGAGGAGGGAGGGTGCAGGAACTGGGATGCTGGCACAGCCCTGCTGCCTCCCAGCCCAGCACCCCCTGTACCTGCTCTGCCTTCAGGGTCAGCTCAATGAAGATCTGCTGCAGCTTCTCGTTCACAAAGTTAATGCAGAATTGCTCAAAGCCATTTTTCTGCACAAGTACAAAAGATGACAGAGAAAGTAGGGCTGAGTTGTCTTCTGCTCCTCTGGCTTACTCAGGGGACCTCAACCAACAGAGCCTTTGGGTGCTGCTCCAGGGACCCTTCTGGGGGTCTGACAGCCCCTGATCCAGCTGATATTCCATGAAGCTGTGAGCACACACCTGGAATATCTCGAAGCCGTAGATGTCCAGCACCCCAACGCTGTACTCCTCGTACGGCTTCTGCATGGCCCTGTTGATGGACTGTGGGGAGAAGCCGTCACCAGGGGGTGGGGTTGGCTCGCTCTGGAGCAGCTGGTGAGCCCCAGAGGACCACCCACCTCCACGAGGAAGTCGAAGACGCGGGCGTAGAGCCCCTTGGCCAGGGCGTCGCGGGTGTAGGCCGCCTGCTCCACGTTGAGGGTGACGGTGATGGACTCGGAGCGGCCGCCCCACTTGCTGTCCATCTTCCTGCTGGTCACCTTCTCGTTCAGGCGGCCCTGGTCGACCCCCAGCAGGTAGGCAGGGAAGGCCAGGGCTGGGCAGAGCAGGAGGGGGGTGGTCAGGGCTGTCTGTACACCCACAGCCCCGGCTGGAACCCCCAGTGCCGTCCGAGTGCCAAGGACAGCAGTGAGTGGGGACGTGGGGTGGGTCCCTCCTCTGCCAAACTGCAGCAAGTGACTCCTGCCATCCATCCCCTTGCTAATCAAGCCCCGGTTGAGCCATTTGCTTGCTGCCTCAGTTTCTCCATCTCTAATCATCTTCTGCCTCCCTCCTTCCAGGGAATTTGTAACAGATTTTGCCCCTCGTTTCCAGGGGTCTCCGTGACCGTCCCCACCCACCCACCCTCCCCTGGAGCTACTTGGCGACTCACAGTCGGCGTTTTCCACCCGGGCGTAGTTCCCTTCCTCCCGAAAGCTGATGTTTCCCAGGTGGAGGATCCCTGCCACGATCTGCAGCACCAGCTGCTGGTCCTCGCCGCGGATGCCGATGACCTGCATGGCATTCTGGGGGGGGGGGGATGGACACAGGGAGCCCGTCAGCCCCCGCCCAGCCGCGGAGGCTTCAGGGACCCCCCTCCCGGGCACTCACCATGGTCTCGTGGAAGTCGCTGCGGTCATCCGTGCCCTCCACCTGGTAGGTGTCCGTCTGGTTCAGGTAATAGTAATAATCTGGGCTCATGATGCCCAGGTTCTGGCGCTGCTCTTGGGACGCCCCTTCGATGAGCTGCGAGGGAAGGCGGAGCCGCGGTTACCTGGTCTCTGGCTCCCCCTCCCAGCCCGCCGGCTCCTGAGCACCCCCCAGCACCTGGTAGTAGATGTGGAAATTCCTCTCGCACTCGTTCTGGCTCACCACCCGCGACTTCTCCAGCAAGAAGTTGGAGATCTTCCCCCCGTCGGGTTCTCCGCCCCGGCTGAACTGGATCTCGAAGTACTTGCCCTGCCCCGGCACAGATGATGCTCAGAGCAGCATCCCTGCTGGGATTCCTCGCTCCTCCCAGCCCTGGCTGCTCTCCCCCTTTTTCCCCTCCACGTGAGGAGCATTGCTGGGATGTGTATCCCTGCTCATCGTTGCTCTCTACAACCGCCTGGAAGGAGGAGAGGGGAAGGGGTCGGTCTCTCCTCCCGGGTGATAAGCAGCAGAGCAACAGGATGAGAGGGAATGGCCTCAAATTGCCCCGGGGAAGGTTTATGTTGGATATTAGGGAAAATTCCTTCACTGAAAGGGTGGTCAGGCACAGGCACAGCTTCCCAGGGCACTCCCCATCCCTGGAAGGATGTAAAAGCTGTGTGGATGTGACACCTGGGGACATGGGTTAGGGTGGCAGTGCTGTGTTAATGGTTGGACTTGATGATCTTAAAGGTCTTTCTTAACCTAAATTTGTGTTTCTGTGACCCCCCTGCACCTGCCCTGGCAACTCACAAAGCGGCTGGAGTTGTTGTTCCGGACAGTTTTGGCATTTCCAAAGGCTTCCAGCAGCGGGTTGGACTGCAGGATGATGTCCTTCACGTGCTGGGGGCACAGCAAGGACAAGGGCTGAGCTGGAGTGGCCACCCGGCTGTGCCCCACTTGCCTCGGGGTGGGGACTTGGTGTGTCCCCAGCCCAGGAGTGGCTGCTCTGTGAGGGGGGTCAGGGTGGTGTGGGGAGAGGTTGGGAGGTAAAGTGCTCCCCTCCACAGCAGGGGTGACCACAGACCTACCTGCACCTTGTCCCCACCCCCGGACACTTTGGAGATGTAGCCCATGATGTATTTTGCCGCCACCGTTTTCCCGGCCCCGCTTTCTCCGCTGTGCAAATGCCAAGGCAGAGGAGGCTGTGAGATGGTCCCACCAGAGTCACCCACCCTGGGGAGGCTTCGGGGGGGTGATGCTGGAGCAGGACCAGAGGGTGACAGCGAGTTTTGGGGGCTGGGACTTCCACCCTGGGGACGGGGCTGCCCCGGGTGCTCTGGGGATTAGTGGGACCAGAATGTCGATGGTGAGGAGATGTTGGGTTTCTTGTTGCTGGGTTTTGGAGGGGAGGAGGGAAAGCTGGGAGCCTCAAGGGGAAGTCTCTGGCCTTGCCCCACATCCTGACCATTCCCCTTGCAACACTCCACCGGAAAGGTGCGTTGCACAAGGCTCTGGCCCTGCCAGTGGCCCAGGACATCGGGGTCCCTCTGAACGCCACAGAGTCCTCCCAGGACACTCCTGCTGCTTCTTGCCATCACAGGGCTGCTGTGCTTAACTGGGAAGCCCCCAGGTGTGGGGAGAAGGGGTGATGGGGGGGGACAGCCAGTCCCAGCTGTGCCCAGTGTGCCCCATACCTGATGATCACACACTGGTTCTCCCCGTCGATCAGCATGTTCCGGTACATGTTGTCAGTCAGGGCGTAAATATGGGGGGGATTTTCATACTGAGCCTAAACAGGGGGCAGGGACAGCGGTGCTGAGCACAGAGCAGCCACCAACCCTCCACCCTGAACCCCTCCCCACATCCCCTTAACTCTCCCCACGTGGGAATTAGTCTCTTCCCACAAGCATGAGCTCATCAGCAGCACGTCTGAGGTTTTTTTGACTCTCCCCTCCTCCCTGGGAAGCTCATCGGGGCAGAGCCACTCGGGCTGGGTTTTACCATGTTTGGGTTGTTCTGCTGTGGATTTATGAGCTGAATTGCCCAGGAATGTGGGTTTGCTGCTGAGCCTCATTACTGCCGTGCTGGGGGAGCACCGACCCCTGCAGCAGCCAAAGGGCTGGGGAGGGCTGGAACCCTCAGGGGACACCCCCAGGGGTTTTGTGCCCAAAAGAGGAGTTGAAAACCGAGGGGTTTTGAGCCCGTGGAGGCCTCACCGTGCCCTGGTACAGCTCGATCTCCCGGTCGGTGAAGTACGGCATCTGCTTGAAGGGGTTCACCGAGATGAGCACGGGCCCGATGTAGGTCTGGGTGGCAGGTTAAGGTCTCTGTGTCCTTTCCCTTCCCACTGCCCAATCCCACCCTGGAGGCAGCATCAGAGCCACGGCAGGAAGGTGGGCTCGGTGTCCCTGCCACGCCCTGGAAGCTGCGCCGGGAATGCCGCGAGGGTTTTCCACTCGGAAGCTGCCGTGACTTGGCTTCGCTCCCTCAGCCCTGGGGTGTTCCCAGTGCTGTGAGGGACACAGGGCACGGCAGGAGCATCCCCTCAGCTCCCTGGCCTGGCTGAGGATCCACTCCAAACGGGGCATCTCCTGGAATTCACACTCTGCTCACACTCACTCTGCAGCAGGAGCCCATCCCTGTTTTCCAGTCAGGGAAACTGAGGCACTGAGAGGGAAGAAACTGTGGCTCCTGCCTTTCCTTTCCCTGCTGCCACTCTGCTGCCTCAGACCCTGCCTGCAGCATCTCCAGGTAACTCAGTGTGGGCAGGAGAATGGAAAGTTGGGAATTGCGCCTGGAAAAGGCGCAGCAGCAGGGTGGGAATGAGCCCCCAGCACCGTGGGGAGGTGGAGTGGGTGCCAGTGGGATCACTTTGAACCCTTGATGTCCTGTTTCTGTCCCACCTGAGAGCAGGGCAGAGGAGGGGAGAGGCAGGGAAAGAGGGGCTTCTCTGGGAAATGCAGAACTACGGGGCGTTGAGTCACGGCTGGATGGAGCCCTGCGGGCAGCAGCACGAAATAAAAAGAAAAAAGGAAGAAAGACGCTGCGTGGGGTATCCTTGTCCTCCAAAACAGCAACAACAAAAAAAGCCAACCCCAAAGCCAGCCCCTGAACACACACGTGAAGCCCCGGGGCGGTGGGGGAGGAGGCGGTGTCCGCCCGGCCGGGACGGCATCGCCTTGTAAGGACAGAGCTGCATCTTCAGGGAAACCACATCCAGCGGCGTGGGCAGGAGAGGCAGCCCTGCTGTCAGCCCGGAGAGCCCCCAGCTGGGCAGGGAGGGAGCTTTGCCCCCTGTGCTGGGTGAGGGCGTCCCGTGTGTCCTGACACCGGTGGCAGTGAGGGGTGGCACCCCCTCCCTGTGCCTGCAGGGATGCTCCTGCCCCACCCAGGGTTTGCCTGGGCTTTTTGGCCACAAAGGAAGGACCAAAGTGGCTCCCAGGGCACGGCAGGATGGGAGTCTTGGTTGTTTGGGTGCCAATTGCTAGTCAGTCTGGGAATGGCAACATTCTCCCAGCTGATCCCAATCCTGTCCTAGCAGTGCAAGGCCAAGACACTCTGCAAGCACTGGGGCAATGCCCTGGCAAAGCCTTGGAGCCCGTCCCTGCTGCTCCCTGTCCCCATCCTGCTGCCCTGGGAAGGATACGAAGATGAAATCGTCCATGAAACGCTTCTTGAGGTTCTCCACGATGGCCTCCTCGCTGATCTTGGAGAGCAGCACCATGTCGTCCACGCCGCTCTGCTTGACATTCTGGCTCTGCCAGTGGAAGCGCTCCTTGCTGCCCTGCAGGGACACGGGCAACGTGTCACAGGGGCCACCCCTGCGCCGAGTGGGGCTCCAAAAAACTCCCCTGGAGCCGCTGAGAGCCGTGATTGGCCCCCTAGCTCAGCTGTGGCTCCAAAAATAGGTGCAGTGAGGGGGGGGGTTGGCCAAGCTGGGAGTTCCCAAAGCTCCAGATCCAGCGCAGCAGGCCCTGCCCCACCCCTCTGGCTGCATCCCTCCCCACCACAGGGCTGGCACGGGGTGAGGAGCAGACACTGTGGGCACATCTGCAGCATCACCTCTGCTCCTTGCAGAGCTTAACGAAGCTCTAACGGAGCAGTTGCTGCACAGGCTCTGCTTATGAGTCAAAGGGGCACCAGAATAATGCAGGAGAAGGGGGGTGTGGCATCCTCTGCCCACCCACATCCTCTTGGCACCAGGGCAGAGCTGCCACCGTGCTCCCATTACCATTTCCCCCTGCCCAGGTGACACCAACACCCTCTTTCCAGCTGCCTCCCCAGCTCTGTCTCTGGGGCAGAGCAGGAAAACTGGGCTCTGTTTAAACCCTTGTGGGGTAAACACAGCCCTGGGAGCGGGGGGTGAGATTTCACCCAGCAGAAACCCCCCAAAGAGCTCAGTGCTGCAGGGGGAACGTGCTGGGCACAGCTGTGGTGCCCCTGGTGAGAAGCTGGAGGGGACACCCTGTCTGGCCCTGCCCGTGGCCCCCCTGGGCCTGTCCCTTGTGGTTCCTCTTTTACCCCCAGTGCTCCGTCACCGATTTCACTTCTCCCCCGTCGCCCCTGGCCTGTTACTCTTTCCATTTCCCTTTTCTCCTCTTCCCCTTTTGCTTCATTTTCCAGCTGCCTCTCAAAGATTTCAGGCCTCTGGACCCTGATATCTTTGGATCCTGCCATCAGCCCCTGGTTTTCACAGCCCTCCCACACCATCCCTGGGGGCTCATCCCCACCCAGCATCACCGGGATGGGGAGCAGAGGGACCCTCGTGGGACGTGGAGCTCAGCACCATGATGCTCCTCCCCCTGTCCACCTCCCTCCTCACTGGGTTTGCAACACAAAATGCCACCCACGGCCCCCCAAAACCCCAAATGCAACTCAAACCCCCCATGGCTGGTGAAGGAGCTTTTGGCTTCGGAGCTGGGTCAGCTCAGGGGGTCCCAGGGGTAGTGGGGCTGCTCACTCAGCCTGAAACCACTGGGGGAGCTTCTCCTCTTCCTCCTGTTTGTTGTTTATGGGTCTTTTTCTTGCCTTTCCCTCCTGTTCCTGCCCTCCATCCTAATATCCCCTAGAAAATCCACCTGGAAAAATGCAGGTGGGCTCAGTCACCCACTCCAGGTCGCTTTGCTGTCACCCAGGGAGTGACCCCAGGAGCTGCCCAGCTCCAACCAAACCCCTGAGCTTCAGGCAGAGAGGAGAGAGCCAGGAGGAGCCCATAGGGGGGGCAAACACCTCTCTTCCCTGTCCCCATCACCCCAAACCCTCTGGCACCGCTTCTGGCACCAAATTAAGGCAAATACAGGCATTTCCTGCACTGAAAGCTCAGAGATTTTGATCTGACACTCAGAGCCTCTCCTTCAGTCACACCCCTGCTCAGAGCTGTCAGTGGTGAGCGTGTGCCTTCGCCACCTCCCCTCCCTCTGGGCCAGCTCAGGTGCTTTCCTGGCTCTCAGCTGCCGGGAAAACACCAGCTGGCTTTAAATGAAGGCTTTTGTCCTGGATATCTGCGAGGCTCTGGGTGTTTCCACCCTGTTTCTGAGAGCACAGAGCCTGCCTGGCTTCCCTGAGCACATCCCGAGGGGTTTGCAGGGCCAGGGCTCGCTGAAACCTTGGGGGAGGGTGAAGAGGAATTGTGATCCCTCCAAGCCATGGCAGTGCCCAAGCTCGGTGCCCCTCCAGGGGTTGGGGCTGAAGGCAGCCCCCCGTGGGAGTGGGGGCACAAAATTTGCTTTTAGAGCTTTGGGGCAGCAGTTTCTCAGTCCCCTCCTCTGTCCAGGTCCCCTTCTTTACCCCAGGGATGAAGTTAGGGGTGAACTGGAGAGCAGAGGTCCCCAGGGAACGGTGCCTGGACCAAACACCTCCATGAAGCCGTTTCATCCTCGTGCCAAGGCGGGAGAAGCTTTTGCCCACCCCTGACCTTCCAGGTGCCCTTTGCAGCCTCTGTGCATGAGGGACCTTGCTCCAGCAGTGATCCCATGCACGGCAGGTGACACAGGAGGAGCCCACCAGCATCCCCAGGAATGGGGGATGGGGGCTCTGGATGCCCCTGGAGCTCAGACAGGATCAGTGAGGCAGGGAGGGGAGCAGCCCTGTGGCAGCACTTGCAAAAACATCATGTTTTTCTTCAAAGCTGAGGCCCAAACCACCAAAAAACCCTGCAAGCCCCGAGCAGGGAGCGGATGCAGCCCAAGGTGGTTTATCTTGAGATGGGGCAGGCCCAGAAGCAGCAACACCTTAAAACCAGCGGAAACCTCAGGAAGAGCAGCGGGGCTGTCATGTCACTGTCACAACCAGGACGAGCAGGGGCTGGGGGCTGGAAGGGGTCAGGGGTTTGGATGTGCAGCCCCAGGGCCCTTGGAGGAGGCCCAAGACATCTCCAGGTGCTGGGTGGCAGTGGGGAGGGGACAGAGGCCGTGTCTCTGGGGGACAGCAGCCCAGCAGCCTCAGCCGTGGGTGGGAGAAGCTTCAGTTTCAGCCTGGCCACTGTCCCCTTCCTGTCTGGGTGGTGGTGGCTGGGAGCAGCATCCCCCCAAGAGCAGGGCCATGGGCTGGAGGACACGGCCCTGACCCTGCTGGGCAGACCCTCCCTCCGTGTCTGAGCATCTTCCTAATTTTCAGAACTATCATCTTCCTCTTCTGCCTCCGGAGCAACTTCCAGATGTGGCCACCGGCCTTCCAGCAGCCCCATGTGCTGCCTGCAGCCCCTGCTCCCTGCACCTGCCGAGGGGGCAAACACCCAGAGGGTCCCTCCTGGCACCCCCCAGCGATGCCATCAGCACCCCAAACCCAGAAGCTCTGGTGGGAAGCTGGGCTGGGAGGAACACAAAGCTCTCCCGTGGGTACCACGGCAAAATCAAACCGATTTCGTGGCAGCCCAGACTCGGCCCCTGGTGGGCTCCATCCTGCTCTGGGGGACACCAGCCCTGCACCCAGCACTGGCTGCTGCCCACCTCTGTGTCCTGCCCCAGCACTGCTCCCTGTCCCCAAGCCTGGGAACATTGTCCCCTCTCCAGCAGGGACACTGGCAGGCTCCTGGCACCTCCCAGAAAGTGCCATGACTGGTGCAGGAGAGGACAGGCCTGAGGTGGCCCTGAGGTGGCAGAAAAAGGGGGTGATACCCCCAGGGGGATGGGGTGGGGGGGACCCAGGAGGGCCCCTCTTGCACTCACCATGGTGTCCCTGTGTCCTGCCCCGGGGGTGCTGGGGGGTGCTGTCACCGAGGCTCTGGGGCCATCCTGGAGCACTTTGTGTTTCTGCTGCAGCTACAAAATTGCGACTAATTTTTTTTTTTTCCCTCTCCTCCCACTTCCTCCTTTCGTGAGGGTTTGCTGGGGGTGGGGTGGGGAGGGGAGGACAAGAGTGGCTCTGCTGCCCTGGGACCTTGGGGTGGCCCTGTCCAACGGTGTCCCCACCTCTGCTGCTGGTTGTGGGGGACACCCACTCGGGTGAGCTCGGTGGAGTCTGGCAGGGATGCTCAGAGCCTCCATCAAACCTGTCCCCACCCCGTGGTGGCAGATTCGATGTGACCTGTGGTTTTAGGAGCAAAATGCTTCTGGTTGCTGCTTTTTTTTTTTTTTTTTTTTTTTTTTAATTTTGTTTAAGGTGTTTTAAA
>JAWWES010000082.1:3167791-3184703 GCA_035583135.1 Lophotriccus pileatus
GGAGCTGGAGGGGCTCAGCCTGGAGAAAAGGAGGCTCAGGGGGGACCTTCTGGCTCTGCAATTCCCTGACAGGAGGGGGGAGCTGGGGGGGGTCGGGCTCTGCTCCAGGGAACAGGGACAGGAGGAAATGACCTCCAGGGAAGGGTTTAGATCAGATATTAGGAAAAATTGCTTCACGGAAAGGTTGTCAGGCATTGGCTGCCCAGGGCAGTGGTGGAGCCACCACCCCTGGACTTGCTCAAAAAACCAGCAGACGTGGCACTTCATGATATGGTTCCATGGGCATGGGAGGATTTGGTCAAAGGTTGGACTTCACAATGTTGGAGGTCTTTTACAACCTTAAATGATCCTAGAAATCAGCAGGGACAATGTTAAACCAGACTTAGAGCTCTTTGGGTTGGTGTGGGAGGCCCAGCTCTGCTCCCTGTGCACTCCTGGATGTGCCCCAGCAGGGCAGGGTGGGAGAGGAGAGGGACTGTTTGTGGTCTGGAAACTCAGGTCCTTTGCAGTAAATTGCATCAATCAAACAGAGAATCCCAGAATGGTTTGGGTTGGAAGGGACCTTAAAGATAATCTCATTCCATCCCCTGCCATGGGCAGGAACACCTTCCATTAGCCCAGGTTGCTCCAAGCCCTGTCCAACCTGGCCTTGGGCACTGCCAGGGTTGTAATTTTTAATTTTATTTAAAAAAAAAAACTAAGGAAAACATTTCAGTTTGAAAACATGTTCCATTTCAAAACCCACTGTGGTTGCATGAAAACGCTCAAGCGATTTCTTTTAATATATATATGGGGTAGTTTTTTTTTCAGTTTAGTTCTTTACTGAGAATTTTCCAAACTAATTCAAGAAGGGTTGATTCGAGGTGACTCTTCCCTCTGTTCCTGGCCTCCAATTCCAGCCATCCCAGTGTTGGGACAATTGGACACTGCTCACCCCAGCGACCCCCAAGGGTTGAGAGTGGGGACTGAGCAAGTGCCAGCCCTTGATGGGTTAATGTGGCCCATTCCTGGTGATGCTCCTGTCCCTTTGGCTCTCTGGAAGTGTCCAAACCTCTCACCCCCGGGCGAAAAACATTTGTTGCTTTGTTTTGAGCAAATACCGTTAAAGCCGGTTTGACAAGAGAAGAAAAAAAAGCCCGATAAAAGCCCAGAGCTCAGCAAGATGTTATCAGAGAGAGGGAATTTATTAGGGATGTGCTGCCCCAGCCCAGCCACTCGCTCGGGGTTGGCTCAAACATCTGGTGGGAGGGTGAAAAAACTCGGAGCCGGCGTTTGCATCCCACGCGTGGTGGGAGGGGAGGAAAAAGTGGAGCCGCAGCCCCGGGACAGGGAAAATCTGCGGCTCAGGGGCCCTTTTCTTGCTCCTCGGCTGATGCTCGTGGGCTTTTATCCCCTGAGCTCCCCAGGAGGGATGTTCCAGGCTCCCACTGCCACTGGGAAGTGGAGCAGGAGAGCAGCACATGGACAAGGAAAGCAGCTCCCACTCGGAGGCTCCCCTTTCCAGCACTCCCATTTCATTCCTTTCTTCCACTCCACAGGAGAGAGGGGGGGAAAAGGCACAACCAAACATGCACAGAGGACAGAGAGATGCACACAGAGGACACCCCCAGAGAGGACAGCACGAAGGACAGCCCTGCTGGGCTCGGGCTCAGCCTCACCTGGTGATCAGCACGGCGGTGTCGTGGTTGGCGATGCCGTTCTCAGGGATTGCATTCCCGTTGCCATTCCTGTTCACTATGGATTTCTGCCACTTGCAGAAGCTGTCCAGGGATTTCCCAGCGTGGTGGTTGATCTCCAGTGTGGGCTGCAATGGAAAGCAACATGGCAGTGTGTTCCCAGGAGAGCTCTGATGGGAAGGCACTGCCTGTTCCATGCCAGCAGAGCATTGACACCAGCCCAGGTGCCTCCACTTCTCATGGAAAGCAAGAAAAAAGTGACTTTAGGAGGAACTAAAGCTACTTAAACTTCCCTAAAGTCACCTTATCATAGAAAATATCCTCAGAGTCCCTGAGGTCTCCTCAGCCCACACCCTGAACCCGGTCCCCAGGTGCCTTTAGGAGGATGTGGAGCAGCCAACAGACTGCACAGGGGGCAGTTCCCAGGGGTGAAATCCAAGGGGAACCCACAGACCCACAAAGGAATTTGCAGACATGTGATGGAAATGGCCCAGCAAAGCCCAGCTCACCTGATCCTCGGTGAGGAGAATCAGCCTGGTCACCAGGATATTGACAATATTGCCCAGACTCGAGTCCTGGAAAAGTTTGGCAACCTGACCTCCAAGAAACAAGAAAAGAGGAGTCTTAAAAATGAGCTCTCTGCCTGGGTGGCACTGGAATCAGGGGGTGAGCCCTGAGTTGGACCCTGTGGGTGGATGAAGCTTGGCTGAGGGAAGGGCACAGCACCACACAGAAATCTGCCACCACACTGTTGGGGTGTTTCAGAGCAGGTGAAACAGCTAAAATCACTATTGTTCTTAAAATCTGGCCTCTGCTTTAGACATGCAAACAGAGCAGGGCCCTGAAAGGAGATCCTGGGGAGGACAGGACGAAGGGCCGTCACAGAGGGGCTTTCAGAGGGTTGATGGATAACTTCCAAGCCCATCTCACCTCACAGGAGGATTCAGCGTGGCCAACTGAGGCTGTTGATGCAGCCAGCCCGGTGTCCTGCCGCCAGCAATGACCCAAGCCCAGGGGCAGGGGTGGTGGGCAAGGAGGAGGGTGTTTGTGCCCACCCCTCACTGCTGCTCAGCCCCCAGGCGTGAGAGCTCACTGTCCTTATGCTTTCCCACGTGTCTCTCAGCTTGGCTGGCCCTATTTGCAATGCTAATTTGAGATGAGAGATGCTTGGTCAAAGAAAGGGCTTTGTTCTCCCAGCCCAGATCTGGCCTGTGGTGAGCTCAGACAGGCCAGAGTTTACCTCTCCCGTGGTGCCTCTCCTTTACAACCACTGCTCATCTGCAGCAGCAGCATGCCGGGATTTTGGACCCAAAATGTTGCTCTGAGCACAGGGAGAAGCCACTGCCCTCCTGGCACAGATCTGATTCTGCGTTCCCATCCCCCTTTCCTTGCAGGAAAAACCACACAGCACCCTCTGCCAAGCCCAGACATTGGGGGTGGTGGTGGGGATGAGCAGGAGTCACCCCTGGGTGTGTGTGCCAGCCCCCAGGTTCCTGGTGTGGTTATAACACTTACAATATTCATGATGGCCAGGATGTACTGCTCGATGTCCCTCCTGCCGTGGTACCCCACCATCATCTTGTCAGCCACCACCAGGGTCTCCACGTAGCGCTCGGTGCTCACCGACCTCTTGAGGGGCAGCTGCCCCCGCTGGCTGTGGTTGCCCGACGGCTTCAGAGGGGAGGGTTTCAGTGTCCTCAGCCACCAGTGCCTGCCCTTCCAGGGCTTCTCATCTGGGGAGGGAAAAGAGGTGTTCCTGTTGGCCTCCAGCAGCAACTCAGCAGCTCACAGAGGCCTGGGGGGTGCAGCGGGAGGGGAAAGGTGAGGCCGTTGTGGGGTTCTCTCTGTGGACCCAGCAAATGCCCCACTGCAGCCCAGGGCTGTCCCCGAGCTCCTGCCAGCCCTGCTGGCATCCCATGCACCCTCCTTCTTCCTTCTGCCTCCTCCTGCCCCATCCTGGCTCCTCCTGCCCCCTTCTGCCTCCTCCTGCTTGGTCCTTCCTCCTCCTGCCCCCTCCTGCTTTCTTCTGCCTCCTCCTTCCTTTATCCTCCTGCCCCCCTCCTGCCCCCTCCTGCTTCCAGGGGGTGTGTGCCCATCCCACCACATCCCCACACAGCCCTCATGTGCCCAGCCCTGCCCTCACCTCTGTCCCAGGGTGGATTTAGGGGCTGCACAGACATAACCTGAAAATAAAGCCACTGCAGATAATTTCCTCTTTCCTTTTCCTGCCAGAAACCTCAATTTAGGACTTGGCTTTTCCTCCACAGGAATGGCTGCACTGTGTTTGCCCCGTGGCTCCCATTGCAAGGAATTTGCTTTACAAGAGGCTGAATTTGTTTTCTTTCTTTTTTTATTGGAAGCTGGGGCATGTGGCACAGAGTCAGCACAAGGGGAGTCTGCTGGCTCTTTGTGTGTCACCCTGGAGTGGCACCACAACCCTCCAGGAGCAGCAGGGCACAGCTCTGCTCTGCCCCCAACAAACTGCTCCCACAGAAAGCCAGGCAGCCCCTCTGCAGGGATGGCACCTCCTCTCATCCTCATGGAGCCCCTGTAAACTGAGGGAGAGGCATCCCATGTGCCTGCAACCTTTTGAGTAGATGGAGTCCACTCCCAAGGGCCAGGGATTTCAGCCACACTCCGGGACACTGATGAGAAGGGCGATTGTGGAGAGGCCAGGACGGACCTTGTGAGAGTCATTTTGGGAGTTTGGAGAGGTTTGCAGGTGTAGAAATGGGGCAGAGGTGCAGCCACCATGCCCTGCAAATGTCCCCTGTGGCCAACCAGGTCCCACATCCCTTCCCCAGGGAGTCTTTTCAGCAGCAGCAGAGTTACCTCAGCATGGGCACGACCTGCAGCAGCTAAAACCCAAAGGCAAGTCTCTGCTGAGCATGTGTGAGCTGGGATTTCTGGGAGGATTTTTTTCTCTTCTGTCCCATGATCTGTTCACACATTTAAAAGCTCTGCTGTGAAGAGGAGAGTGCAAGACCCTTTCCAAACACCAGGCCTCCAGAAGTGCTCAACGTGGGTCAAAGAAAAACACAGAAATCCTTCCCGAACGCAGATAAATTTGGCTCTTTGACACCAAAGCCTGGTCTGACAGGACTTTCCCAGCCCTTTTCTGGGATGGAACAGGTACCTAGCACTCCACAGGCTGCGTCCATGTGGGGGTACTGCAGAGATGACCTCTTGTACACGACGTGGGGGCTGCCCTTGCCCTCTCCCCCCGCGCTGACGTTGGCTCCAGGGCTCAGGGGTTCGATGAAATATTCCTCCTCGTCTGCCACGATCACCCCATGCTGCAGGAGGAAAGAGAGAGAGAGGGGAGGCAATGAAAGAGGTGGAGAGAGAACCGGGGGTTGGATTGGTGGCTTCTCAGAACGAGCTTTCTGCCAATCAGCTCCATAATTTCTGGGGACCGACAAATACTTGGGAGGATCAGAAGGAATCCTTCATTCAGGCACAAACCCTGAACTGCATGAACATAAAGAGCAGAGAAAACCCATCCAGATGGTCCTGGATGCCTTGGGACATCTGTGTTCACTAAAGTCCTCTGGAAATCACAGCCTTTCCTTGCAAAATTATGAATGGGTTGTTTCCTATTCCACCCAGTCTCACTGAGAGCTGCCTGTGGGATCCTAAATACCATGCACTGGAACTGCAGCACAGCTCAGAGTGAGATCTGCCTCCTGTGCTTCCATCTCGACCTGAGAACCTTCCAGAGCAGCTCAGGACCATTCCCACCAGCTGGGAACTGGGGCACAGAGCTGCAGAGAAGTGGGGACACTCAGAGGCTTTTGAGACACCCCTGCCCTGCCACCAGCTCAGCGCTGGTGCTGTCCTTTGGATGTCACAGCACTTTGGGTGTCACAGCACCTGAAAATCTCCCTCTGTGCCCAGGGAACAGGAGCCTGCTCTGCCACAACTGGTGTGGCCTCACAAATATTGGGGCAGTTTGGGGGGACACAATATGAGAAAGATCTGAAGCCATCAGAGAGTGTCCAAAGGAGGCAACGAAGATGGGGAAGGGCCTTGATTTGAAGCTGTGTGAGGGCACTGAGGGCACTTGGTGTGTTCAGCTGGAGAGGAGGAGACTGAGGGGAGAGCTCACTGCAGTTCCAACTGCCTGGGCAGGGGCAGAGGAGGGGCAGGACTGAGCTCTGCTCTGGGGGGAGCAGGGACAGCACCCAGGGAATGGCTGGAGCTGTGTCAGGGCAGGCTCAGGTTGGATATTAGAAAGAGGTTCTTCCCCCAGAGGGTGGTGGGCACTGCCCAGGCTCCCCAGGGCAGTGGGCACGGCCCCAAGGCTGCCACAGCTGCAGGAGCGTTTGGATGATCCTGAGAGGCAAAGGATGGGATTGCTGGGGTGTCCTGTGCCAGGGCAGGAATTGGACTGGATGATCCTTGTGGGTCCCTTCCAATCAGCATATCCTGCAATTCTGTGACAGGAGAGGGGAGGTTGGTGTCTGTGAAACCCTCTGAGGCCCTTGAACAGCAGGTCCCACCTGTGTAACAGCCCTCAGGAGGGTGTTCCTGGTGGGGGGGGAGCCTCTCCAGGGCGGACTCTCCCACTCCAGCCGTGCTCTCCCTCCCTCAATCAGGGCAGTGTGTGCTCGGCGCGGTCCCCAAACCCCCAGGGCCGGGGGGGATTTCCTCCTGCCCCAGGCTCTGTTGCTCTTGGCTGGGCTCCACCTCCTCAAACACAAGCGAGGTACTGTGAGGTTACCCTGGCCAGGGCTCCGGCGGAAAGCCGAGTGCCGGCCGGCAGAGCCAGCTGGCTGCCGGCTCCGAGGGGCTGGGAGGAGGAGGAGGAGGAGGAGGAGGAGGAGGAGGAGGAGGAGGAGGAGGAGGAGGAGGAGGAGGAGGTCAGCACCGGCCTGGGGCAGGGCACGCAGGGGGAAGAGCAATTCCTGCCCCCAAAGCCGTGGCCTGTTGGAAAAGGGATGTTCTGACTCAAACCTGGAGCCCCCAACCTCCCACCACGAAGCTGGGATGTCACCCGAGTGTGACCCCAAGGAACTCTGAGGTCCAGGGGCTGGACATTGACACACAGGCCTGGGGGAAAGGGGGGTGGGGAGAAGCCCTCAGGGAGATCCCTGTGGTTTGTGGGGGAGCTCCACTGGATATCCTGCCCGTGATTCAGCCAGGTCACCTGCAGAGCAAGGATGGGTTGTGCTCTTAGTTGTAACCACGGTTCAGAAAAGCACAGCCTCACACGGGGACTCAGATCTTCCAGCTCCTCATTTGCCTCAGCAGGACCATCTCTGCCTTGCTCCAGCATTTGTGTCCATGCTGGGCCCAAGGGGGGTTCTTCAGGTGAAAACACAATTTCAGCATACTCAGGGAAGCTGTGGCTGCCCCATCCCTGGGAGTGTCCAAAGCCAGGTTGGACAGGGCTTGGAGCAACCTGGGATAGGGGAAGGTGTCCCTGCACATGGCAGGGGGTAGGACTGGATGGGCTTTAAGGCCCCTTCCAACCCAAATCATTCTGGGATTCTGTGGTCAAAAGTAACCCAAAACAAGTCCTGTCTGTGTAGGGACAAAATTCCTTACGAGTTTGTTTGATGCCAAAATCATAAGGGTTGTTGAGAAAATATAAATACCTGTGTGCAGTAAAGATACTCTGATGAAGAATAACATTTTCTATGTTTGTAAATAAGGAACCAACAGCTTCAGTGCCTTTCAGAACACCAGGGAATTGCCTTGAGCAGAGTTCCCATGTCTAAACAATGGGAACCAAGGGACAGGACCTGAGGGAACAACTGGAGCTGTGCCAGGGGGGCTGGGATGGATCTCAGGGCAAGGTTCTTCCCCCAGAGGGTGGTGGGCACTGCCCAGGCTCCCCAGGGCAGTGGGCACGGCCCCAAGGCTGCCAGAGCTGCAGGAGCGTTTGGACAACGCTCTGAGGGACAGGGGGGAGTGTTGGGGTGTCCTGGGCAGGGCCAGGAGTTGGACTGGATGATCCCTGTGGGTCCCTTCCCACTCAGGATATTCTATGATTCTGTGAACTTAAGCCTGGGTGACTTGCCCTGAAGCCCAGCAGAGCTTGCCCTCCTTGGCAGATGTGTGGGGTGAGCCTGTCTGCATCAGTGCCCTCAGGCCTATGGTCTGAAAAACAGCCAGTGGGAGCGAGTCTGGATATTGGGAAGACACACCCAGCCATTGGCACCCAGTGCTGAGAGGTGAGAGCTGTGTCAGGGGTGCTTGAAAACAAAAGAAAAACACAGAAATTCCCGAGGGATGCAGGAGTTGGAGGACAGGAGGATGGCTGAGGGCTCCTTACCATTTTCCCAGCTTTGTGTTGGACACAGTTGTCCCTTTCCCTCCTCCTGGTGCACAGCTCACCCCCCAGCCAACCCAGCTTGTGCCCTTTCAACACCACAACCCTCCAGGCAGCTTCAGTGAGTCAAGTCTGCAAACGTGGGTCACCTTGTGCAGTCCCCCCTCAACAGCAGGAACACAAACCTGGACTCCTCAGCCCCAGAGGACCCCCTTCTGTCCCTGCCTGTCCCCTCCAAAGCGGATCATTCCTGCCTGGAGCTGTATGCTGTGGATGAGGGATGGCAGGAGTGGATCGGCTGTCACTGATCAACCAGAGCTCTGCCAAAGGTCTCCTCTGTTGTCAGCACAGCCCCCTCTCTGCCAGCTACAAACATTCCAGGCTCCTCTTGCCCAAATTCCTGACCCTGTGGTCCTCACTGACCCAGCAGACCTCCTCCCTCCTCCTCCCTGACATCCACAAATCTCAGGGGCAGGACGGAGCTCAGGAAAAGGAGAGGTTGTTGGATGACCCTCAGTCCCTCTTTGTGCCTGGCTGCATTTTCCTCCAGACAGCCCTTGGTGTCTCTCCAGGGCTAAACACAGCCTGTGGCCTGAATTATCCCTGTTCAAAGGGCTGCTGGGCCATTGCTTGCCCTCTGAAGTGGGAAGGGTGATCCAGATCCCTCTGGAGCCAGCAGCATCCAGCTCAGCCCTCGGTGCCTTTGAGAGCACCAGGGAATTGTCTGGGACTTGAGCAGAGCTCCCATGTCTAAACAAAAGGGGGACCAGGAGTTTATGCAGCTCTGAGTTTTGGCTGTGAGGTGGAAACATTAGACTCTGTGATATAATGAGTCAGATTCTCGTTCCTGTTAATAACCCACAGCACTGTTCTGGCAGTGCAACTCAGCAATAAATCAAACGTGAACTCATTCCCATTTGGATACTCTTCCACACTGCCAGAACAGTGCTCAGAGGTGGGGCTGGAGCCTAAAAATACGAGTCTGGCCTACAGAGTCTTTCTCTACATGTTACCCCTCCAAGAGAGCCTTGGGATTCACTAATGGGGTATGTTTGCTCCGTCCCTCCGTCTGACAGGTCATGAAATGTGCTTTGGGAGCCAGAAATATCAGAAAAAAAAAATCACAGCAAAACAGGGATGGAAGTCCTCAGCCTATTGCCAGTGCTGGAAGAACTAATGAATCATAAGTGGGGGATTTTTGAGAGGCATCTCCCACTCTCCAAGCAATCCAAAGCCCAGAGCTCAGCCATCCTTACCACTGATGTTACCCTTAAGCTTTTCTTACTGATATTTAGGACCATGATGTCTATTATAAGCTGTTAAGGCTTGCAAAATCAATCATTCCCACCCTCCTTCCAGCAGCCTCGCTGGTTTTGAGGAATGCCATCCTTGTTGTTCTCTTTTTCGTACTGAAAACCCGATTATTTCAGTTTTTTTCCCTACATAATTCACATTTCTAGCTCCTGAAATCGAGCCTGGGAACCCCAGGAATGCATCTGCACTTGTGAGGACCTCAGTGCACTTTTGACATTCCAGCGGTGCCGTGAAATTCCTGCCCTCCTGCACTTCTCCCTCCCTCTCAGCACACGCAGAACATTTCTTCGCTGTTGCTGTTGGAAGGGGAGGGGAGAGAGCCCTGCGAGAGCCAGAACGACGCTCTAGAGCCTGGATTGTCCCCTTCCAATTCAAATCAGTGGAAAAATGCCCACTGCCTTTGGCAGGGAGAGGAACTGCAAGTGGAACAGGGCTGAGGAACCCCCAGAGACGTGATGAGGGATGTGCTGTCTGCACCTTCCCCGGGTTTTGGATGCTGGTGAAACATTCCTGCTCGACGCCAATCCCGGCCCTTTCCCACCACACTGGGACACAGGAGTGGCTGCAGAGGTCGAAGTGAGCTGGCACTGCCAGCCCCTGGGCACTCACCAGCCCGTTGCAGTTGCTGATGGCCACCTTGGAGCTCAGGTACTGGTCCTGCAGGTGGCCGGCGTAGTGACAGTCCTCGTGGAAGTCGTGCTGCCAGTCCACGCCATCCCGCTTCCAGTACTCCACGGTGAAGTGCTCGGCCAGCAGGTTGGAGTGCAGGGTCAGGTTGAGCAGGAACTGGGTCCTGTGGGCAGAGACTTTGTAGAAGACCTGCTGCTCGGAGGGCTCGTAGGCCAGGGAGCCCAGGCTGCGCCGGGGCCGCGGCTTCAGCTGCCTCCGCATGTCGAAGGTGAGGAAGTCCCCGTTCTGGTCCACTTGGATGGGGAAGGCGATCTCATAGTGATCCAGGCTGGAGAGGAACTCCTCTGGGGAGGGAAGGAAACACAGAGGGATGATGTTCTGCGAGGAGAGCCCGAGGCAAATGCTGCCATAGCCGGCACAGGGCCCCGACACACAGGGTGTGCTCTGCACAGGCTGCAGAACCTTTGGGATATTCCCAAAGCCCTGCAGCCCACAGAGCCTTGGGATAGCAACACTGTGGAGAGCAATTTTCTTCCTCTGCAGGTGATGGAAAGAAACAGATTGGCCCAAGGGGCCCTTCAGGACACCCAAATTCTGGCTCTGGTCCTGGACTATCCCCCATCCCTCCTTCCATCCATCCATCCATCCATCCATCCATCCATCCATCCTCCATCTCCCCTGGGCAGAGGGACTCCAGGTTGTGCAGAGCCACACTCTGTGGTCTGGAAGATTATTTTAATTGGATCTTTTCACTAACAAACCCAGCATTAAGGTCTCCTCAAAAGGAACCAGAACGAGCCTGGGGGTGACAATATCAGTCCTGCTGAGGAACTGTGGGTTCTCAGCCCCCACACGGACCTGCCAGCTGGCAACTCACACAATCACAGCACCACACCAACCCCTCCAGTCAGAGCTGCCTTGGTGCAGGAGGCCTTGGGCGTCCTCCTGAGGGGCACAAAGCCACTGTCCCTGCAATGCCAACCTTGCTACCAAAACAAGAAAGGGGGCAACCAGAATTCCCCAGCTGGGCTGAAAGGGCAGCAAGAAAAGAAGTCAGACATCCCTATTGCCCGGCCGGGTCTCTGTCTGTGACACCATCCTGCCTTCCCAGCTCACTGGATTTGTGATTCTTATCATATCAGCCTGGCTTAGCAGCTTCTCTTGGGGCACTTGAGCTTTGGGCCTGTCCTGTAGCACTCAGGAAACGTGCTCTGCAAGGTCAGTGTCTGACCTGTGTGCCTGGTAATGCAACAATTCTGGCTGTCAAACAACTTGGCACTGAACAGCCTCCCCAGAAATCCCTCCTCTTCAAAGGAAAACGTCCCAGGGACTGCAAGGCTGGATCTGAGCTGTCCCTGACAGCCCCTCAGCACCACAGGCTCCAGCAGAAGATGTCACATACCATGTGCTGGGCAGGACAAGTTCACCACCACACTGTGTTTCTCTGAACCCCTCGTGCCTGGAGGCTTTGAGTCTCCTGAACCCTCAGGTTTGCCCTCTGTTCACTCTGGAAGAGCCTTGCTGTGCTTTCTGCATCTATTTGGAGTGGGTTCCTAAGCAAACAGGCTGCTCCAGGGTGGCTGCCTTTCTCCTGGCTCCAGAGCACCCATCCTCAAAGCCTTCCCAGCCACCAGGAGCTTGGACTCCAAACTCCGCTCTCGCCACAGGGCGAAAGCACCGGAAAGTTCCCTTTCCCTGTGGTGTGTTTTCCAGCCTGGGAGCCTGACAGAGTGGTTTCCTTGGCCCACCAGCAACGGGACAGGCCTTCCCACCAGCTGGGTTTAGGGCTCAGCTCCCCTCCTTCCAAACCACCAGCACTTCTGGCACCTCTCCCTCGCCTCGCCAAGCCAGCAATAATTATTAGGTTTTTAACTTCCCCTGCTCCAGCTTCTCCTGCATCCCCCTGTGATGCAAACAAGGGTGACTATTTGCACTTCAGCAATGACTTCAGGCTTGGAAAAATCTGCTGTGGGAAGTGCCTTGTTTTTCTTTTTCCCCTCTTTGCAAGCCCACGTGGGCTTGAAAAAGGGTGAATCAGAAGGAGGTTTGTGCATGTTGTGGCTACAAAAGTCCTGGGAGCCTGACCTGGAAGCGTGTCCAGGAGGAAAAAAGGTGTCCAGAGCCTGAGATTGTGTGGGAGAACCTGATTGTGTTGTGCTGTTGGTCCCCGTGCATCTTCTCAGGGGTGGAAATTCATTTTCACCCTGGAAAAGGAGGCACAGGAAGAGCCCAAGAACAGTGTCCTGATCACAGGAATGTTTTAGGAAGTGATGCCTTCCAGTGGGAATGCCACAAATGGAAAAAATAACCAAAGAATAGAATCATGGAATGGTTTGGGTTGGAAGGGACCTCAAAGATCATCTCATTCCATCCCCTGCCAAGGGCAGGGACACCTTCCACTAGCCCAGGTGGCTCCAAGCTCCATCCAACCTGGCCTGAGACACTCCCAGGGATGGAGCAGCCACAGCTTCTCTGGGCAACCTGTGCCAGGGCCTCCCCACTCTCATAGGGAAGGATTTCTTCCATATATCCAACCTAAGATCTAAGATTCCCAATATCTAATGTTATATACATGACAGTTCTGCTGACAGTCATGCAGAGTTTCAACACAGCAAAGATGTCACTGTCCTCATCCAGTGTCACAGCTGCCTCCTTCTCTTAAAAATGTACAATATTTAGTCTCTAAGAGGTTCAGGTCTCTTAATTCCCCAACCCTGCCTACCCCATCCTACATCCCAGATGTCCCCCAAACCCCTCATTTCCTCACCCCTGCCTTGGTCACTCTCCCCACATTACAGACCACGCTGGGAGCTCCATCTGGCCCTTCCATCAGTGCCCTCTGACCCTCAGCCACTTCACACTCCATGAATAGATCTTGGCCTGAGCTCTGCTGCACCCACTGGATCAGAAGGGTCCGCACTGGAGATAAGCACTTGGTGTCTGCAGAGACCTGTCAAATGGCCTTGGAAGAGAGGCTATAAAAAGCCTTCCTGCAGGAAAAGCTGCCCATGGCTGTGTGGGACACTGGACAGCCCTGGAGGATCCCAAACCTCCTGGGACAGAGCAAGGCAGAAAGCTGGGAGGGAGGAGGGATGGGGTGTGGGCAAAGGCACCTCATTGCCCCATTTCTGGTGGGAAGGGAGCAGGGATGGCAGAGGAAGGGAAAGGGCACAGGGCAGGCAGAGGGGGAAGCTGAACAAGCAGAAGAAGAGAGAAAGGTGAGGAGGGAGGATTTGATTCCCTCCCCTGTCCTCACCATTGCCTTGCTCGTGCCTGGGCTGCTTCAAGGATGGAGATGTTTTCTTTGGTTTTGTCAGCAAAGAGGAGCCCCAATCATAAAATGGTTTGGGTTGGAAGGGACCTCAAAGCCCATTTTGTTCCACTCCCTGCCATGGGTAGGGACACCTTCCACCAGCCCAGGTTGCTCCAAGTCTCATCCAGCCTGGCCTTGGACACTTCCAGGGATCCAGGGGCAGCCACAGCTTCTCTGGGCAACCCGTTCCAATGATTTCAGCTGCTGTTTCCCATACAGATAATTAGAGCTCATGACTGTGACACCTCAATCTTTGTCCTGCACAAAGCAAACCCCCAGCCTGGAGTGGTGCACAAGGGCCACGTGAGTCCTGCTGCTGCTGAGTGGGGAGAGTCACCCAGTGGAGACCAGGGGCTTGTTGAAAACACTGGCCTTTGTTCTGCAGCTGCTCAGAGGAGATAACAGCGTTTCACCCTCTTGAGGAGGTGTTGTGGGGATTGTGTCCCGGCTATCTCAGCAGGGTGCTGAAGTGTTGAGTAACATCAGCACTGCTCAGGGTGCAGGAGACTGAAACAGGGCTCTGACAGCAAGAGGGGCCCTTGGGGCTGTGAAGAACATGGGGAAGGGCCGGATTCTGCCCCTGGCACGGACGGACAGACTGGGAATGAGAGGCTGGGAAGCAGTGCTGGGAAAGGGCCCTGGGTGTGCACTCCCCACTGCCTCAGGAGCTTTCACAATCCGTGCTGGGCTCCCATGTCACAGGGTCACAGAACAGGCTGAGTTGGAAGGGACCCTTCAGGATCATCGAGTCCAACTGCTGGCTCTGCCCAGGACACCCCAGCAGTCCCACCAGCAGACACACACAGACACACAAGATGGGCACAAAGTGCTCGTGCCTGAGCGGGTTTGAGCAGTTACTACTGGTATCACCTACTGTGTGCAAACTAAAACTGCTCCTCCAGCAGCACAGGCCTGTCCAGGCTCAGCTGGGCAGAGGGTTTGGGTGCTCCAGCACTGCCCTCCATCCCTGCACACCCCAAGGACCTGCACGCACACAACCCTCCCAAGCCTCTTCTACTCAACCCCACGTGGAAGAGGAGCCTCCCTAATGCCACCACATCTTCCTTTCTAAGCCTGTCACCTCCCAGGGCAGCAGCGGGGTTTGTGCCATGAGCTGTGGGGTCTGTGCCAGCAGCAGGGACTGTGGGCGGCCCCAGCTCCCTCCCCAGCCCGCTCCCTACCTTGTGACTGGAAGGTGTACGCGGGGAAGGTGCCCCCGGCCGCGGCCAGGATGACAGTCCACGCGAGGAGCCTCCAAGCCACTGCCATGGTCAGCGCTGCTCGTCTCGGTGCGGGGAGAATTGTGCCGGCTGGGAGGGCGCTGTCCCAACATGTCTCTCCCTCGGGCACTGCTTATGTGGAGACAGGAGTGCTGGGTCCCTCCGCAGGCATCCTCGGCCGCTCCGTGCTCCTCCCGAGGCGGCGGGGCCGGAGTGTCCCTGCAGGGCCGGCACAGCGGGGTCAGCACGGGCTAATCCGCACCTCGGGCATGGCCCCTGCGGGGAGAGCGGGGATCAGTGAGTGGGAAGGGCAGAAAATGGAAGAGAAGGACACGAGGGAGAACACGGGATCTTGGAGGAGCGAGATGGAAAGAGAGCAAAAGAGGAGGGCAGGATGGGGAGTGAGAGCAGCCACAATTAACCCCACCAGCTCACAGCGCTGCAAAACCGCCTTGTCCTGCTCCGGGGGCGCTGCAGGGCCAGCACTGCTCCAACAGCAGCACTAAGGGCTGGAACACACCTTATACCTGAGGAAAGGAGCTCAGAATCAATGGGAACCCTTTGTCCTGTGGCAACACCCACGAGGAAGCACAGACCAAAGAGTGACCTGGTCTGGGTTACCTGATCTCTTAAAGGGGAGCAGGAAAGAACAGCATCAGCAGCAACCTGGAAATCCTCTGTACTGTTTTCCCTGGATTTAAAACACACCTTAATGACTGTCACTGCACAGAGGGAAGAGCACTTGCTCCCAGGGTGTGTGGGGCAAACCTAAAAAAGTGATGGAAAACAAAGGAGCCATTCAGTGAACTCACCCCCAGCCCCATCCACAAATGGATCCTGAGATTCCAATTGCATTTGTTATTTAAAATGGCTTGCTAATTGCTTCAGTGAAACATTTTTGGTCTGCAGACGGGTTCCCACTCGGTCTGAGGCAATTATACAATCTCACAGGGTGCTGGGAGAGTTGTGTAAAGCCAGTTGGGTTTTGTTTCCATCCAGCAATCCCATGACGTACGTGCTGAGTATGGCACATCCCTCACCAGAGCCCGGAGAATCCCAAATATCTGAGCAGGGATGCCCTGCTCCAAAGCAGCCCTGCAGCAAAAACATAAACCTCCCTGCAAAGATGACAGAGAAACAAACACATCCCCAATCTTGAGACTTGCTGGAGCAGGGCTGGGAAAGGCGGGACAGAGGCTCGCTGGGAAGTCGAGGATGGAGGTGGGAGGAGGTGGGTGCTCTTTGCAAAGGTGTCAACAGCCATGGCATGTGTGTGGTCCTCATCCCAGCAAGGAAACACTTGGAAAAACGTCATTAGACCCTGCCTTGCTCTGCCTTTGCATGTTTTAAACCAGCAAAGGTTAGCAGCTGGCTGGAGCACAGTCTGGTTCCTCCTGGGGTCTGTCGTGCTCCCCATCACCTCAGGGCAGCCTGAAACCCAGAAAGTTTATTTCTACCTCTGTTTTCCCACCTTTCCTATACAATTCATGCTATTTGTGCTGAGGGGGTTTGGAATAACACCCATCACAGGACACAGACAGCATGGGTGAGGTGCAAGGGGAAATCTGGGAGATGGTCCTTGCCCCAGTAATTATCATAGAAAAGCAGAATAGTTGGAGTTGGAAGGACCTTAAAGCTCATCTCATCCTACCCCTGCCATGGGCAGGGACACCTTTCACTAGCCCAGGTTGCTCCAACCTGGCCTGGGACACTTCCAGGGATGGGGCAGCCACAGCTTCTCTGGGCAACCTGTGCCAGGGCCTCCCCACCCTCCCAGGGAAGAATTTCTTCCTAATATCTAATATAAGTCTCCCTTCTTTCAGCTTAAAGCCATTAACCTAAGTTAGTGATTTTTCCCTACTAGACAGAGTGACTGGGAGGATGAAACATTCATCTTTAAATCACAATTTGGAGTTGCACATTTTAAATACTAAGATTTTTAACTGCCTATTTACTTATTTAACCGCTTATTTACAGTTAAAAATGGCCAAAGACCATCAGTGAGGTCTCCACAGTCACATCTGGGGCCACTTGCCAGGTTATCTTCTGCAAAGCCTGGACACAACACAATGGTGGCCTCAAAAACTGTGCATCCTATGAGCCACCATGAGAATAAACTGCCTGATGGGGGGAAAAAACTCAGTCTCATTTTGGGCTGCTGTGTTTCCCTGTGACAGGTAAAGGGAAGCAAGAGGGTTGGGCAGGAATCTGCCCTGTTCCACCATGATATGAAGGTGCTGAGATCAGAACTGTGGGTCCATGAGGACACATCCTGGTGACAGAAACATCTGTAGTGTCACAGAGTCACAGGATATGCTGAGTTGGGAGGGACCCACAAGGATCATCGAGTCCAACTCTCAGCCATGGACAGAACCACCCCCAGGAGTCACACCCTGTGCCCCAGGGGATCATCCAAACCCTCCTGCAGCTCTGGCAGCCTTGGGGCCGTGCCCACTGCCCTGGGGAGCCTGGGCAGTGCCCA
>JAWWES010000082.1:3191064-3209866 GCA_035583135.1 Lophotriccus pileatus
CACTGCAGCTGTCTGTGGGTGGCTGTGCACGTGGATACACACTGTGCACATGGATACACACTGTGCACATGGATACAGACCATGCACATGGATACAGACCATCCACATGGATACACACTGTGCACGTGGATACACACCATGCACATGGATACACACAGTCTGCACGTGGGTACATGTGATCTGCACATGGACACACACTGTCTGTACATGGAATACACACTGGATACATGGATACATGGATACATGTTATCTCCATGAGAATACACACTGTGTGCATGTGGATGCACGCTACCTGCACATGGACACCTGTTATTTGCCCATGGATACACGCCATCTGCATGTGGATTCATGTTATCTGCACATGGATACACAGCGCACATGGATGCACACCACACATGGATGCACACTACCTGCACATAGATACATGTTATCTGCACATGGGTACATGTTATCTGCACATGGATACATGCTGTGTACATGTGGACACATCATCTGCATGTGGATACATGTTATCTGCACATGGATACACACTGCACATGGATACGCACCATCTGTACATGTAAATATGTTATCTGCACATGGATGCACACTGTCTGCCCGTGGATACACACTGTCTGTGTGGGGATACAGGTTACCTGCAGGCACATCTGTGGCTGGTGCCCACACACCCCCCTGTGCCATCATGCCCTGTGGACATGCCACGTGCAAATGGCATTTTTCTATCTGGCACCTCCATGTCGTGGTGGCTGCCTTCTGCCTCCTTAAACCACTCCTCCTCTCTGGAGGGGGTTCAGCACAGCCAGGAGAGAACCCATCCCTCCTGGAGCTCCACAGGGGCAGCTCTCCCCGTGCTCTGCTGCCTTCCCCAGCACGGAGCAAGCAACGCAGCTCCAACGGCCAGCAAGCTGCCCCGGGCTCTGGGAAAGGCCAGGAGCGCTCCCCCCTCGGAGCAGGCAGGGAATCAGCCCCAACCATCTGCATCCCGGCAGGGCTGGCTCCCGCAGCTCCCCCCGCAGCAGTCGCGGGGCTTACACAACCCAGCAACACGCGGCGCCGAGCCCGGGGCTTGCATAAAGACAAACACCCTCCCGAGCCAAAACCCAGCTCTGCTCACCTGCCCAACCAGCACCGGCCCTCCCCGGGAGGGATCTGCTCTGAGGAAAGGGACGTGCTGCTGGTCCCCGCTGAGGCAGCAGCAGGTTTTGCACAGTTACAGCTCACAGGGACCAGTCCCAGCCCACACACAGCAAAATTTGTCCCCTAAGTTTGATTCTTCCTCAGCCTGGGCATAGGGCAGGGCCATACTCCACACACAGAATCACAGAATCATAGAATGGTTTGGGTTGGAAGGGATCTTAAAGATCATCTCCTTCCTGCTGCCATGGGCAGGGACACCTTCCACCAGCCCAGGTTGCTCCAAGACCTGTCCAACCTGGCCCTGGACACTTCCAGGGATCCAGGGGCAGCCACAGCTTCTCTGGGCAACGTCTGTAGTGCTGTGCTGAGACCCTCTGACAAAAACATGTCTGGAAGTGCTACAGAGCAGGACAAAGCCCCGTTACAGCCCCTCTCCTCACCTGCCACCCCACGTGCATCCATGTGCACAGTCTCACACTGGAGCTGGAAAGGAGGAGAAATCCCACTGAGTTTCCCCAGAAGAGCATCTGAGGTGACTTCTGCTACCCAGAGGGGCTGCAAGGATCACCATGGGACCTGCAGTGAGCTCTGGGATCAGCACTGTGGCCCAGCATCGTCTAACACTGCACCCAGCAAGAGCCCAGTGCTGGACAGGGGAAGGGATCCCCAGCACTGCCCATCTCCAGCTCCCCCTGTGCTGATTTGGTCCTGCCAGGCTGAAGCCAAGTGAGGCTGGAAGGGACCCAAGGGGGTCACTGGTCCCACCCCACTCTCAGAACAAGGTTAAGTTTGACATCAGGTCAGGATCACCCAACCCAGGCTGTCTCAGGGGGTCGCAGAAGCGGCTTGGAGGAAAGGCAGTGAGCTGTGAGTGGGGACCCTAAAGCAGCAAAGCCAGTTTGGACCTTGCTGTCCTCCCTGGAAATCAGAACCACTCGGAGAAGTGACATCATGGTGACACAGAGACAGGGAGAGCAGCTCTAGGTGTCCAGAAAGCTGGTTTGTCCTGACATGCTGTGCTTCCTCAGGGCTGGGGCAGCACCAGCCTCCTGGGGCACCAGAGCACAATAAACACACGATAAACACAGCTCAGCTCTGCCATCCCCACCCCCGTGGCCTCCCACCTTTCAGTCTCCCTGTGAGGTGGATGCTACTGGCTTTATTCCACAGCAGGAGGAAGCAAGGAGACCACGGGACCACGGGAACCCCATGAAACCACCCCGGGGTCCCCTTTGTGAAGGGCAGGGCTTGATGAAAACAGCCTGCAGTTGTGTCAGGAGGGGGGTTAGGTTGGATGTTAGGAAAAGGTTCTTCCCCCAGAGGGTGGTGGGCACTGCCCAGGCTCCCCAGGGCAGTGGGCACGGCCCCAAGGCTGCCAGAGCTGCAGGAGCGTTTGGACAACGCTCTGAGGGACAGGGGGGATTGTTGGGGAGGGCAGGAGTTGGACTCAAAGACCCTTGTGGATCCCTTCTAACTCAGCATATCCCATGATTCTCTGACAGGGAGCCCCCACAGACCCAAACAAACCCGTCACCACATCCCATTGGAGCTCTGCAGGGAGAGGGAGCATCCTGAGGGATGAAGCCTTGCAGACCTCACTGGGTGTGGACTCCCTCCAGCCCCCCCCAGATCTGCAGATCGTTTCCAGGCCCCTGCTCCCTGAAGCCCCTTAAACTCTGTAAGATCTGCTGTGCAGAAGTTTATGGGCCCTTTTTTCCCCTCCCTGCAGGTTCTCTGCTCTGGGAAACACGTGGCCCAGCTGGTTTGGGTTTGGTGGGCTGGGACAGGGGGCAGCAGAAAATGTGCCGACTCACGAGCACATGCGGCTCTCCCCCGAGGAAACTGCAGCTCCAAAACCACCAAGTGCTCTTCCCTGTGCCCAGATGGGGAGGAGCTCCTCTGCTCAGGGCCAGGGAATGAAGAGCCACTAACTCTGATAGGACTGAGCTCATCTTTCCACTGTTGTTTTAACCAAAGCCACCTCAGAGTGAGTCTCGGGCCTGTTGAGGTCACAACTCCCGCGGTGGGAGGCCAGGATTTCACCTGCAAGTTCAGCTCAGCTGGGCCCAAGATTTAGGAGTGTTTGAGTTCAGGGAGACATACAGAACTGCACAGGAATAGATTCATTTTAACTCATTGTCCCTTTAAAAATCGAGGTACAATGGAAGAGCAGGAAACACAACATCAGTAACAGTGGGTTGGGGTGACAAACAGAAGAGGAGAGTCCAGATGTGGCTGCCCCATCCCTGGAAGTGCCCAAGGACAGGTTGGACAGGGCTTGGAGCAACCTGGGCTAGTGGAACTGGGACAGTGGTGTGAGGTGAGCTTTAAGGTCCCTTCCCATCCAACCATTCCATGTTTCTCACTCTGCAGTCTCTGCATGAGATCCCACCTGCTTACAGATTCCCAGAGGTGTTTGTCACTGCCTGCCCTGCAAACACGGGCTCAAGTGAAGATCTCTCTGGCTTGCATACCTCCAGCACATCTGAGCTGAGACCATCCCATCACCAGTGAATTGTTTCTTAAAACTTGACGAGTTTGGTCCCAGTTCTGTTTGGTTGAAGTGAATTTTTGTAAACTCGAGATCCAGGCAGGACAGGACGTGACAAACACATCCTGTGGTGCTTCTGGCTTAGAACGAACTGATCGCTGGAAACTTGGCAAGAAAAGTGGGCTTTTGGAGTTGGGGGGTTTCAGATAAGCTCCAGATAAATGTTTGCATCCCCTGGGTGGGCCTGATGCAACCTGTGCTGATGGACCTTCCATGGAGCTGCTCCTCCTGGCAGTCCACGCTGTTCCTGGGCTCCACGGGATGATAAGCACAGTCCCTCCTCCCCAACAGCCTCTGGGTGGCCTGGAGCCACCAGTGATAACAGAGCCTCTCACCTTACAGGTTTGTGGCCCCTCTTGCATGACTTGCAGACACCGTTTATGTCGAGCAGCAACACCTTCCCCTCAGGGCGACACTTCACCCTCTCGGTTGGGGCTTATCGGGGTCTTCCTGTGCCAAATGAAACAGTTCATCCCTCCCCCCTCAGCCTTATCTGGGAAAAGCATGATTTACAGGAGATGACAGGACCTTTCCCATTCCACCCAACAAGCAGCCGCTCGGGGAATGCAATGGGAGAGGCACCAACAGGCGCTGGGGGTTTGGGGGGATCTCGGGAGGGGAAGGAAAGCAGAGGGTGCTGCCCTGGAACGACGGGAGGCTGAGGATGGAGCAACTGGAGCTCTCGGCACGTTCCATATATGGAGAAACTTTGTGACACTGGAACAACCTCCCAAGAACCGGAGGAAGCCTCCAGTGATGGAGGCGTTTCGGACGAGCCCGGGCAAGGCAGAGGGAAGGTCCCTTTGGCCGGGGAACCACCTGAGCGCCCCACAAAGCCTTTCCCCTTCTCCCATCCCCATCTGGGTGAGAGAGGGACCAGAAAGGAACAAAGACTTCACAACTGTTCCTGCTCTCCCCCACCGTGCCCTCCATCACATGCTGTCACCACGTGAGCTCCGCTAACGAGAGAATTAACGAGCAGAACAAGAAACAGATCCCCCGGTGGGGCTGAGCGAGGAGCAGAGCTCTGCTGGGGCTGAGATATCCCCACCAACACGGGGGGAGGCAGGAGCTGCGACGGGAAAACGCACAAAACCTCCAGGTTTATGTCTGGACCCCCCAAAAAAAAAGTCCCTGAAAAATGAGGCTCTGTGTGTGAAATTTTGCCCCAGAGGGTACCTGCCCCCAGCCCTGCTCCTCACTTCCCGCTCGGTTGATTCGGGAAGATATTTGCCAGGGTTATTTTATAAACTCTTTTCTATTTATAGCCCGGCTCCTTCATCTCTAATGAGATAATCTTCTGGCATTCCACCATCACTAATATTTACTTTGATGTTTAAAATAACACGTTCGGAGAGATTGATTTATATTTTTTTGGCCCCTTAAAAAAAAAAAAAAAAGCCCTTTAAAACATAATCAAAGTGAAGAAATATACGACCAGCTCAGCGGGGCCAAACTCCTGGGGATGCACGGGGGAGTCAAAATGACATTGCAACTTTTGCAGGGCAGACGGTTTATAATCCTCTGACCACACCGTGCAGGAAGGAGAGAGGCATTGGCAGCTCCTGAAGACGGAGAGAGAGAGACAGAGAGACAGGGAAAAGAGGGAGCACGAGATGTGTTTATTCTCAGGAATGAAGGCAAGCGAGGAACGTTTTCATTCTGCAACAGGGATTAGAACTGTTGCTTTCGGTAATTGAGAGGTTTGCCCGGGGTAGCTGGGCTGAAGAGAACGGTATTTTAGAGCAGAAAACATGTTTAATGCGATAAAAAAAAGAGGTGGAGTGGAGCTGAGCGGGGCTGGGGGAGGTGAGGGAGACAGCGCAGGAGAGCAGATGCCTGAGTCCTGCTGCCTGCAGACACTTTGAAACACAACCCTGCGTTTTTATGGAAACTCTGAATGTTGGAGAAGGGTGAACATGGTTTTCATTCTCATAAATGTTTTTTCCAGCGTGCAATGCTCTCTTTTCGGGCTCATTCCTTCTCCAGGGAGACGGTTCTGATTTCAAAGAACACTCGCCTTCCCTCCACCCCAGACCACCCCACTCCAACCTCAAAGAGTCTCCTCGGGAAAAATTACTTTAAAACTGTGTTTTACCTTCTCTAGCGTTTTCTCTTCTTTCTTCCTTTCCCCCCTTTTTAATTCCTTCAGCTTCTTTTTCTTTTTCTTTTTTTTCCTCTTCTTTTTACCAGCAGCAGCCAAAAGCTTCTCTCTCCCCCTCAGCGTGTCAGAAAGTTTCCAGGCTCAGGGTTTAATGTCGCCTTCCTCAATAACCTTCTTCTGTCAGACCCAGGCAGAGCTGGAGTTCGAGGCTTTGCTAAAAAGTCTCCTTTCAGGAAGTGAGCGGTAATAAGAGAGCAGCTCGGAGGCAGCATGTATAGGGGCTGCTCAAAAAAAAAAAAAAATAGAAAAAAAAGAGAGAGAGAGAAGAGAGAGAGAGAGAAAAAAAAACACTCAGGAATTTTGCCAGGATTATCAAAAAAAAAAAAAAAAAAAAAAAAAAGGAAAAAAAAATCCCCAAACCCACAAGGCTGTAAAAGTCCCGCCCTGATTGCTGACATCAGTGCAGAAGGCAGGTCTTGCCTGCAAGAGTATAAAACTAATCAGCTCAGCCTTTCTGGGAAGGAGCAGGCACAGACCTCTGGGCAGCCCCGGGGGCTCCTCGGCAGATAAAACATCCCAAGAAAGGCGATAAAGCAAAGAGGTCACGCTGATAGCGGCCAACAAAGCAGATAAACCAGCCAGGATTTGGTTTGATTCGGTGTTTCCACCCCCGACAACAAACATTTTTCCCATCCTTCATTTTAACCGTGGCTTTTGAAAAAAAAAAACAACCCAGTGATTCTGAGGAAACGGCCTAAAAGGCAGCTGTGCTCCACAGAAATGGTAGGTATTGGCTTTAAATTAAATTTTAAAAAAAGAAAGAAAGAAGCCCTCAAGAATTCACTGATGTTTTAAGAAGTCCCTTCCCTCTCAAGTTACATCATTGTCGCCCCGCGGGCTCCCGTGATGCCGCAATTCTCTCTTTCTCCCGCCACCGTGGAGCGTCCCACAGAGGACAATCCATCTCCAAAGTAAAGAATAAACACTGTAAATAATAAAATACTCCTTGTTTAAAAACAGAGCCCTCTCAGGACGTATAAAACAATAAGCAACAATAAAAGGCAGGAGCTCATTTCCTTCTTCCTTCTGAAGGGCGTCTTTGGGATTTGAAAGCTGCATTTGTAAGTCTTGGTGGAGAGAGAATTACCTGGCAGTTCTGCAAATGTTATAAAAACGGGCCTTTCTGGGTTGCCATGTGCTGCCCTGCTTTTTCCTGGGAAGAGAGAGGGGCCCTGGGGGAGCACGCAGGGAAGGGACAACAACACGAGGCAGGGACCCTCTCTGAGGACAGAGAGACCACAAAACCAGCCTCGAGGTGCCTTTTAATCTAAGAGGATTTAAAGGAAGAGTTAAGGGGTGACAAGCTGATAGGGAAAGATGTTATATATATTTTTATATATATATATATAAACCCAAGCTCCCTGAACTTGAGCCCCCAGTGCCCAGGAGGGGATGGCAGAGGGCTCTGGGATGGAGGGTTTGCAGCCCTGTGTGGACTCCAGGACTGCAGGACATCCATCCAGCCCCTCCAGACTGCGTGTCCTGCCCTGACCCTTGTAGGTACACGCAGTGCCAAAGCCACAGGATCCAGCCCTGGGACAGGCCTGGGCAGCCAGGGCTCTTGGCCACGGTCCTGGGTGCCACCCAGGCTGACCCAGCACCAGTCTGGAACCACCAGACCATTAGATGGGAACGGAGAAGGAAAAAGCCACAAAGTCCTGGCCAGCCCTGCGTCCTGATGGGATGCTGGCCATGGATGGCTCAGAAAAGGGATGGAGGACAAGGCAAGAAGCCCTGGCACTTTTTGGGGTGTATCCTCCTCCATCCTCTGCTATCAGTTAACCCTGTGCAGGGCTGGGCCTGAGCCAGGAGCTGGAACAGCCACAATTCCTGCTCATCCAGGAACTCGTTTAAACCCTTATTGAAGCCCTCTGGACTCCACTCCTTGGGGTGTCACCCGGGCAGGAGATGCCAGGAGTGACCTCCTGAGCTTCCCCCTGGTCTCCAGGTATTTTATGCTGCCTGTTCATCCAAACAGCCCTGAGAGAACAAGGGAAAACATCCTTTGCTCCCAGGAGGAGACTCTTGGAAGGGACCCAGGATGATCTCCAGGTCTTTGTGGGTCCCTCCCAACTCAGAATCTCCTGTGGTTCTGCCTGTGGTGTGGGCTCACAGCCCCCAGCTCCACTCAGACCACTCTCCCTCGCTGGCACTCAAAAGGTCTGGCTCTCCAGTTCCCAGCTGAGTTCAAAGGCACTGGAGCTGCCGGGCTGGATTTTTGGCCGGTTCCCTGGCTGGGTGGACAGAGTGGTTTCCTTCCTCCCCAGGCCACGCTGGCCATTGTCTGAGCCCCCAAAGCACACACATAAAAGAGCAACTAAACAAAGTGTTTGGGGTTTAATTGAATGGTGCTGCTTCTGGCCAGGGAAAAACTAATTGCTCCAAGCGTGGCCTGGTGCCATCCCAGGGACGTTCTGTCTGCTGAAACTTGTCCCAGACACACTCAGTGTGGATAAAGAGGGACTGAGGGGGCACCAGCCCATCTTCCCTTCCACAGGGAGCTGCCAGTCCCTCTCCCCTGCCAGGGAAACTTGCTTTTCCCTCATGTGCTGGGCCTCCTGTCCCTCCTGGATGGTAAATAAAGTGTTAGACGTACAAGGACACATAATGGGAGTGCCTGGGGCCAGTTGGCCCAGCCCAGCCCCAAACCCGGCACTGAGGACCCTCATACTTGTACCAGACCAGCTCCAAAACTGGGTCTTACTCCAGTCTCCACCTGTCTCTGAAGGGGTGAAGGAGCCACCTCAGAGCTGTGCACACCTTGGCAAACCAAGGCCTCCATCCACCTGCACAAGAGCCTAGAAAACGGGAAAAGGTGAAAGGACCAAACACTCACAGGAAAGAGGCAGAGGGTTTTCAGACTCTGACTGGAAAAAAAAGGGTTTCACGGGCAACCAATGACCCCTGCCCTCCCTCTCCAACATCAAACCGCGCCAACCAGCTGCTTCCTCTTCCTGGGGCGAGCACATGAGGATGGATTTCCAGCAGAGGCTCGAAACCCTCTCTGCCCGCCTGCCCTGCATCCTCGCCCGCTGCTGGGATGGAGAGGACCCGGAGCTCGGAGCCGGAGCATCCCGGTGATGCTGCACCCTCCTGTGGCTACACACGGCACAGGCTGCGCTGCCGGGCCCGGGCTCGGCCCCAGGCTGATGGAAACCCCGCCGGGCTGATGGACCGGACCCCAGGGAAGCGCAAATCCCAACAATTCCAGGCTAAAACTTGGCGGCGCCGCCGCTCCCGACGGTGCCAGCGGGTTCCCAAACGCAGGAACGCCCAGGGCAGTGCTCGGTTTTAAGGCTGGAAAAGGCTGCAAACCCCGTCCTGGTGCTGTTATAGCAGGCAGAGAGCAGCTCCCGGGGCTGATGGCGTGATTTTGCACCAGCATTTTTGTGCATAAAATGAAATACCCTCTCTCCCTCTCTCTTGCTATGTCTGAACTGCGGGGCCTGGGCAAAGTTCCCAGCTCTGGCTCTACATCACAGCCTGGCCCCAAGTCCATGTTGGGACAAGCTCCTTGGCCACAGACTAACCCTTTTTATGGCCGTTCAGCACCCAACACAACAGAGCTCCATTCAGTCCTTCAGCTACTGCTGCCATAAACAAACCACTCTGGCTTTGTTCGCAGCCCAAATCCTGCAGGTTGAGAACCTGCGAGGGGAAGGAGCTGTAAACAAATGGATTTGTTTTTCCACAGGTGCAGAGACCTGTAAACTAATTGCCCAACGTTAAAACCGGGTTCAAGCAGTCCCAGGTGTTAGATAAAATCGGGTTGGTGTTTCCCAAACATTGTAGCTCCAGTTCGAAGGAGCCACCTCGGCTTTGAAAGCAGAGCCATCGAAAAGGGATTCTCAGGATCGTTGTACACCATCCCTAAGCTTTGTGGGGATTTTGGGCACAGGGCAAACATCGCTGAGGGGCACTGGGAGGTTGGGATGCTGCGTTTTCACCCACTGCATACTGCCCAAGTGACTCATCCTTCTGTCACAGGATCTCACCTTGTCCTTGGGAAAACCTTTGTTATGGATTTCATCTCCATGTCAGAATGTAAATACAGGGCTCCTCAGGGGGGATTTGGCACTGACAGGCCATGGAGTTGAGTAATGCCCAAGGATACCTTGTTTTTTTGCGTATCTAACCCTATTACCAACCTTTTTTTTTTATTCCAACCAGTCTTGAACATCAACAAGCTCAACCTGCCAGGATCAGGGTCCCAATCCCAGCTTCTTCTCGGGGGGCTTCTTTGCATTAGCAGAAATTAGTGATGGCCAGGTTGGACGGGGCTTGGAGCCCCCTGATCTCATGGAAGATGTCCCTGCCCCCTGGCTGGAATGAGATGGTCTTTAAGGTTCCTTTCCAACGCAAATCATTCCATGATTCTGTGGCCCTGGGGGTGAAACATGGACATTTTTTCCCTTCTGGAAAGGGAGATGTCCCCCTGAGGAGCAGATGAAAACCCTGGCAAACATAAACACATGTTTGGTGGGACTGGTGCTGAATGGTGCCCAGGAGAGGACACCAGGAAGGATTTCTTCACAGAAGGGGTGATTAGACATTGGCAGGGGCTGCCCAGGGAGGTGGTGGAGTCCCCATCCCTGGAGGTGTTCAAGGAACAACTGGAAGTGACACTGGTCTAACTGATAAGGTGGTGATCAGGTTGATCCAACAGTGACCTCAGAGGTCTTTTCCAACATAACTAACTCTGTGACTCTGTGGCTGAGACACTCATGCAAAGACACTTCCCCACGATCATCTGCCCAGTGGGCAAGAAGAGAGCTTGTTGTCTCCCACAGCAGCCCCATGCCCTGGCACCGAGAAGACCTCAGAGCTCTTTCGCTTTTCTGAGCTACCCAGCTTTTATTTTCTCTTCTTTCCTTTCCTGTGCAACAAGGAAACAGGTCACATTTCAAAGAAACCGGCGACGGCGGTTTGCGAGTGCCTGAGAGCTCGCTGGATGGTGCAGCCCATTCCCCTCCTGCCTCCCAAAATCGACACATTTCTCATCAACAAAGCAGATTTCCCCCTCTTTGTGCCTTCTCTCCTACAGACCTGGTGTAAGGAAGCCCCCAGAGCCATCGGGCTCGGCTGCAAACCAGGTAAGAGGCGCCTTTGTTTCTTGCCTGCCGGTGTCTTCGGTGACGGTTGCGCGTCATGGCTGCTTTGTTCCCCTGTCTTGTGCCTTCCTGCCCACCCTGACAGCACTGGGGGCTTGGAGGGAAGATCCTGTGAAGTCTTGGTGTTAACAGGCCCAAATAATTATGAGGGTAAAGCCCTGGTGTCAACAGGCCCCAGCGAATCCACTGTGGGACCGCTCTCTCTGCCGATTACTCTGCCGGTTCAAGTTTGGGTCGAAGTCAGGGGATGTCACATTCTTTTTGAAGTTGAGGGGGGGTTTTAGGCAGGTCAGAACTTGCTGAAATGGTGTTTTGAGGTCCAACACTCATGGCCAGCCATTCTCTTCCCTTTGCCTCCGGACATGACATCAATATTTGTCTCCTTGGGGGGATTTTCTTGAAGCTGCCTGCGAGCCTCGGTGGCACTGTGGGAAATTTAGGATCCTGGCACCTGTTGGATAATGATCTGGATACTTAAGGAGGGCTTCAGAGATTTGCTGCTGATCAGTGTAACAGCAAATATACCCAAAAACCCCAGGCCTTTGGCAAACTCACATTTATTTCCTTAGATTTCTTCGCCGTCTCCTCCGTTCCTGCCCTGCAAAGGTCCGAGTTCCGTCAGTCCAAACACAGCCTGTGGTGTTATGGAATAAACCAGAACAAAGGAAAGTTGAGTTTGAACCTCAGAAAAACGTTTCCTAATGGACAGATCTATTAGAATATGGAATAAACAGCACAGGCCCACAAGGAAAACCCATCACACAGGGAGGGGCTGGAGAAGGGATCAGGCAGAAGGTTCCTCGCTGGCAGGGGATGAACAAACTGATCTATGAGGTTGTGATTTCTGGCATATTCATGATTCTTGTATTTTCCACCTTTCTTCACTCCTTTTTTATCTTGAGAAGAGGGACCCAAGCCTCTGAAAATCCTGCTGATGCTCCCAGGAATAGGATTTCCTAAAGAAACCTGGCTGATGCCCCAGCAGTGTTTAGAATTCACATATATCTGCATAACTTTAAAAGTTAATTCCCGTTTAAAATCTTGACAAGAAGGAGGGTTTCCTGGAAGCCCTCAGGATGATGCCAGTCTCTGCACTGCCCTGGAAAGCAACAGGCTCCACAGAGAGCAGAAAACTTGGGAATTCCCAGCCTCCAGACACGATCTAAGCCCTCTCAGCGAGGCACAGAAAACTTGGCTTGAGCAGGAAGAGTCTGAAGGGACAACAGATGTGTCGGTTAAGCCAGGCTTAACTCACACAAACCCCGAGCAGGTGGGACTGGCAGCACAAAACCAGAGACACCAAAGGCAAGGGAAGCCAAAGAGAGGATTTGTTTTTCACCTCTTCCAATGTGTGGGTTGGGAACAGAAATGTGCCTGAAGCAGCTGCTCGTGAGGCAGTGCAGGAAACTCATCTGGGGGGCTGGAAAGACCCAAAGGTACAAATAGGTGTTAAAAAAGCCTTTTAAACTCCTCAGACTTTGTTTAGCACTTATTTTTCCAGTAGCCTCTGCTGACTCCTACATTAGGGGTTTCCATCAAATGGACAGGTTGGGAATCACAGAATGGTCCTGTCCCTCCATCCCTTATCCCCAGTCCCTCTCCAGCTCTCCTGGAGCCCCTTTAGACCCTGGAAGGGGCTCTCAGGTCTCCCTGGAGCCTTCCCTTCTTCAGGTGAGCATCCCCAAAGTATAACACTTGGGTAACGTAATTCAGGTTTTAAGTATTGCATGTAAAAATAAATAAATATGTGTATATATATATATATATATATATATATAAAAATTACAAGCTTAACGTACATATATAAATATAAAATATAATACAGGCTTAAAGTATATACATATATACATGTATTTAATATAATACAGGCTCAAAGTGTAATCCTTGCTTGGTGCTTAGTGCAGGAAAATGAATTTTTAAACACAGTTCTGATCCCTGAATGTGCTTCTTTAGCCTTGTAGCATCCCAGAGGTGCCAGGAAAGGCCCAGCTGGGTATGGGGTTGAACGGGCACAGCAGAGAGCAGGACTGGGCTGGAGAGAGCCCAGAACATGAGACAGGTCCCAGGGGCCACAGAGAACATGGGCAGCTTTTACAAACCCCAGCCAGCAAACAATTCCAGCCTCAGTCAGGGAGGCACGAAGGATAAAACATGAGCTACTCTTAAATAACTCCATTTCCCTCCATCCTCTTCAAATAATTGGAACAAAGCCCCTTCTCTGCCATAACTTAAACTGAACAAAAAGCCCTGGGGCAGTTCTGGCCCATCATTTCTCTCTGCCCTGAACAGTTTTATCCTTGGAAAACGGAGATCACGAGCTGCCTGTCAGAGGAGCATCTCAACACCCAGGGCGGACCTTTCACGTGGGAAACGTGAACAACAAACTTCCACTGCCCCTCACCAGTCCCACACTCTGCCCAAACACAGGCTGGGCACGTGGAAACACGTCCTCACCCCTCAGAGCTGACCAGAGTTTTGCAAGAGCAGAGCTGAACTCCAAGCCTTTAGCTTGCCCAGCTGTAATGATTTTCCCCTTCGGAGTTTCCTCTTCAGGAAATCTCCTCTGCCCACCCTGCAATCCTGCCCAGCCTGAGTCTGTTTAATCCTCACAGCACAAAGCACTAAATAGTGCTCAGAGCAATCCTGAGCAGCCCTGATGAGGCAAAGTTTGTGCTCCCACTCTGCTGAAGACCTTTCAAGACCGTCCCCAACCAGCAGGGCATCATTTTCCACAAGTGATTTTGGGATCTGGCAAAATTTCCATTCCTCGTTGCTGATTTTTTTTCCCCCGCCTGTATTTTTCTGAAAATCAGGATTTTAAAACAGCACAAGAACTTTGCTGCTGGCCATAACAAAGCAGGTGTAAAGGTGGCCAAGTGAGTGTTCTTTCAAGCCCCACCACAGATCACCTGGAGACTCAATGTTCTTGTGGTGATGGGCACTGTGATGTGACAAACCTTATTTTGGGATGATTTGACCCGAACCAGTCACTCTCCCAAGCACTTAGAGCTGTCAACAAAGAACTGGCCAGAAAACCCAATGGCAGAGACAAAGCTGGAAGAGACACCAGACCCAGCAACAATCAGTCACTGACCCAAATCCTGAGCTCAGATCTCATGGAAAGTTATTCTGCCTCCCAGCTGCCCAACACAACCACATTTTGCCCAGGTTCTGTCTCATTTTGGCCAAAAAAGAGAAGAGAACTGAAGCCAACTGAGACCTTTCAAGTGTCTTTAAAAAAACAACTTGTTTTAAAAAAAAAACAACTTGTTTGTGCTTCTGAAAAGCAGAAAGATTTCCAGAAGTCTGGAATTCTGAAAATCCCTCAGCAGAAACTTACTAAATAACAAAGTTACGACAGGTTGGGCTGGTGAGGAACAGTTTTTTGGTCTCCTGCTCCTCTGCATCTTTTTCCATCTCACCAGAAAACTCCCAGTGCTGGTCTCTGAAGCAGATCAGTGAAACCTGCTGCTGAGATCTGCAGGGTAGGTGGAAAATTATGGTTTTTGAGTGAAAATTGTGACCATTTTCCCGTCAGATGTTTGTGCAGATCCTGAAGATTAGCTGAGAAGACTTACACACATGGTTTGCCCCTCGATTTTTATCTGAGATTATAATCTCTCCCTCTCAGAGCTCAAAAGCAGAGGTGGGAGCACACAGTTTAAATTATATATTACAATTAGAGCCTTCTTTCATTAATAAAGAAGTGGGAGACTCTTCACTGGTGCAGAGATCAGCGGAGGGAACATCCTCCTGAATTCCATATCAGATGTTCAAGGTCCTGGAGGACAAGGGGGGATCATGGGAAGGGCAGGGGGGGATCAAAGAGGGTCCTGCCAGAGCCAAACTGGGCAGACTCAGCACAGACACAGCGAGAGGAGCCAGCAAATCCTGCCCCAAGGAACACAGCTGGGATGCAAAAGCAGACAGTGGTGTAGATAAAAGCCCCACAGCCCCAGCAAACCAGGAGCCAGAGCTCTCAGGGGCTGTCTGCACCTCTCCAAAATCATCTTAAACAGCACCAGGCACTCCTGGGAACTCAGCTGGGCCCAAGCAGGGCAGGACATGCCCTGCACAGCTCCCAGTGCCCTGAATTCCCTGGAACTTGGAAGGGTTTCCACCTTGTCTGCGCTGAAAGTGCTGAAGCAAAACCTGTTTCCAACTGTCTCTGCTACGAGGCAGCTGTGAGGGAAACATCTCTGCCACCAGTGCCCCCAAACACTGCCAGGAACAGCCACCATGGTTGGATGCAGGAGCCCAGAGGGATCTCCAGCACAAAATCCCTTGGAGCACAGTGTTGTCCTCGTGAATTTGTGTTATCAGTGTCCCCACATGTTCAGGGAACGAGGGGAGGCTGCAGGAGGGGGAAGCAGAAGGCAGAGTGGCCAGAAGGTTTTCCTAATCTTCTACTGCTCCTTTTGGTGTCTTGCATCCAAGAGGGACATGAGGGACATGGGTGCTTGCAATGGGATGAGCTGCAAGGTCACCTCAAAGCTGCTTTTCCTTGATGGAAAAGCTTGGGGAGAGATTTTACCCGTGTAAGATCAGCCTGATTAATGCAGCCACTGATTAATGCAGCCTCCCCTTGGCAGCACAGGAAGGACAAACACTAAGAACTTACCAGACCATGCAGAATGAGCTGTTTTCTCATCTTAGTCATGATCACTGAGCCACCTCATAAATATGTGCCAGAGAATATTTGGTGCTGAGCACATCAGCCCAGCAAAGGGTTTGTTCTCACTTCAGTGAAAGACCACCAGAAATGTCAAAGGCAAAAAGCAAAACCCTCCTGCATTCAGCATTTTTCCAGTCTTCCAAAGAAACACTGAGTGAACTGGAAATTACATTTCTGGCCCCAGAAAGAAACTGAAAGGAGGATTTTCCCTAACGGAACCCAGAAGTGCAGAAATGAGAGATGGGAAAGTCCTGTGAGCTCATCCCGGGTCCTTCCTGTTCCCTACAGCACAATTTCTGATCCAGTGCTAAGTGAGTGGCAATGGGACTTCCACTCTTTCCCCTGTTCCACATCCTGATGATTCTTCTTGCCTGGAAATGTTTCTTGATCACCAGACTTGCTTTCCACCGGTTAATATCTTCTGCTTTATCCCTGTCTTATCTGCTCATCCAGAAGAGTTTTTCCTCTCTAAAAGACTCTTAATGCTCCTCAGATAATTCTACCTTGCTCTCAAAATTTCCTCCCCATCACTCTTGGTCCACAATTACGGTGTGTCCTCCACTCCTACGAGCTGTGCACGTTAATTAGCCCAGCCAGGTTCTTCATTTCTCTAGCTGCTCTCCCTTCAATTTGTCAGGATTCCAGCGCTTTTAGGATCAAACCACCGACTGAAATAAGCCATTTCAAGAGCATCAAGGTGCTGGGATCATGTTCACCACTGGGACTGAGCTGGTATTGATTTTATTTTTAATTCTGAAACTGCAGGAACTGCTTTGGTCTGTTCTGTGCAGATTAAACTCCCCTCTGTGCGCCTGAGGAGCAGTGAGAGCACCCAGAGCTCTGCCAGCAGCTCCCATCCCTCTATTCCCCCCTCACAGGGGGAGCTGGAACATCCACCTGACGCTGCCCCAAGCAGAACCCCCCTGTCCAGAGGGTGGTTACAGTTTTGGGGCAGCTCAGGGCACGTGGAAACCTTTGTCTCATCCAAGCTGGGGTGACCAACACGTGGCACTGACACAGCACCAGCAAGGCCAAGCTCAGTCCTGGCCTGAATGGGAGCTGCCTGCTGGGTTTGGGATAGATTACAGGGGGAAATTCTTTACTCAGAGGGTGGGGAGGCCCTGGGACAGGCTGCCCAGAGAAGCTGTGGCTGCCCCTGGATCCCTGGAAGTGTCCAAGGCCAGGTTGGATCAAAGGAGCAGCCTGGGAGAGTGGAAGGTGTCCCTGCCCATGGCAGGAACAGGATGAGCTTTAAGGTCCCTTCCAACCCAAACCATTCTGTGGTTCTGTGATTCCCCATTCCCATCCTCCTCCTCTCCAAGAGGCACTTGCAGAGCCCCAGGGAGGGGCTTTTAGAGGAAGACTATAAACCAGAATAAATACATAAACTGCTACATGTGCATAAATATTGCCCAGAGCGAGAATGCCTTAAAAATCCTTCTGCAGAGACAGAGAAGGCAGGGAGTTTTGGGCAGACCAAGCCAGGTCTGACAGAATCCACCCTATGAAACCAGAGGGGAGCCTGTGCTTAGGAAGATGTTACTTAGGGCAACACAGTGACCATTTCCTCTGGAAATTAAATGAAGGCAGAATAACTCCAGGCCGGAAACCCCAACCACGGTGCGAGAACTTGAGCTCAGCTGTCACCCTTTATTTTTAAACGGCACAAAGCCCAAATGCAGCTGTTAATGTAACAAAGCCACTGTCATTCTGTGGTTGGAAATGAGAGCTGGCAAGAAGGGCACGTTGCTCCAAACCTGCTGGGTGGGTTTTTAGTCCTGCCAGAGAAGGAGCTGTCCCAGCACCCCCAGGAGGACCCAGGCCATTGCACGTCACAACAAACTCATTTCCAGTACGATGTGTCACACCCGGTGCTCTCAAAGCCCTCTGTGTCACCTCCCCTGTGACCTGCCCAGGGCTGTGCTCCTCGGGGAAGTGCTGGAGCGAGTGGCCAAGGAATGGACTGAAGCCTCAAGCTCATAATCCATCCCTCAGGTAAATATTTCATTTAACCTCCTTGCAGCTTGACACTCCCCAAGCTGATCTGGCAGAAGTGGGTGCAGCACCAAGGCTGTGCCAGAGCTCCAGGAGGATTTGGATGCTCCTCTGGGGCACAGGGGGTGACTCCTGGGGGCTGAGGGTGATCTTTGTGGGTCCAACTCAGCATATTCTGGGACTCTGGGAGTCAATCCCCAGGCCTGTGATGTTGTTATTTCAGCAAAAGCCCCCTCACAAGGTTTTGCAGGGAGGGCAGGTAGAAGCAAGCAAACAAACCAGAGCCCTTTCCCTCCAATTTATGCCCGAGCTCCTGCAGGTTTTGGGTCGTTGGCTCCACGGAACCATCTGATCCGTCTCAAACCCAGAGGGGATCCTGCTGGGATCAACCCCTTGGTGGCAGGGGCAGCTCTGTGCTCTCCTCATCCCCAGGACAGACATCCTGACACGGCTTGTTTGTTCCCACGAGCACAGGAGCACTCGAGGGGGGACGACAGGCAGGAAACTCTGTGTGTGGTGATTAACTCAGCCCCTAATTAACAGTTGCTCAGGATCGAGGGGTCTGGAGCCCGGCAGTGTTTTCAGCGGCTCCACAAAGGATCAGCAGGGTGTTTTCACAGCCTTCCGAACTAAACCCGCAGCCCACAGAGGAGCACAGGCTGCCTCAGCACGACAGGGTGACTTTGCTGTACCCAAAAGCATCACACAGCGCTGTCACCCTGAACGTGGGCCCAGCACCCACCTATTCCAGAGCTGCCCCCAGAGGGAAACTGCTCATCACTCGAGAAGATGCTTCTACGAACCAGGGGCAGCTCCAAGGGCTTCTGTTCCTGTGCCAGTCCAGCCACTGAGGCAAAGCAGGAGACAGGAATCAGGGTAGCTGTGCCCGTCTGCAGCACTGGATGTTCCTGAAATGTTAATGTCAGCCTGAGTTAAACAAAGAACCACATCCAGTTAAATTTTCTGTGCCCCTCATTGCAGCATTTTGGGAAAAAATGTGGTTCTTTACATTCTGATTTGTCAGGTCTGATAAACACTCAGGAAATAGAAGATGCTCAGCAAGTTTGAACATCAAGGCTGCCCAGAGCAGCACTGCCCCATCCCTGGAAGTGTCCAAGGCCAGGTTGGATGGGGCTTGGAGCAACCTGGGCTGGTGGAAGGTGTCCCTG
>JAWWES010000082.1:3240042-3252388 GCA_035583135.1 Lophotriccus pileatus
GGTCAACCAGCACTATGCCAAGATCAGTGACTTCGGGCTCTCCAAGGCTCTTGGTGCTGATGACAGTTACTACAAGGCAAGTGTGAGCAGCAGGAGCCCTCCTGGCTGGGGGCTGAGACCTCCAGAAACAGGGGGTTTGGGCTCCTCATGAGCTGTACAGTAACATCCCACTCTGGCTGGTCTCACTGCTGGGACACTAAAAAGGGGGGTTTGCAAAGCTCTGGGTCCCCAAGAGGACATTCAGGTGGATGCAGGGGCAGTGAGAGGGACGTGGGGCAGCGGGATGAGAGGAGCCACAGCAAAGAGCAGGGAAGAGAAGGGGCTGAAAAGTGAGTCAGGGCTGCTCTGCCCAGCAGTGAGAACCAGAGACCCCCCCTGGAATCCGGGGTCCAGCTCTGGGGCCCCCAGCACGAGAAATGAGTCCAGAGAAGGCCACTGAGTTATCACAGGGCTGGAGCCAGGCTGGGAGAGATGGGGGGTTCACCTGGAGGGGAGAAGGATACAGGGAGACCTCAGAGCTCCTTCCAGCACCTAAAGGGGCTCCAGGAGAGCTGGAGAGGGACTGCGGACAAGGGATGGAGGGACAGGACACAGGGAATGGCTTCCCAGTGCCAGAGGGCAGGGTGAGATGGGAGATTGGGAAGGAATTGTTGGTTGTGAGGGTGATGAGGGGCTGGGATGGAATTCCCAGAGCAGCTGTGGCTGCCCCTGGATCCCTGGAAGTGTCCAAGGCCAGGTTGGGTGGGAATGCTCCCCTTTGCTCTGCTGCAGGCCAGGACAGCAGGGAAGTGGCCCCTCAAGTGGTACGCCCCCGAGTGCATCAACTACCACAAGTTCTCCAGCAAGAGCGACGTGTGGAGCTACGGGGTGACCATGTGGGAGGCCTTCAGCTACGGGCAGAAACCCTACAAGGTGAGGATGGAACCCTACAAGGTGAGACAGAAACCCTACAAGGTGAGACAGAAACACCACAAGGTGAGGCAGAGCCGGGTCTATCACAGGTGGATGACACAGTCACGACTGGCACACACAGAAACTACAATTCCTATTTCCATGAGTGGGTGTTCCCACTGTTGGACAGAGGGGAAAGGACTCAGGTCCACTTGCACTTCATGGAAGGCACAATGGGGTTGGATCCTGCAGCTCTGCCTTCACTGAAGGGAGAAAAAACGGAAAACAAACTGAATTCATTTGGGTTGGAGCCAAAGCAGATCATCTCTTGGGTTCTTCTGCTCACTTGCAAAGCTGAAAAGTCACTTCTCAACCACGGCTGTGCTCAGGGTGGAGTCTGCAGGGGGCTGGGATGGGATTGTCAGGATGGGAGGGATGGAGTATGCAGGGTGGGAGGGTTGGGGTTGTCAGGATGGACGTGATGAGGTCTCTGGGGTGGGCCAGATGGGCTCTGCAGGATGGGCCACAGCAGGAGACACTGTTTGTGGGTGCTGAGGTTGGAAACAGTGACTTGGCTGTGGCTCACGGGACCAAAGCTTTACCCCAGGCCCAGCTCTGACCTGTCTCCTCTGAGCCTGTGGCAGCTCCAGGAGCATTAATGCCTTTCCCACTCGATCCTGCCCCAGAAAATGAAAGGCCCGGAGGTGATCAGCTTCATAGAGCAGGGCAGGCGCATGGACTGTCCCACCGACTGCCCCGCGGAGATGTTCGCCCTCATGCAGCAGTGCTGGACCTACAGGTGAGGCTCCCACCAGCTCCAGAGTCCCACGATGGTTTGGGTGGGAAGGGACCTTAAAGATCACCTCATTCCCACCCCCGGCCATGGGCAGGGACACCTCCCCCAGGCCAGGTCGGAGCACACACTGCCTGGATGGTGATACCACAAAGCAGCTGGTGTCTCCTGCCTTGGTGTCACTCCCCAGCCCATGATGAACCTTTCATCACCATCCTCCTCCACTTGCCTGTGCCAGCCCCAGACAGAGTCTTCTACCCTCTCCATCCCAGAACAGTCTTGAGCTCTTCTCCTAAGCCCTGGTACCACTGGGCTGCTGTTCCTCCCCTCCAGGTTCTCTGTGTTTGGTGTCTTCTCATTGCATCAGTCTGCTCTTGTCCTCCCTGTTGACTCTCCTTGTTTCTCTCTGCCCTCTCAGGTGGGAAGAACGTCCAGGATTTGTAGAAGTGGAAAACACAATCCGCTCCTACTACTACAGCATCGCTGCCAAGACAGAAAATGGGCCACAGGCAGAGGACAAGTCAAAAGCAGCTCTTCCCTGAGCTTCCTTCTCTGCTCCTCCACACACCCCCACCTGCCTGGGACCCGGAAAGGCTCCTTGTGAAGTTTTGCTTTAGTCTCTCAAATGTTTCTCCAGCAGTTCCAGAAGGAAGCGCCCGGGAGGCGATGCTGTCCCAGCACAGGGGACACTCAGCTGTGCCTCCTGGGCCGTGACCTGCAGCCTGACCCAGCCCAGGATGGTCCAGGCAGTGTCAGAGCTCCTTCCTGCCCGATTCCAAAGCTATCCCAGGGCCCTCCCGCTGTGGAGACCTTCAAAACCCACCCGGACGTGTCCCCGTGTCGCCTGCTCAGGGTGACCCTGCCTTGGCAGGAGGGCTGGGCTGGATGGTCTCCAGAGCTCCCCTCCAACCCCAGCAGTTCTCTGACTCTGGGATTCTGTGACCTCAGAGCTCTGTGTCCACCAGTGTCACCGAGGATGAGCCGTGTTGGCTCCGGCAGGTCTGGATCTCTCCAGACACCTCAACAAACAATTCCTTCATGGAAAACCACCCAGGTCACATTTCTGGTGAGGTTTGAGTGGGGTGTGACACAGGGCAGGGAGCCACTGAGTCCCCTTCCCCCTTGGCTTAGGGCAAGAAGCAGCTGGGATGGGGAGGAGCAGTGGGACCCACTGGCTTGCCCTGTCCCTGCCAGGCTCCTCTCACCCCCTGGGCACTGCTCAGCACAGAGCAGGGCTTCTCACACCCTCCAAGGTGGCCATGGCTCCTAGAGATCTCAATTCCAGGGCCCATTCCTCACCTCCTGGCTCCCACCTGGCCCCTCTGTGCTGACAAAGTGAGCATCTTGTCCTTCAAGCCCTGTCATCCTATAAATAAACTATTCTATATTTTTAACACACCTACGGCTCAGATTATTGAACTGCTTCAAGCTGACGAGAAAAGAACTATAATTTCCCCTCTACTAGGCCAGGGTTTAACTCTCTGCTGGTCTCCTTGACCAAGCAGGTGACCCTTGGGCTGGTTTTGCTGCAGGGATGGAGTTTTTTCTCGCGGCTCAGCCCCCCCGTGGAACCCTCCTGGCTGATCCTACCCCCAGATGGGGGTCACCCGTGGTGGGGGGACTGTGGCCCTCCCTGCTGCAGAGCCCAGGGGGGTTGTGAAGGCTGGGAGAAACAAGTAGAAGATGTGAGCCGTGAGGTACAGTGACTAAGAAGCTTATCTCTCACTATCTCCTGCTGCCTGAGGAGCCGCGTGTGGGGCTTGAGTGAACCTCTGGTGCAGCCTGTTCAGGTTTGATGGACACCAAGTGTTCCCCTCTCCTTGCTTGGACTGAAGCCTTCCAGTGGCACCAACTGTTTATGTGCCAAAGCATCTTCTCCCTCAATCCCATGAGCTTGCCCTGTGTGTTGAATTAAGGACATATTATCCCTGCCAGCAGAGAGGAAAACAGGTATCAGAGGAGAAACTGCCTTGCTGCTGTTTGTTCAGTCAGTGGCAGAGACAGGAAAAACAAAATTCTTCTCTCTGTCATGTTTTCCTCCCAGAGAAAGCTGGAAAAGGGAAGGGTCAATGTGATTTCTACTTGAGAACCACTGCCAAGAGGTTTTGCTTAGTTAGACCTTGCTCTCAAAACAAATCCACCTTCTGGTCTGAAGGATCTCTGCTATTAAATTTTCAGCAAACTGGTCCCTGCTGAAGGGAAGCACCAGAAAAGTCGAATTCCCAGAGGAGCCTCTGGTTTAGCTGGAGATGATTTGAAGTGAGTGGGTGTATCCACACCCTGACAGACAGGACATACATCCCTCGAGGTTATGCCAGAAGGCTGAGGGCAGGGGTTTATCCTCCAATCTGGGCTGTGGGTGTTGCTCTGGCTGTTCCATCACAAAATGTCAGGACTTGCTGGAGGGGAAAAAAGGAGGGAGACAACCAGAACTTGAAGTCCCAGGGCTCTGTGGCTCAAGAGTCTTTGTGATTCCTGTTCTGGGGACATTCAGGGGCTGAGGGCAATGCCCTGGGCATCCCCAGTGTGCCACCACAGCAGGGGCTCAGCCCCCTCAGGAAGACACATCTCCAGGTCTCACAGTGCCATGGCCCTGCAGCCTCTCATTTCCCATCCACAGCATGGATATATCCTCTCTCCTCGCTTCCTGCTGGTACTTCCAGATAGTAAAACACTCTCCTGGGCCCTCTGGCTGATCCCAGAGGCTCTAGGAGTCAGAGCAAGAGCTGTTTGCCCTGCTAAGACAAAGGCAGAAGGTGCAGCTGGCACAGACTCGGAGCTCTGTGGCTCACGCTGCTCTCCTGAAATCTTCCCCAAATCCTCCCTTCTTGCTGATCTCTCCTTACCCCCCTCTCTCCACTCATCCATCTCCCTCTGTTTAACCTGAACCTTTCAAACTCCCCTGACTCTCACTCTGCATGTTGCAAGGGGAAAAGATGAACCTCATCTTCTCGCAGCGATAACGTGAGACGTGACAAAGTGCTGGGGACCAACCACCTTGTCTGATCAACACCATGCTGATCTATCTCATGCCAACCTATCTGATCACCAGGACACCCATCTCATCACCAGGACACCCATCTTATCACCAGGACAGGCCTCGTTATCAGTTGCAAGTCACACGAGGACAAACTCACCCTTCTGTCTCTCCCAGGTTTCAGGAACTTCTGTTTTGTTCAGCAGCCCAAACGTGACTCCCACAGCTCTGGGCTCACTGACCACGGTACCAGACCCCTAAATAATTTACTGAACTGCTGTAGAAGTGTATTTTCAAAGCCAGTGCTGGCTGTTTTTTCCCCTCTGCCCCCAAGAGGTGCTGCTCCTGATGTTCATGTTCCTCAGGGTTGTCTTCTCCCATGAGCCCGGCCAGCACTTAAAGTATCTGGCAACCATTAAAGCACAGAATGCTGCCAAAAATACACCTGAAAATCACAGATTTCTCAGTGAAAGTCAGGTGAACCACTGACCCTCCACTGTCCCCTTCCCTCCCTCCATGACAGGACATCAGCTTGTTTCTAAACCCACTGGAAGGAGAGGCAAAGAGAAGGGGATGGTTTGTTGCCCAGGGGCCTGGAAGAAAAGCTCCCAACTGCCTTTATTCTCCTACTTTCTTCTCTAGGTGAGGTCTCCTTTTCGTGGTTCAGAGAAGCCAAAACACACCCAGAGCCACCACAGGCAGCCAAACACTCAACAGTGGCCCCTGACACAGGGGAATGGCTTCAAATTGAAAGAGAATAGGTTCAGACTAGATATTGGGAAGAAACTGTTCCCTGTGAGGGTGGGGAGGCCCTGGCACAGGTTGCCCAGAGAAGCTGTGGTTGCTCCATCCCTGGAAGTGTCCAAGGCCAGGTTGGACAGGGCTTGGAGCAACCTGGGCTTGTGGAAGGTGTCCCTGCCCATGGCAGGGGGTGGGACTGGGTGATCATCCTCATGGGTGTTTTTTTTCCCTTTGATCAGCAACAGAAACCTTGGAAAATAAGAGAGGTGTTGGTTCTGGACTGGATGATCCTTGTGAGTCCCTTCCAAGTTGAGATATTCCGTGATAGCTGTTGGAGCCTGGTGTGAAATTCATCCTCACTCATCTCTTCCAGCTTGCAGTGATCCCCACTGGGGGCAGGAGCACATCTGTGGGGTGAGGACAGGCCCTGGACACCTCCTGCCTGCCCAGCCGGGGCCAGGGCACCGAGTCAGCTCCTGCAGAGAGCCAGGAGGTGCAGAGAGCAGCAGACAAACCCCCCTGTCACAGAGAGAGGCTATTTTTGTCCCCAGCTGCCAACACAGGCAGCGACAGGCGGTTTCCTCCGCTGCTTCTCTGAGCTGGTTTTTGGTCAGTGTGAGGTGCTGCTCTGCTCCACCTGCACAGCCAGCTCGGGGCAGGCTGGGGGTGTCCCCACTGCCCCCTCAAGGCGCTTTGGGGGCTACAGAAATGTAGCCTGGGGGGTCTGTGAGTACCCAGGGATTCGGCTCTTGAGCTGAGATGCCCTTGTGTCCCACTGGTCAGGGTTAAGCTGCACTTAGAAAGGCTTAGGTTGGACATTAGGAAAAATTTCTTCGTGGAAAGGGGGATTAGATGTTGGAAAGGGCTGCCCAGGGAGGTTTGGAGTCCCCACCCTTGGAGGTGTTCAAGGAAGGGCTGGATGTGGCACTCAGTGCTCTGGGCTGGGGGACAAGGTGGGGGTCAGGCACAGACTGAACTTGGTGGTCTTGGAGGTCTTTTCCAACCTAAATGATTGTGGGATTCTGTGATCCTTCCCTACCTTGTCCACTCACAGGCCCTCCCTACCTGTGACCTCCATCCTGGGCTTCCACTGCAGCTCTGGGAGAGGGTGAAACATCCCCACATGGAGCAGAGAAGTCACTGGGGGTTGACAGGTCCCATAACCATGAATCCATGGGTTAATTATTGTTGTGATTGCTGTAAAGGAACTGCTTTTCTTTGGTGGCCTGTCTGGGGCACTGGGCTCACCCACCAGCTGGGAATTCTTGTACCCACAGAGCCAGGAAGCCCAGGAATATTCAGGCAGATGGGTGGGCTGGCAGGGATGGAGGAAGATGGGCTTTGTTCCTCCTGGAAGTTTTGAGAGTCAAACCCTTGCCATGGAACACTTCAATCCTGTCTGATCAGATGGAAAAGTCTTCTCTTGGAAAACTTCCATCCAACCCAAGTGATTTACCCCCAGGGTAAATGAGCAGCACGAGGGTGCAGAGAAGGGCCATGGCAGAGAGCATCCCAGTGCTGTGTCATCCTGGATAAAATCCAGGGAATTAGACTGGAATGATGAACAATCAAGAGCCCTGGACCTGAAATAAATCGAGAATCCTGTCTAAGTGTGAAGAAATACGTGAGGTGGGGTTTGGTCTCTTCTCCCAAGTAACAAGAGGAAACAGCTCCAAGTTGTGCCAGGGGAGGTTTAGGTTGGATTTGGGGGAAATTTCTTCATAGGAAAGGTTTTCAAGAACTGGCAGAGGCTGCCCAGGGCAGGGGTGGAGTCACCATCCCTGGGAGTGTCTGAAAAACCCGTGGATGTGGCACTGGGGGACACAGTTTGACAGTGCACGTGGTGGAGCTGCTTCATTGACCATCCCAGAGGTCTTTCCCAACCTTAATAACTCCATGATCCTGTGTGAACATCCATTCTCTGCCTCTTATTTATCTCTCTGCACGTTTGCTCCCCAGAGCTGTGCTTCCAGAAATGCCCAGTCAACCTAATTAATCCTTTGGGAACCTGCCTCGTTGTTGCATAGCAATAAATAAATGCCCATTAAATCTGCAGTGCCAACACGGGGCAATGTTCTCCTCTTGATTTTCTCCCAGGAAATAATAGCTTTATTTGCTCTGAAGAACCTGTGCCAGTCGTTCCTTCAGGAAGGAGCTCAAGATCTTTTGGGGCAACGAAAAAGGGAATCACGGCCTTGCTCCAGCTGCTGGCATGGAAAATGTAGCCAGTAAATATTCAAATGCTTCAAGAAAGCATTAATTAATAAATTAATAAAAGCTAAAACATCTCCTGCAACCAGTGGAAAAGGGGAAAGAAGTGGGTTGTTCTGTGTGTTTGTGTTTTAACGACGTGAGGAGAAAGAAGGGCAGAAAAAAGAGTTTGATGGACCAAAAACGGGTTAAAACCAGACACAGGGAGCCAGATATTGAACCAGGCAGCAAACCACCTGCTTCAGAGTCCATTTTAAAGCTGCAAAGGGTCAGCAAAGGGAAAACCAGCTGTACCAAAGTCTGAGCTTTGATATTTAGAGCAGCCTGTTTTAACACCTCCCGAGCTGCTTCGGCGTATTCAGAAAAATCGCAACTCAAGTGACACTGGGAGGAGCTGCAAAGACAGAGCAAAGGTGGAGAAGGGTCAGAGGAGCTGCTAAACAGGAGCAGAAATAATTACAGGGGCTCAGAACCAGAAAGTGGAAGGCAAGGAAATAGTTTTGAGATGGAATGTTTCAGTTTATGTTCCAAGGCAAGTATAAAGTATAGGAACCATGTCTTAAAGGGGATATGAAATCCCACTTTGCCATGTTTAATCCTGATTTCATGTCAAACCTTCTGGTCTGTGTCTGTTATTTTGACTTGGGACATGAAGAAAAATCTCCCCTCTGGGTTTGCTTTGTTAGGTTTTTCTCCATGAAGTACCTTCCCCAAATGAAGAACTCCTGCTCTTTTCGTTATAATTTAGGGATTTTTGACCTTTCTTCTCTGGGTACTGAAAGCAGAGCAAGCAAAAGCTTGAAAGGAGCCTCGTTTATTTCCCATTCCCGACCTCTTTTGCCCTCCTGCACTCAGGGAGCAGAGCCCAGAAGAGGATGGACAAAGCCAGCTGGATAAAAAGGCAATAGGAGCTCACACTCCTCCCAGGGCAGTCACAGTTCCACAGCTCGTGGCTGATTCCACAGTCACTCCTCCAGAACAACGTGAGGGAAAACCGGTCTCATAAGGCAGAGTTCAAATGGAGAGGGAATGAAACAACGGGAATTTGGGGAGGTCATTCTTCCCAACAGGTCAGTGGAAGGAGGAGGGAAACGTTCCTGTTGAACGGATTCCAAAGGATGATGTGATTTCTGGTCAGAACAAAGAGAAGCTTCGTTTTCCCGTCGGGCGTTTTGGTTTTGAGGCTTCAAAGGGCAAAGTTACGTCTCTGGGGAACTTTGGGCATGAACTGGGCTGTGGGTGACATTAAACATGCCTGAACACACCTAAAGACACCTGAACACACTTGAACACACCTAAATACAACTAAACACACCCAAACACACCCAGCCCTGTGTGCGCAGGTCTGTCTGTTCCCACTCACGCTGACAAAGGCTGTGCTCTGGCTTGCACTGGTCCCACACTGATTGTTATCACAGAATCATGGAATGTTTTGGGTTGGGAGGGACCTTAAAGCCCATCCCATTCCAGCTCTGCCATCCACAGGCAGGGACACCTTCCACCAGCCCAGGTTGCTCCAAGCCCCGTCCAACCTGGCCTTGGACACTTCCAGGGGTGGTGACTCCACCACTGCCCTGGGCAGCTGTGCCAGTGCTTTACAACCCTTCCCATGGGGAAATATTCCCTAATATCCAATTTGCACAACTTGGGGCTGTTCCCTCTCATCCTGTCCCTGTTCCCTGGGAGCAGAGCCCAAACCCTCCTGTCAGGGAAATGCAAAGAGTGAGAAGGTCCCCCCTGAGCCTCCTTTTCTCCAGGCTGAGCCCCCCCAGCTCCCTCAGCTGCTCCTGCTGCTCCAGCCCCTTCCCAGCTCCGTTCCCTTCCCTGGACTGCAGTTTGCATCCTTGTCTCACCAATCCCCACAATCCCCTCTGCTGGGAAATGGCAAAAGGGACTCTCTGGGTGCCCTGTGGGTCTGAATAACCCAGTGAAACGTCCTCCCACCCGCTCTGCCTGGCCCCAAAAGCTGCTGCTGCCGCCCTCAGAGAGCCCCAAACCTCTTGTGCTGCCCCATTTCACCCCCAGTGGGTGGAGGAACGTCAGCCCAGCACCCAAAGGGTGAAATGTCTCCCAGTCTCAGGGTGACAGCAGTGACACCACAGCTGTCACGGTGTTTTAACACCAGGAGCTGCTGCCAGCTCTCAGACAATGGCCCGGGTGTGACAGAAGGGACCCAGGAGCTTTCCAGCCCCTCAGGCCGACGGTTTCCCAGGGATGAGTCCTGCTAAAATCCTGGATGGAACGCACACAACCACAGGGATAGGAGCAAAATCCACCCCAAACTGCAAACCCCTCCAAGGGCAGCGCAGTGAGAACCCAGCTCAGTGCTGGACCAGCCTCACAGTCCAACCCAAATCACGCTCCGTCCTTCTTCAGCTCTGCTTGGGTTTCTCTCTCTCTCCGTGTTTCCCGACTCTCACACGATGGTTTTTACTCCTTTTAGGACAAAAGGAGCGGTGTCTCGCTGTGAAATCCCTGCAGCAACTGGCAGAGGGGTTTGAGGAGCTGCAGACAGGCTCTATTCTTCTTGGGAGCTGGGCTGGGTGACCACTGAGGGCAGCTGTGGCCCCAAAAAAAGCTGTTGTGGCACTTTCTGCTCCTTCTCCGTCTCCAGCATGCAAGTAATTCCTCTTGGAATTGGCACCAAGTGTGCTCAGCCCTGCCTTGAGCTGGGAGGAGAAACAGAGCTGGATCACAAGCCTGGGAGCCACCAAAGAGCCTCCAGGGGAGCTGGAGCTGGAGGAAAATCTAGTGGTCCCATGGCTGGACCTGGATATAAATCTGCTGCTCCTGGCCATGATTTTGACAACAAAACACAGTGAAAGGTTTTGGCTTTTAGGAGGAGTTTTCCTCTTCAACTTTTGGAGGATTCCTTAAAGCTCCACATCTGAAAAGTAAAAAGTATTTTGGTTTTTTGTTCTTTTTTTCTTTTTTTGGCTGCAGTGTTTTCGATTGTCCGAGCTGAAAACCACTGGGGAGAGGGAGAGAGGGAGAACAACTGAGGGTGGTTTCCAAACTGCTGTTGTGAAAATCCAGTTTCAGTTGGAAATGGGGGATTTGCTGTGGAAAACTCGTGCTCGGTGAAGAGACACGTCGCTGTGGGGAAACACAGGCTGAGCAAAACATTTCTTTCTGTGCTCCCAGTGCACAACAAACTGCACAGGGGTGGAATTACCCCCTCTCTGAAAAATCTGAGCTGTAGGAAATCAGCTTTTACAGCTGGATGGGGTGGGGTCATCCCTGTTCATTATCCTGCCTCAAAAATCACTGTATTGCCTTAAAAATGCTTTTTTTATTATTATATTCTCACCTCTTTTCAGAACAAGCCATTTTAAAGGCAGTATTTTTTATTTTACTCTAAACTCCCAGAGCTAAGAAGGGCCTTTATGTCAGAATCTCTTTCCTTCATAGATAAAACCCAGTTCTTGTAAAATCACATTGTGGCTAAAATTGATGTTGTTTGCTCTCTCAGGCCTGACCAAAGCATTATTTTTGGGTCCCACTCTGATCCACACATTGCTCCTCAAGAAACCCCGGTGGAGATGCCTCTTGGGGGCAGCTCCTGCTGGTCCCATCTTGGGGGTGGGGTTTTTGGCTGGACCACCACACCAAATTGCCCCACAAACCCTGCCCAGGGAGGAGAACAGGGGGGTGAGGGCACCAAATTCCCGGGGTGTGGATGGCATTCCCACTGGTTGGTGGGATGTTGCCTCAAGAACGTCACAAGGGAGTTCATCTGCAAGAGTTCTGTCCAGGAGAGGTGACCTGCTGGAGTGGGACGGGGTGGACAGCCTGGATCTTCCTGCAAACCATCTCCTCGCAAGTGTTACGGATCCTGGGTTTATTTTCCTGTTCTGGGACAACCTGAGGGGTTTTGTCTCCTAAACAAGCTGCTCACAACAGGTTTTATCTGTTTCTGAGTGGCATTCCCAGCTCCCATTCCCAGCTGGAGCACAGTCTGGCATCGCTGGGGCTCTCACAGAATCCATTAGGTTGGAAAATGCCTCCAGATCACCAAGTCACCCGTGACTGAATCCCCCCATGGCCACTAAACCACACCAAAAGTGCCACATCTGCCTGTTTTGTGAGCACTTCAGGGGTGGTGACTCCCCCACTGCCTCATTCCAATGTCTGACCACTCTTTCAGTGGAGAAATTTTTCCTGATATCCGACCTAAACTTCTCCTGGCCCAACCCCATCCACACTCCTCACCTTCCCAGTTCAGAGAAAGGTGCAAAGATATATTTTAGCTCCTCGAGGTAATAACCTAAAATAGATCAGAACCCTGTAAAAGTCTGTTTGTTTCTCTCCCTTCACTTTAAAGGGAATCTCAGAGGATCAGTCCAGATATAAAAACCCTGCACTTGCAGATATCTAAAGTTAAATGAAAGCAGGAGTACAAGGAATCCAACTTTTGGGAGCAAGAAGAGAAAAGAGTGACCTCTACAGCTCAGCCCTTCCCAGGCTTGGTTTCCTGGGAAGAAAGATTCTCCCTCTGCCTTGCTCACACTAATCCTGTCAGAAGCAGGAAAAAATAAAATAGAATAAAATAATATAGAAGGGAAAGAAATGACATAAATAAAATAAAGTAAAATACAACAAAAGGGTTGACAACCACTGCTATGAATGAAAGTGGAATCTCTGCACAGTGAGATGTTGGGAAGGAATCCTTCCCTGGGAGGGTGGGGAGGCCCTGGCACAGGTTGCCCAGAGAAGCTGTGGCTGCCCCATCC
>JAWWES010000082.1:3254952-3274037 GCA_035583135.1 Lophotriccus pileatus
CCAGCTCAGGATATTCTGTGGTTCTATGAATGTCCACCTCCCACATTTCTGAGCCGAGAGGGCTGCAGAGAACTGGGCAGAGCTTCCTGCTCAGGGCTGCCAGGGCATGAGGGGGCAGCTCTGCTGTGCCCAGGGGCATGAGGGGAAACCAGAGCGCGGCAACCGCTCCTCAGGTGTGAAACTCCACGCAGTGATGCTTTTCAGATGAAAAGAAACCACAAGTGGTTCCATTTCCTGGCTCATTCCCTCTGTCCTCTCTTCCCCTCAGAGCTGGGAGGGACAGCCCATAGCGAGGAGGGGGCTCAGGAAGCATTTTTGCCTCCTCCCAACTCCTGCTCGTCCCCACCATGGCAGGACCAGCTTCTCTCAGGGCTGGGCAGGGCTGTTCAAAGGATCACCTGGGGTGGGGAGGTATCAACGTGTGCCTAATAAAAGTGTTTCCACAAACTGCCAGCGCTGTCCTGGCCTGTCTGTTGGGACTGTGTCCACTCTGAAATTCCCTCCTCGGGAAGAGCCAGCAGGAGAAATCCACCCCCTGGAGCCAAGCCCTGCTCAGCAGCAGCACAGGGCACGATAAAGGGCAGGGATGAAGGGAGCTGTGGGGCACACACCTTCCCGAGTCCTCTGCCGAGAAATGTGTTTGTCCCCTGCCTGAGGAGAGGACCGGTTTTTCTCAGGGCTGGGCAGGGCTGGCTCGTTGTGCTGCAGAAGTTTCAGGGGGCAGCAAGTCCTCTGAGGGGGTGTGAGGGAGCTCAGCCTGCTCTGGAGGGTGGGCTTGGTGCCCCCCAGAACTTGCTGTACATCCCAAATCCTGCTGTACCCCCTAACCCTGCTGTACTTGCTGCCTGGGAGAGACAGCCCTGAGAGATTTAAACCTGCAGGTGCCCAAAGGTGCGTTTTCGTGGGGAGCAGGCAGAGCTGGGCTGAAAATGATGCAGCAGCGAGTAACATTTCCTGTTTGCTGTGTCCCTGCTGTTGCACAAACCAAGGGCCAAACGTGGTTTGGAGCTGGGGTTCATGGCACTGGGAGCTGTTGGGCTCAAGTGGAAGGGTGGGACAGCAGCAGGAGAAGCAGCAGGAGGGGAGGAAAGGGTGTGCAATGAGCCAGCCCCGGCCCCACACCTGGCTCAGCTCACACCTCCTCACAAACCTTCACCACCCCTCCTCTTGCTCCAGGTTTGGCTTTTGCTCCCCTCCAGGGCCTGGAGAGATCCACACAGGCAGGGTGTTTCCTCTGCCTCCACACCTGAATTTCTCCTCATCCTGGAGAGTTTCCTACCTGAGGGAGACCCAGCCATCCCTATCCGTTCTCCCATCCCCAAATCCCACATTTAACAACATCCTCAGAGGAGAATCATCCTTGTACTGATTGTTTCGGGTGACGGTGGCTGTGAGCCTTGCCTGGAAGGGAGCTGACCTGTTTCTTCTCCTGCTCAGGCTTAGAAGTTCATTCTTTAACTAGTCTTTGTTCCAAAGTAATCTCATGTAGTTTTCAAGCTGCTTATTGCTGGGATGAGCGTTATACAATAAAAAAACCTCTGTGTGCTTTAAGAGGGGAATATTTCTCGTTTGTATCTCTTTGGAAAACTGTTCTAGTATATTTTTTAATCTGTCTGCCAGAATGGGAAGAAGGAAGGGCCGTGTTACAGGTATCTAAATATACATCAGTGGGAGAGCTGCAGAACCCGAGCAGGGGAAAATTGCTCACTGGTTTCCACAACGCAGAACGAGTGAAAGTGGGCAGAGGCTTTAAAAACAAAAGCCAAAGGATGTGCTTTTTTTTTTTGTTATTTTTTTGATGCAGCACGTGGTTAAACCAGGCAAATTATTGCCACAGGGTGGGGTGGTAACATGGGTATAAATCAGGGCAAAACAGTATTTCAGGGAGGATTAGTCTGGTGGGAGCAACTGGGCCGCTGAGCGGTGATGAGACTTCGGCTTAGGACGCCCCAAAGCTCAGCAGGTTCAGCTGAGCTGCTGCCCTCATGGGTTTTTAGAAAGCATCCACCAGCTTTGGACACCAGCTGGCTGGAGCCAAAGTCTCACCCAAATGCTCCTCCATCCCTGCGCCTCCGACAAGCAAATTTCTCTGCCAGCCGATAAAGCTCCAAAACCCCCCTGACAAATCTCACACCTTTCAGGCTCTGCTCGTCACACTTCGCAGTCTTAGGCAGAGAAATGACTACAGAAGCTTCCCTTAAGAGCATGAGTTAATGGTGACCTTTAGCTCAGGCTTAGGACCCGAAGTGAATCATTACTGATGTAGGAAAAGCTAGGCAATGACTTCTGGAAAGAGATGCTGCCCTCAGAGGAGCCTGGGACAGGCTGTGGAGCTCCTGCTTGCACCTGTAAGGGCAATGCTGCTCCAAAAATCTCTTTTAAATCAGATCTTGCTTATATTTCCATAATTATAAAGTAAGTAGAAGGGGAAATTCCAACCCATATACAATTAGCAGTGTTAATCACCCGTGAAAGGAGCTGCATCGTGTCCCCAAGGCTGTCCCAGAGCTCCAGGAGCGTTTGGACCAGGAATGTTTGGATCGTTGGGGTGTCCTGGGCAGGGCTGGATGATCCTTGGACTGGATGATCCTTATGGATCACGGCCCAGGATGTTCCATGACATTCTACAACTCCATGCCCTGAGCCTCCCCCTGCTCTGACCCCTCTGCTGGGTTTCCACACCCACAACCCTGAACATTCCATGGTGCCACAGACTCATGGAAGGGATCAGAGATAAAAAATTAGGGGTTTTCTTGATCCCCCCCCAGATTTCCTGTGGAATTCAGCCACAGGATGTCAGTGCAGCCAAATCCAGATGTGGCCTCCTGCTCACCCCCAGCTCCAGATGTGCTGCCTCTGCGCTCTCTGGACTCCAGCTGAAGGGCAGGGAAATCCCTCCTGGGCAGTTTTCCTGCTCCTCAGCAATTACAGCTGTCGAGGGAATTTTCTTTTTCCTCCCCTGGCAGGTGAAAGCCACATGAGCTGATAATGGTTTTCACGTTGTCAGCATTTCCCTCCCTCCACCCCCCCCTCCAAAAAAAATCAAGGGTTTAAATTTGAAGTTGCACCTCTTTATTTCCGTAGCCAAAATGAAAGAGGGGGAGAACCTCTTTACTGTAATTTGCTTGGCCAGTTTGGGGAGGGGGGAGTTGTTCAGGATAAAATAACCTTTCTAGGGAATGTTTTGGCAGGAGCTGGATGGGATTATTTGATTAATTCCTACTCTAACTCTCTCTTTGTTAATCTCCTTCTGGACCAAATGGGAATGTGAGGAATGGCTGAGGGCATCAGGGATTCATCCTCTATATCACACAGGTCCATTAATGCACAGGTTCTATCAAAACTTTCTTATTTTGTCTAACCCAGGGCAATTTTTCTCATTGTCTCAGCAGTTTTTTTCCTGCTGGCATAAATAATCTTCCTGAACTGCTCAGCGTTTGAAAGCACTGGGAATAAAAAAAAAGAAAGCTTGAAAATGAGGAGGGAAAGGAACAGCAAAACACAAAATCCAGAAGGGAATAGAAGTGCTGTTGCATTATTTATTTCATGCCTTGAAGAAACAGGGAAAACAATCCTTTTTGATGAAAACCACTGTGGAATTTCAGTGTGATCTGCCCACAGCTTGTGCTCCAGGTGGGGGGGGGGGGTGTGTGTGTGAAATGAGGGACCTGTTTGAGCCCCACAGCAGCCCTAAAATTCTGAACAACTTCACAGGAACACAAAACCAGCTCCAGAGTCCCGGCTGGCCTCGGATTTGTCATGAGAGGATTAATTATATTTGCAGCACAACCGCAGGGCTTGAGGCTCCTGAGCCCCCAGCTATGACCTCTCCCTACCAAACTGGGTAGAATTTGGGAGATTTCCTTTAAAATGTGCCGTTTTCTCAGTGCTTGGAGGGTGCTGGGGATGGACTGAGGATGCTGATGTGGCTGCACCGCAGGAGGGGCTGAGCTGGGAGGTGTGTGGGGAGGCAACTGGTGCTCAGAGCACCTCACTGGCCAACATACCCACAGCCTGGACGTCTGGGGAAGGGGGGAATTCACCTCCTGTAAACACTCAGTGGGTTGGTTTTTAGTTCTTAGCCCAAACCCAACTAGTCCCACTCCCAGGGCTGTGCTCTTCTGCCTCTGCTGCCAAAGCTGAAGAAGCTGAGCTGGATTTGGGCTGCAAATACTAAAGCTCTGCCCTCTCTGGGGCTGTGAAACGTGGACTAAGTGGGGAAATTTAAGTTATTTAGGTTCCTAATAATCTTTTTGACCCAGATCCTAAAGAGCCGGGAAGGGGCTTCGTTTGAGAGGGTCTCAGGAGTTTTTGGGGACGTTTGGTGACAAGAGCTGAGTCTCCCCAGGAGAGAACAAGCAGCTTCCTCTCCTTATTTTCTGGGGCACTTGGCACTGGAGCAGCAGCTGAAAGCTCTTAATGAGTCAGAGTCACTTTCATCAGAAAAAACCTATTTCAGTTCTGAATGCCTTCGAAGCAGAGGCTGCAACTTCGGGAGTTTGAGGAGTTTTGATTAAAAAAAAAAAAAAAGCCTCTTATTATCTTTTCAAGAGAATAAACACGGAGCTGAGTGCCCAGAGTGAGGCAGGCAGAGCACGAGGAGCTGGTGCTGGAGCCTGACTGGGAGGTGCATTTCCCAGGAAGGAAACCTGGCCCAGGGACGGCAAGAAACGAGGCTGATTTCCAAGCGCTGGGTGCCCCCGGGGGAGGTTTTTTTTGCTGCCCGTTTTTGCTGCCGAGGAGATTTCGCAGCGGCTGTGGATGGGCACGGCGTGTCACGGCACAGCCACGAGGAAACACGAGAGATTTCGGCGAGTGGGGAGCGGGAGGAGGAGTTAAAAAATACATGAGTGAAAGGGAAGGGAGCGGAAAGGCAGCATTTAAAGGTTAACACTTGCCCCAGGCGAGAGGAGGTGAGTGTCTGTGCTCTTAAATAGCATTTGCTGACGAGGTCGTCTCACAGCTCTTTGCTTTGGGGTTTTTTTCTTAAAAGGCCGATTGTGTCCCTTTTCTTTTTCCACTGTACTCGCTCACACCCCGCTGATCAGGGAGCGCATCACTGTGAGATCTCCGCTCGTCACCACCTTCCCGGCGCGGTAACATCAGCTCACACCTCCCACTCTCGGCGCGGTTCTTTTCATGGGGCCAGAACAAACCTGCCGGGAGAGGGAGAGCACGGCAGAAAAAAAAATGCTTTCCGCCGAATTACCGCAAAAAATCACACCAGCCCGTTCTTCCTGGGCCATTCCTGCCCGCGGAGCTGAGGGCGAGGCGGTTTCACATCCCATTATATATTTATTTGTATTTATTTTGTATGTTATATAATTTATATTATATAATTTTCATCACTTTATATATTATATAAATATCTATTTTATGTGTGATTTTATATATAAATATAGATTATTTATCTAATAATTTACACCTCTCCCACATTATTATTGATATTGAGTGATGATGATGACGATGACGGTGACGATGATGATGATGATGATGATTGATGGTGATGGCCGGGCTTGAATTCACACCCTCAAAAAGCCCCTCGGTCGGTGAAAGGAGCTATCCTTCTCCGTGGGAAAGGGCTGGTGGGTGACAGAAAGTATCTCTGAGGAGATGAGTGGGTGATCAGCGAATCACAGAATATCCTGAGCTGGAAGGGTCTCCCAAGGATCATCCAGTCCAACCCCTGGCCCTGCCCAGGGCACCCCAACAATCCCCCCTGTCCCTCAGAGCGTTGTCCAAACGCTCCTGGAGCTCTGGCAGCCTTGGGGCCGTGCCCACTGCCCTGGGGGAAGAGCAGTGGTGGTTTCACAGGGAGTGGGCAGGGTCCCTGCAGAGCTGGGGCAACACATTCCCAAGGGCAGGGGACACATTCCATGGGGCTCCATCACCAGTGGGATTGGGGGGAATGATACAAAGGGAACTGTGACATCACCAGCTCTGAGGTGGTTCCAATAGAACCCCTGCCCTGGCAACTGACCCTGTGTTGGGGGGTCTCACCAGGCACCTCTGCCCTCCCCTGGCTCTGTCTGCACCCTGTGCCCACACACAGCTCCTGTGAGGTTCCTGGGACACTCCAGGAGCTGGGCTGGGTCCTGCAGCTGAAGCTGGGGTGGTGATGGTGCCCCAGGCGGGTCCTGCACTGCTGGGAGGCTCTTCAGACCAGGTAAGGTGGGCTGGGAAGGGGTGGTTACAGAGTGGGGAGGCACCTCCAGCCCCAGGGATGGGATTTTCCACCTCTGTGCCCTGAGCAGGGTCAGTCCCACCAGGATGCTCGAGGCTGTTTGAGCAGCGTGTAGGTGACACCAAACCCCCCCAGGTGACACCAAACCCCCCCAGGTGACACCAGGCTGCAGGACCTGTGTGCTCTGGTCACTGTCTGGCCGTTTGCAGCCCAGATCCAGCTGCTTTTCCAACAGGGAAGCCCCAGCAGTGCTGAAATTTCGTGTTGCTCCTTTCACCGGGGCTTTGGGCAAACTCCCAAGCGAAGCATAAAAATGCAATTTCCTAATTTTCTTCCTCCTGCTGCCCCTAAATGTGGTGTTTTTACCAGAGAGGACTGGGTGAGTTTGTGCAAAGGCCCAGCAGTGGCTCAGAGGGAAATCTGTATTCGCTTCTTGCAGGCTGATGGGAGGGGAACAGAATTCCGTGGCTGGTGCTGACAAAGTGATGCATTTGCTGATAAAGCAGCCATTTCACAAATTAAATGGCCGGCTGGGCACCCTGGGGCTGAGGCTCCCAGTGGAACAGGGCAGGGGAAAGGCTGATGAGGTGTAATTAGTGATGGAGGAGTGAGGGGGTGGGGAGCAGGAAGGATGTAAATCCCAGCAGTGAAGCTGGGACCGGGTGGGAGATGGGGTGGGTGGGTGATCTGGGTCCTGCCATGGACAAGCAGCTCAGGGTGTTCCTGTGTTTTCCCATGGAAGATGGAACAGGAGGGAGTTCTGCTGCTGGGAAATGGTGCTGGGAACACGAGGTTCCAGAGGTGTCTGAGTGTGTGAGTCCCTGAAGGGCATCCTTGCCGCACAAAGGGCCTTTTGGCCTCTGTTTCCAAAGCAGATGGAGCATTTTCCTAACTGTGAGAGCCAAATTGACAAGGAATTGCTGGGGAGAATGATGAGAGGCAGCTGAATCTTATCTCTGCACTTCAGGCTTGTTTCCAGTGTTCAGCACAACGTGTTTAAAGAGCTGGAAAGGAGATTGATAAACTGTGTCTGACTTGACAGCAATTACCAAGGCAGTGCCAGGCAGGTCCAGAACAGGAGAAGGGTTGATCCTGGTGCTGCCAAATGCCAGTTCACACCCTGGTAGTGGCAGGGACTCTGAGAGGAGTGGAATGAGGACAAACACAAGGACAGAAACGCTTAGGAACAAGCCCTGGAGGGGCAATAAAGGCAAAGGTCGTGCTGGGGGAGTGACTGCGCAGGGAGGTGCTGCAGGATGGATGGGTGTGCTGGGCCTCTCCTCTTGGTCCCAGGAAATCCTGGGAAGATCCTGTGGGAAGAGGTGACGTGGCTGGTGGTGCTGAGGGGCAGCTCTTCCCCCATGGCCGTGGTGCACAGAAGTAAATTCAGAATATCTACCAAAGGGGTCCATAAAAAACCCCTCCCTCTCCCAGTGCTCACTGTCACATTCCCACAGCCTGTGGCACCCCTTGTGTGTTTCTTGGGAGTAAGAAACTATGGGGAGAGGGGAACCAGGGTGAAGGAGACAGATGGATGAAGATCCAGGGAGTTTCTCAGGGCTGCCAAGGCAGGAGCTGGTGCTCTGATGGTTGGAGCTGTGCCAGGGGGTTGGGATGGATCTCAGGGCAAGGTTCTTCCTCCAGAGGGTGGTGGGCACTGCCCAGGCTCCCCAGGGCAGTGGGCACGGCCCCAAGGCTGCCAGAGCTGCAGGAGCGTTTGGACAACGCTCTGAGGGACAGGGGGGATTGTTGGGGTGTCCTGGGCAGGGCCAGGGGTTGGGCTGGTGAGCCTTGTGGGTCCTTTCCAGCTCAGGATATTCCATGATTCTATGATTAGACCAGCTTTTCCTGAGTGCCCCTGGTCAGACCCCGAGCTGGGAAGTCCTTCCCACTCCCAGAATTCCTGTCACACGGTGGCAGCCCCAGCCAGGACACCCTGGGTGACAGGACACCCGCCGAGGTGTTTTGCAAGCATTTAATCTGATGTTTGCTGACGATAATTGGGGCTTGAAAGCCTTTGTTTGATCGAGCAAACAGGTTTCTAATCCTCTGTGGAGGAAACTGAGCCTGGGGACGAACTGGTTCAACCTGAGCTTCGCTTTGAAAGCCCCAAAAGTCAGTTTGGTTGCGTGGAAACGTTGCCTGAGTGGGAGGATTAATGACTTAACCGTGGTTTCATTAATTCTAATGCTTTCACTTTCAGTGGAGAGTTGATCTAATGGGAGTCTCACATAATTACATAGAGATCAGCTCTGACTCCTGCAGGGAGTTGGGGCAGAAAATGGGACTTTTGGGGCAATTCTGTCTGGCTGAGACGAGCTGGAAGGGGGAAAAGAAGGTCCTGGTCCCTGAATCAGCCCCCACAGTCTGGGCTGACAAGCAAGGAGCGAAACCCCAAGGATTTCCACAGGGCCCAGTTTGTGATTTGGGGTGAAAAGTGTCGGCACAGAGGAAATAGCACTCGGTGGCAGTAAAATGGGGGCGTTTATTCAACTGGAATCAGCAGCAATCTCCAAAGACACGGCCTGGCCGTGCCCCGCTCGGACCTAACGATCCACCCGCACCTCATCTCTTGGCAGAATTATAAATAGAAACGTTCTCATTAATTTAAGACACGAAACAGTTCGGTTAATTTAAGGTATTTACATTTCCAAAAGCGAAGTCGTGACACAGCTAAAATCTAGGTGGAATTTCTAAGGCTACGACAGTCAGTCCCCAAAAATCTATAAATTAGTATAATTTTTAAGCCTTTTTCAGAAAACTGACATTAACACTGAAGGGCCTTGCAAACTGCAGCTCTTTAAGAGTAGAATTTGACCTCTTTGGGGCCTTTATTTTCTGTTAGTTGTGCCGTAGTATAAAATACTGCAGTGCTTTAAAAACAAACACCACTTTCCTCAGCATCTGCATTGCTGGCAGTTTCCTGTAGTATGAAAATAATCCTGGCAATAGTGCAAAGATTCGTCTCAAGATGAGAGGAAAAAAAAAAAAACGCTGAAAATAATTTATTAAAGAAACAATTCTTCTAGTATTTATAAATATCTTTCCTTCATCAGTGGACAAACAGGTCTGTGAGGACCCAACTTCATCTGTCAATGCACTTTTCCTGTGCTCAGGTGTGGGAAGTACAACCCGTACAAGCCTTGCTGCACCTGGTAGAGGTGGGATTTTCTCCTCAGGCAAGAGATGACCTGGAGGGAAAAGGACACAAGTGATGGCAAAACTTAGGAATCTGTGCTTTGCCCATCATTAGATGCCTCCAAACCCCGTTTGGAGGGTGGGGAGGGAGGGATTTGGGGGATGAGATGTGAGGGTGACACTGGCACAACCCCCAGCTCCGAGGTGGAGGTTTTTCATTGTCACTCCTGAACCTCTAAGGAGAGCAATTCTTATTCTCTGTAGATTTAGCTCTTCCCTTCAGCTGCTGAAAAAAAAAACCCCTGTGCTGTTAAGCTTTTGATGCCCATCAAACCTCCCCCAGAGATGGGAAGAGGATCCTCCCTGCCTTTTCCAAGGATATGCAGCTGGAGTTCGGCCCTGCCAGGCTGCAGGTTAAGAGCACTGAGCACGAAATTCTAGATGTGGTTATTAAACATGCTGTCTCTGGCCCTCCCTTGCCTGTAACCTGATCCTTCTGCAGATCCTGAACAGGGAAGAGGTTTAAGAAGTGCTGCAGGGGATGCCCTAATTCCACCTGTCATCTCCAGGGCTCGGCCTCACCTTCGGGTTCCTGTTTTTCTCTCTGCAAAAACTCCAACTCAGCCACGATCCTGCTGCTTTTCTAGAAAGAAGATCCTGCTCCCTTTCCTAGAAATCCACTCAGCTGACTATAAATCCCCTTCCCCATCCTCTCCTGTGCTCAAAGCCCTTGGAAGAGCTGGCGGTAACAACAGGATTTGGCATCTTGTTTGCTGTTGGGGTGTTAAACACAGTTCCCACTGGGCTTCTTGGGAATGTGAATGTCCCTCCCGTGAGGCTCCAGGAGTCTGGGCACTGCTGGAGTCCAGGGACAGGCAGGACAAAGCCAAGGGGACACTTACCAGGAAGCATAAGAAGAGGAGGAAGATGAAACCAAGCAGGGTGAAAACGCAGATGAGGATGATGGCCCAGAACTGAAGCTCTGCAAAGGGAAAATAAGGGCACATCAGGGTTTTGGACTTGTCCAAAAGGGGATTCAGAGTGTTATAAATACTGCAGTTATGAACATTTATTGATGCCAGAGCTTTAAACTATCTTCCCAAATTGGATTGGTTTTGCCTGTCCTTCATCTCCTCGGGCTGGCTGGCTCTGCTGGTACCCACTGTTTGCTGCCAGCCTCCCAGGAGGCCTAGGTTTTGGGTCTCTTCCATGGGTTTAGTCTCCATTTTGAGGGTCTAGTCTCCATTTCAAGGCATGTAATGTTAATTTATCCAAGTCTTCAGTGGCTACAGGGTCAATCCCTCCCCGGAAAGCACTTACCAGATCTTTCAGACACCGGTTCATCTGCCTTGAGTGGAAAATAACCTGGAAACAAAGAGTGGGACAGATGAGAAACAGAAGCCTCTGGAGCCGATTAAAATCGAGAAGAACCCCCCAAATATCACTGCAGAGCTCTCACCTTCAACAACCAAACTCTGCTGCTCCAGCTCGTAGCTGGGGCCCAGCTTGGTGAAGCCCTGGGTCAGTTGTTTCAGCTCCTCAAACACCTCCTGTTTTTGCAAAGTCCCTGAGAGGGGATCCAGGGTGAACTTGCAGATGGAGAAGACATCTGTGTATCCCTTGCCATGGACAGGCCTGGAGGGTGACAGCCACAGAGTCATTGAGGGGAAGAGAGGAAGAAGCAGAGCTGAGTGGGAGATTCAGCTTCGCAGATGTCCCAGCAGTGCTTCATTGGCAAGAGATCACTTTTTGAGTTTATTCCAGAGCTCCTGCAGCCTCCAGAAACCACCCACTGAGTTAATCCCCGTTTCTAAGAGGTAAATCAACTCGGCTCCTTTGTTCCTCCGAGGAGGTGTTGGAGGAGACACACGCAGGCAGATCCTGTCCCCGGGCGGGGTCAGTCCCGCTGATTGTTTTCCTAATTGCTTGTCACGGTGGAATTTTAGCCTATTTGAGTACTTGACACGAGAGAAAGAACGTGTTTGTTTTCCTCCGGAATTGTTTACGCTTTGCAAGCACGGAAACAAAACCACCCCTCCCCTTTGGACAGAAACCTTTTGTGGTAAGAGCAGAACTTCAATGAAGGTGTCACGGGGAGCACAAAGGTCGGCAGCGAGGCGTGAACACCCTCCCGTGACCCTGAATGCCTCCCCGAGCTGCGATTTGGGGCGCAAGGAACAGCCACTTCCAAGCAGGACTTACCCAAAACTCTCCACGGTGCAACCGGCAAAGCGCTCCTTCAGGCGGCCGGTCCTGAACGCGTCGAGCTGGAGGGAGAAACAAAACAAGGGAGGAAAAGAGTCAGTGAACTCATCCCTCGGGCAGGGAGATCCAGCTCCGGCTGCTCATTTCACCTCTTTCTCGATCTTCTCTTTGTTCTCTCGGTACACGCGTGACCGCGGGTCCTGCAGCTGCGGCGAGAAGGGCAGGCTGGAGATGTGGAAATTCAAGCCGAAGTTTTCCTTCCCGGACTTGAGGGGGGGTTTGTCGGTCGCCGCCTCGATTGCTAATTCCAAGGCTGGAAACGGAGGGGGGGAAAGTCAGTCGAAATTCCAGCAGAGAGAAACTGGGGCTCTTCCACCCAAGACTTTTCACTAGTCTTAGATTAACAGAACTGAATTTCACTGGGGCCTGACAGGAATTTCCCAACCAGCCCTTCAGCCATTCCTTTATTTGGGATGCTGTACGTTGGAAAAAAAACCCCTGAAAGTCTGTTTAAATGGTCAAAGTTCTTAAGAGTAGTTGCCATTTGATTTTCTAATTATTTAATACTGAATAACACCTTAATACTGAATAACACCTTAAAATTGGATAGCACCTTAATACTGAATAACGCCTTAAAACTGAATAACATCTTAAAACTGAATAACACCTTATCATTGATAAGTTATGATAATAACTTATCATTAACTTATCATAGCAAGACCTTAAGCCATTGAAGACTCAAGGGCTACACCGAGCCAGAGTAAATGCCTGAATGGCCCAACTTAGAGCTGAACTCGTCGATTCGACTGAAAACTAGATTTATTTCCGCTCTGATGGGCCAAAATTTGTGGAATTCTGAGCATTCCGTGGCAAAGTGAGGTGGACACTAGGCAGAGACTTGAGCTCTACGTACCTCCCACTGAGAATTCCTGCAGCCTGTAGCTGCTCCCCAGCCACAGCCCAGTTTCTTTGGAAGTCCCGTCCTGGAAGGTCCTTTCAACCGCGGCCGTGCTGATTTTGGGGTCAGGGTGGAAGAAGCACCGGCAGTCAACCACTATGGATCCAGCCCTGTGGGCAGAGGAGCAGAGAGGTTCTGTGCTAAAGAGGCTGAGGATCAGAGAATTCCACGTGGGAAAGGGTTTGCTGAGGAGTTCCTGCTCTTCCGAGTGCTGGAATAACGAGGTGGGAATGGGCTGGTTTGGGGGTTTGCCTTGGACAGCAAAGGAAATACCATCTGTTCTCTTTGTGAACTTGGGCTTTACTGCACAAACACAATGAAAGATCAGCAGTTTGGGGGCTTTTAAAAGCTTTTACCCTCTGGGAGGGTCCCTTGTCCAAGCCTCTTTCCACCCAGAGCTGGACACTGTGGCTAGACCTGAAGCCCACTTTTAAAGCCTTGTAAAGCCTCAAGTGAGGATGGGGGAGTGCAGAGGCCACAGGATCATCAGTTCCCATTAAGAGGACGGGAATCAGCAATTCCTGGGATACTCAGCAACCTGAGAGCGCCTGACTGAGACTGAGAATAATATCAGTCAGAAAAAAAACCCTCAAACTGGCAAATGAAGCCTGGAAATGACTTCTTGGGGCATAAATTTCCAACAGGAGAAGGAAGGGGAGGAATTCCACAGGGCACAATGCCAGGGTGTGGCAACCCTTCAGCCAGACTCGGATCACATCCCTGACCTCAGGTGGGTGATGTTGCAGCCCAGGAACTGGTCCCGCAGGTGGCTCTGCCGGTACAGCTGATTCATCTGCAAGACAAACGTCGTGGTAAATATTAATGAGCCCCGGGCACTCTGGGAGGTGCTTCAGGCCAGCAGGAGGGACTCGAATGATACAGAAAGCCCCAGGCTTTGGGCGTTTGTGGGGTTTTTTTTCCCCTGGTTGGATTTCATGGGAGTTGGTTTTGACTTCGGGACGTGCCTTCTGGTGATGGAATCTGACTGCCAGCCTGGCAGATCTTCCTGCCTTATCTGAGCAAGCTGAGGTGTTAAAAGAGCCCAGTCTGCTGATCGGCAGCTGTCAACTCGTGCACACCTCACACACCCAGGACTCCAAGCACAGGGTGCTACAGTTTCATCTAAAGAGCCAAATTAGGGCGTTATCAGGCTGGTAGGTTGGGTTGGGGCTGAAGGGAACGTGTTGGATTCTCAGCAGCGAGTTCTGGATGTGTTGACTCCAAGCTGGCAGGGACCTAGAAATTTTTGTTCCTAAACTTTTTTTGTTTGGTTTGGTTTTGTTTGTTTGTTGTTATTTTTTTGTTTTTAATTTAATTTAAGACATAAAACTGTGGCAAAAAGATGGACCAAACACCACGGTATTTGAGCTGCAGCTCCTCACCTTGTTAGTGATGCTTTCCACTGCTGCTTTGTACTCTGGAGACTGAGAGTCTGGGTTGGTTAGATTTTCATTGACTATTCTGAAGCTCAGTCTGTAGCCCCTTTTGCCTGGAGCTTCAACAAAGACAGGCTTTCTGGTGCTTTCTGTGAGGGGAAAACCTAAATAGAGAAGGCAGAGTGCATTTATTTTTCCATCAGATCTATCCACACCATAAAAACAATATATGATGGCCCTGCTTAGGTTATATAAGATATTAATGACATTCTCCAGGAATTTGTCTGATTTAAGGGTTCCTTGGTGCTCCAGCCCCAGTGGAGTGATGGGGAGTGATCTCCAGGAGATCCCAAAATCAGGGATACTCACCATTGACATACAGGCTGTTCTGGTCCAGGCTGTAGTGCCCCAGTTTGGTGGCACCCTCTGTCATGGTGCTCAGCTCCTGATAAACCTGTTCCCTGTCAAACCTGGCCAGGCTGGCACTGTCCTGGTAGCTGCAGATGGCATCTACTCCTGTGTCATCCCTGTGTCTCCCAGACCTGAGGAAAAAACATCAGGCACGTCCTTTAGGACACTCTGGGTGGTTTGTATGCCCAGGAATGACACCAAAATCACTGCAATGGGTTTCTCCACACTTCAGAATTGTGCTGGTGACATTTAGGTACCAAAATGGTTTTACCATCGTGGACAGGGAGGTGTCCACAGGGAGGCTTCTCTATTCTCACATCAGAACAACTACAGATATTTTATGCAAATTTAAGGTGGGTAAGAGCAGATAAAGGTTAATTGCACTTTCAGGAGTCTTTGAAGGTACTTTCAGATACTTTTAGTATCAGAAAAATAAAGATCCTTTCAGTATTAGGGAGGTGTCAGAGGGTGGGGCCAGATTTTTTTGGTGTCAAGTATTAAGATGCAACAAGCAGGAACTGATGGCCAAGAAGTTCCACCTGAACATGAGGAAGAAGTTCCCTGTGCAGTGAGCGAGCAGAGACCAGAGAGGGTGTGGAGCCTCCCTCCCTGGAGACATTCCAGAAGCACCTGGACTCAGTCCTGTGCCATGTGCTCTGGGATGGCCCTGCTGGAGCCCTGTGGGCCCTTCCAACCTGACCCATCCTGGGATTCTTACCTGAATCTCATCGTTTTGCATCCAGTGTAGGCAGAGCCTACGCTGCTTCTCCTGAACAGAGGCTCAATCTGTCGGGGGGAAAAACAGCACAGTCGAGGAAAAGGGGAAACCATGTGCTGAGTTTAATGCAGGTGGATTAAGAGCAGCACCAGAACCCCAAAATGGGCAAAGCCAGAGCCAGACTCACGTAGTGGTTGAGAACTTTCACTGTGGAAATGAATTTGCGGGAAGTTGGGACAGCCATGTCTGGGGTGTAGGGGAGGTTGGTCAGGGTGAAGTTAAGGGTGAAGTTCCTGGTTGTTGGTCCCGGTGCAGGTGTTGTGCTTGGAGCTGTAACCCAAGGGGAGAAGGATTATGAATTTATTACTTCACTTTCAAAGCCATTCCCAACCCCAGCACGTTTCAAGGCTACTCTGAATAATGTCTTTCCCCTGTTATTTTCTGAGGGCACCACTCCTTTGACACCTTTCCCTGCAGTGAATTCAGCAAAATACTTACATGATTTCTGAAGTGGTTCGTTGTAAGCTGGAAAGGAAACGCAAGAGAAACGTTATGTCAGAGAACCATCCACTTAAGAGAATGAAAGTGGAGAGGGGATGATTAAATGGATGACTTGGGAGTGAATCATCAGAACCTGCCCCCGAGGGTGTGAATCTGTTAAACAAACAAAGCTTAAGCAGAACAAGGTGCTTTTGTAAGAGCGGTGACTGCAATGAGAAAACCTCTGTGTAATTAAATACTGGTGGGACAGAAAGCAGGTGAAATGTTCAACCTGCAGGTGAATGACTGAGGTCAAGACTAAAATTAAGTCACTCTTCAGTGTAACACAGAAATTAAAGTCTTCAGAAAATGTCTGTGTGAAAAGATTTTGAAGCTTACACTTCATCTTACACAGAAAACTCCAGTGGGATCTTCTCCTTCAGGCCACTTTTTTTTTAACGTTGAAGTGATCCCTGAGACCCCAGCTGGTCCCAAACTGCTCAGTGCCCAGAGGAAGGAGAAAATCCAACACTTACCATTGACATAGAGGCTCCTGCTGTCCAGGTTGTAGATTCCTAACTTGGTGATGCCACTTGTCATGTTCTTCAGCTGTTGGTAAACCTCGGGGGGGTTAAACTTGGGCACTTGGGAGCTGCTTCTGTAGCTGCAGGTGGTGTCTACTCCTGTGCTATCCCTCTTCTTCATTGCCCTAAGGAATTCAATATCATGAAGCTTCTGTTAGTTATTAAAAAATCTTGTTTTTCTTTTTGTTTTTTTTCCTGATGTGATTAAAACCCAAACAAATCTGTCCTCAGATGGGCTGCAACTGTATGGTCTGACAAAGAAAAAGGCTTTGTAAGAAAAAGACAACAGAAAAGGGCACAGAAGCTTTATTATAGTGATGAAAACTACTTGAAAAAGGGAAAGGAAGTGCCAGGCAGACTTAAGGAAATCCACCTGCTGCAGTTTCAAAGTCAATCTTTCAGTTTCTTGCTCACCTGAATCCCGTCACTTTGCAGCCAGAGAAATAGGGGCCAATGCTGCTCCTCTGAAGCAGGGGTTCAATCTGGCAAGGAAAAGAAATCTTTGTGAGTGGGGGAAAACCCTGAATTCCGGGGGATTTCAGGGACAAGCGCCGTGACTTTGGCTTACGTAGTGTCGCATTATCCTGTCGGCGGAACGGAATCTGGCAGAGGTTGGCGCCGCCAGGTCTCTCGTGAACATGAGGTTGGTTATGGTGAAGTTGAGGGTGAAGTGCTCTGTTGCTGGGGTTGTTGGTGGTGTGGGGGTCGCTTTCAGCACTGAGAGAACAAAACCCACCCAGGTTAAATAAGAACAGAATCTGCAGAAGACGCGGGGCTGTTATTAAGTTTCTCGGAGCAAAAAGCCGCAGGGAACGTGATCACGCGCCTTCCAACGTCACAAACACGGCCAAATCAGGGGGGAGCAAAATCATTTTGTGTCCCTGAGTAGCTTTAACATGCCCTTAAATATACTTACATGAGGGACTCTGTGGTTCGTTGTAACCTGAAAAACAAACGGACAGTTGTTGGAGAAATATTCCAAGGAAGTCTCCAGCAGGATTAAATACCTGGGTTTTTATTCCAAGATTGTAGTTACTGAATTCATGACTTGTGATTTTGTGACTCTGACAGGTTTTTGCCTTCTATTTTTTGTTATCTGCTTTTGAGGGGTGTATTAAAACCCTCTCCATTCTCATTTCAAATTACTCTGTGTCGACACTGAAGGCTGGACTTGATGATCTGGGAGGTCTTTTCCAACCTCAACGAGTCCATGATTCTAACACAGAACCCCAGAATGGTCTGGCCTGGAAGGGACCTTAAAGATCATCCCATTCCAAGCCCCTTCATTGGACAGGGACACTTTTGACTAGACCAGGGTGCTCAGAGCCCCATCCAACACGGCCTTAAACACTTCCAGGGATGAGGCAGCCACAACTTGATTAGGAATAACACCTTGGGGTGGTTCGTTACCGTCAATGTAGAGGCTCTGGCTGTTAAGGCTGAAGTGTCCCAGCGTGGTGATGCCATTTGTCATGTTACTCAGCTCGTGGTAAATGGTTTCCCTGTTGAATTTGGGCCCTGAAGGCTCATCCCTACAGCTGCACATGGCATCTACTCCCGTGTCATCCCTGTTCTTCTTTGGCCTGGGAAATGAGGCAAAGTTTTAGGTTTGGCTTGGCCATTATTGAGAAATCCATCTTAACTTTTAGGATGTGATCAAAGACATACATTAAAAAAACGCTCAGAGGCAAAACTACCAATTAAAAAACCCCAAAAAAACCACTCAGAGATGCGTTGAGTGCTGAGAAATGAGAAGGAGCATTTTAAGAAGCAGGTCATGGAGACTTTCCCCAGACCTGGCTCTTACCTGAATGCCATTACTTTGCAGCCAATATAAGCAGGGCCAATGCTGCTTCTCTGGAGTAAACGGTCAACCTAGAAATCCAACAATAACATGTAATTTGGCCAAATGTCACAGCAAAGGTGAGACATCAGAGATATTAAAAGAACTGGGCCCAAGCAGGACATGGTTTTGCCTGACTTACATAATAGGACATGACTTTTTCCGTTGACTTGAATTTCCTCGAATTTGGTGTTGCCATATCTGCAGTGAAGGGGAGGTTGGTTATAGTGACATTCAAAGTGAAGTTCCTCACAGCTGGTGGCAGAGGTTGTGTATTTTGAGCAGCAGCTGCAATGAGAAAGGAAAAGTCAATGCTTGAGAACCCAATTTATTATCATCACCCCGAGAGGAAACACTATAGGGTAAATTCTCAGATATTCTCTTTGGCTTCAAGGTTGGAGCACATGTGGTTCCATAACAGGCTCCTGAATTCTCTGAACACTGTTTTATCAATCTAGCAGAGCTCTTGGTTGCTTGGTCCAACCTGCTTTTTTGGCTGTTGCTAACAAGCAAAATCTTCTTGCCACTTCAACAGCTCTTTAAAGGTACTTACACAGCTCAGGCTGCAGTTCATTGTAACCTGTGGGGAGAAGAAAAGGGACATATTTGAGAAACCTGATTCCAAGTTGGAAGGTCTGGCACACGTTGCAATACAGAACTGGAATGGGTTTTGTCTGAGAGGTCCTGTGCAAACATTTGATATGATGACATATTGATTTGATGACAGTCTGTGCATAAATGCACATTCATCCTGCTCTGTATTGTTGGCAAGCTGCTGCTTTTCTCAGCACTGCACAGAATTTTCCCTTTCCTCGGGATGTTGGGAGGGAGTTTCCCCATTCCCTAAATCCAGTTTGGAACACCAGAATGGTCTGGGTTGGAAGGAACCTTAAAGATGATCTCATTCCACCCCCTGCATGGAGATGCTCCAAGGGCGGGAGCTCCTCTGCTCTGGAGCCAGGCTGGGAGAGCTGTGGGGGTTCACCTGGAGGAGAGAAAACTCCAGGGAGAACTGAGAGCCCCTTGCAGTGCCTAAAGGGGCTCCAGGAAAGCTGGAGAGGGACTAGGGACAAGAGAAGGAGGGACAGGACAAGGGAGAATGGCTTCCCACTGCCAGAGGGCAGGGTTAGATGGGATATTGGGAAGGAATTCCTGGCTGTGAGGGTGGGGAGGCCCTGGCACAGGTTG